>VXBA01002457.1:49462-244858 GCA_013399895.1 Serilophus lunatus
CCCCAGCAGTGCAGGGAGACAGGGCATGGGAGTTATGGTCAGTTGCTTTTCCCTGCCACTGCTCAAGGAGAGGAGTCCTTCCCCTGTATCCCGTGGGATCCCTCTCATGGGAGAAAATTCTTCACAAACTGCTCCAATGTGAGACTCTGCCGCAGAAAACAGTCCCTCGCAAACTGCTCTGGTGAGAGTCCATCTCATGGGCAATAGCTCTTCAGACACTGCTGACACATGGGTCACGTTCCACAGGGTACAGTCCTTCAGGTACAGCTGGCCCAGCGTGGGTCCCTCACAGGCTACAAGTCCTACCAGGAAATCCTGCCCCGGGAGGCTCCTCTCCCCATGGGATACAGGTCCCTGCCAGGACCCGGCTCCAACATGGGCCTCCCACAAGCCACAGCCTCCCTCTGACATCCACCTGCTCCGGCGTGGGCTCCTCCACGGGCTGCAGGTGGATCTCTGCACTCCTGTGCTCCTCCATGGGCTGCAGGGGCACAGCTGCTTCACCATGGTCTTCACCACGGGCTGCAACTGGATCTCAGCTCCGGCACCAGGAGCATCTCCTCCCCCTCCTTCTCCACTGACCTTGGTGTCTGCGTTGTTGTTCACACATTCTCACTCTGCCTCTCTCCGGCAGCCATCTTCTTCTAGACTAACTTTTTTCCCTTCTCTCTTAAGTATGTTATCACAGAGGTGTTCCTTTAACTACTGATTGGCCTGGCCTTGGTCAGCGCAGGGTCCAGCCTAGAGCCAGCTGGAATGGGCTTTAATGGATATGAGGAAAACTTCCAGTAGGTTCTCGAAGAAGCCTCCCTCTCAGCCCGCCCTGCTGCTACCAAAACCTGGCCACAGACAACCCATTACAAACACCCATTGGTCCCTGCACCTGGAAGACTCCTAGTGATGCCTCGCACGTCTGCACCTGGCACTGGAGCCCACGGGCCCATGCACCGCCCCTGCTGCCAACCCAGCAAGGCAGCCACCACCCCCAGTCAAAGCCCCCTGTGGTGCCCACACAGCTCGGGTCACACAGCCCGGGCACAGCCCCCGGTGTGAAGCAGTGCAGAGCAGCCCCACCATGCATGCCCACCAGCCAGGGCACACCACTCCACCTCCCTAACATGCAGCCACCACTGCTGCCACTGCCAGCAGCGAGCGAATCCCCACCTGCTGCCAGCACTGAGGGCACTGTCTGAAAATGCAACCACACACGGCAGGGCATGCACATGTGTGGGTGTGAGGTCCCACAGGGCTTGGCACCCCCTGCCCTGGGGCTCCACCCGAGTGCTATCAGCGGTGGGAGAGGCCCTACGCTCGTCACTGACTCCCCATGGTGTGGGGCAGCCCCTGCAGGGTCCTGCGCCTGCTGCTGCTTGGGATCTGCTGAGGAGCTGCTCTGGAGCCCCCCCCCCCGCAGTCATTCCCCCCATCCACCCTGCAGGGCACGGAGGTAAGGGAGAGGAATTGGAAGTGAAAGAGTCTGATAACCCAAAGCATAACACAATGGCAGGTCAGAGCCATTCTATGAACAAGTGTTACCAGCCGCATCCTTCTTCTACTGAGTCTTTTCCAACTAGAAAATTCTTGCTTATAGATGTTTTGGGTTTTGTAGGTTTTCTCATATCTGACTCCAAATACATGACATCACATTTTGTGTTATTGAATTTTATGTGAAAAATAAGTGGTCTGAGGAGGCACTACTCTATGGCATCTAGTCCAAATTGATGGACTGGGGTGAAGGAGTACAAAAGTTTATCTTCTATTTATAGGAAAAAACTTCAAATATACCCAAAAGTTTTGCATTCCCATCACTATCTTGGCACACTTGCAGATGGTAGGAAAGAAACTATGGTCTATTTCTTTAAGATAAAAGGTATACAGATGGAAGAGGATGCAAAAAATCGCACAAGTTTACAGAACACTCTTTTATAACACTCCACTCTAAGAAAGCTATTTTCCAGATGTAATATGCAGAAGTGCACTTTAAATGTATTAATCTATGTTAAAATGTGGTGTTCACTTTCAACATGAATAGATATAAGAACTTTGTATGTATTTTATGATGCATGTATTTTGGAAGTAGGAAAGTTATTTGCTTTTTCAGCAGGTGCCCTGTATCACATCACAGCTTAAGATTTGTTAGCCAATTCACCCATTTTTAAATGAGTCAGTCATTACTCTCTTAAAAAGGAGATCATATAACAGAAAACATATATAAAACTCTTACTTCATTTCTGCTGATCAGACAGCTTTTTCTGTGGAATTACAAAGTGCTAAATGGCTCATAAGGGTGAACCACAGCAAATAGAATCCTGATGTTCACTTTCTTATTATGCAACATGACTGTGAAAATGTCCCAATAGGTGTAAGAGGGAAATGGAATGAGGTGATAAATAATTTATAACTAGAGAAAACTAATCAGAACTCCTCAATTCCCATTGTCCCCCTACAGGTGCTCAATTACTTCCTTGAAGAGGCCAAGAGACCAATAACTTGATGTCTGGGATATAAATGAATTTCATTATTAAGGAAGATATTAAAACTTATATAAGTACAGTAAAGTAGCTAATCTAAATTCTGTACGGATTTTCTACCAACCTTTCATGTCCTCTTCTTGATGGGGCTGCTTCTATAGTGGTGGATTTTGCTAGAGCAATCTGATGATTTTATGTAAAATCAATGATTTCACCGTTACCATAGTCAATTTACATTGTCTCTGTGGGATTTGCAATACATTTTTTAATTAAATATGCTTACCCTAGTCCTTCCAAGAACAATTTTTTTTCTTTACATAAATAATATATACACATGAAGAAAAACTAAAAGTATCCATGTCTTTCATACATGTCCAACTTCAGTGTTCACCACTCCAACTCCAACAGCTTACACAAGAATAACTGTTCAAAATTTACAATGTGAACAGTGTGCATTTAACATCTGTGTATCAGATGCAGAGTTGACGTATTTGTAAGTGGACTATACAGGACTAAGTATGAGCAAGAAATATTTAATTAGAGCCAGCAAGGCTGATAAGAATATTTCCCTTCCCCTTCCTCTTTTCCTTTTCCCCCTTTCCCCTCCTTTTTTCCCTTTTTCCCCCTCCTCTCCCTCTCCTGCCCTCCCCTTCCCTCCCCCTGCCTTTTTTTTCTCCCTTCCCTTCCCTTCCCTTCCCTTCCCTTCCCTTCCCTTCCCTTCCCTTCCCCCTTCCCCCTTTCCCCTTTCTCTTCCCCTTTCCTCTTTTTCCTTTTTTCCTTTTCCTTTTCTCTTATCCTTTTCTTCTTTTCTTTCTCTTTTCCTTTTCTCTTGTTTCCTTTTCTTTTACCTTCATATTTTTTTTATTATTTTTCTAATAAAAAAGTAATAATAACTGTCATTCTCACGTTTTGTTAAGTAATTTTTTTAAAATCCCCAGTCTAACTTTGGAAAAAAAACAATAGGCATGTAACACAGTGGTGTTCTTCAAGGCAATTTTTCTCACCAAAAAAAGCACAGTTTCCTAATTGAATTGCACCTGGTCATTCTCAAAGCTTTGCAACCTTTCTTTGCGCTTCTACATTTTGCTTAAATTGCTTTGCTATTGTTTGCAGTCAACAAGTTGAAGAAATGTTAGATATTTTTCTTATCAGTGTGCATGACAGAGTGAAGACAGAGCCAAAATAGCATGTTAATAAGTTGCACAGATACTGTGTCATTGGTAATAATGTTCTAAAAGAGGAGGTGAGAAGTGTTTATAACTATGAATAAAAAGAAACAAGAAATAATTGACTTCTTACATATCTGACCATGAAGAAGCAGAAGTTACTCTCCATTACATGGGTTTAGATCTCAGACTGTCTATGTGATTCCCAAGATTTTGAAAGCAAAATAAACTTATGATGAGAAATAAAGCTCACCAATAAGCATTCTCTTTGGACACAGCAAATGAAGTTGGTAATATTAGCTGAATATGGTCTCTATTCTACGATCGTCCACACTGTTTTCCCTAACGTATTAGTATTTACAGTGTTTCACTTCAAACACAGTCTTCTTAAAATACTTCTCTCATGTGAGTTGCACAAAAAAGATATGAGCAATCACAGAAGTGTTTGACTGAATTCACACTCAGCAAATTGCAGTAGATTGCTATAAGTCTCGCAGAATCTGCTACCAACTCAATGTCTTCTACCATTTCTTCCTAATCCTTGTTCAGCAAGTTGCCTTTGTGGTTTATAACAATTCAATGACTCAATTTATTTCTTCCTTTCAGTTCTGTCTTGCCTTTAAGCGGTCCTGGATTTGAGTTCAGATATTCTACTTCACATTCAAAAGATCCAATTACTGTATTATTTTAGACTCTGTACTCAGAAATTATACATGTAAAATAAAAAATATATATCTTAGATTCTTAAGATAAAAATTTCTATACTTTTGAATAGACTATGTAATACATTTTTATTACCTGCTGATGGCCAAAAGCACTCTGCTTTAAATGGCAATCATTTCCTGTAAAACATTGTTTGGCTGCAGCACACTAATGTATGGATCTCTTACACTATATTCTTAGACAAGGGCAAAATGATCTAAAAACCTTAGCACTTTCAGAGATATGAACTTCCACTGCAAGTATTTGTATAGGTATAAGGCAGGTGTATCCCATCTCAATGCATTCCCACTTGTTATTTCTTACCAGTTTTGTGGGATCTACTCAACACATCCAAATACTTTAACCTTGAGAGTATTAGCCTGCTAAAAATTGCTCATTTCAGCCGCAATTACTGAGCATGTACCATTTAAACATAATAATACAGAACAATTCATCAATTTAACGTAGAATATATATTTTTAAAAAATTAACTGAAAGCTTCTATTTCTTTCCCTCTTCCAGTTTTTAAATCAGCCTGTATTCCTTTCCTTTGAGAAAAGCAAAAACATAAGTCCATGAATCTACATTGTTTCATGACACTGATGCTAATAATCAGCCTTAATTGAACTGTATATGCTTAAAATAAAGTGAAAACTTCACTGTTAGTTTAACTCTGCTTTATAGATGCAACTGGGAGAACAATATGGATATGTCTATACCTATGTATCTTTATTTTTTTTTCCTATTCATAATTCTGAAAACCCAAACATATTCACGCCTGGAAATGTTTTGAGTTGTGTTCTGGAAATAGCTATGAAGACTAGCATAACAAATCACTAGCTAGTAGAACACAAAGCCTATTTTGAAGAAACTAAAGGGATCCATACATTGGAGTGTGGGTTTAGTTTTCTCACTAGCACCACTAACCACTAAAAGTTTCAGCTTTACTCTGTCTAAATATGCTCGAAATCTTTCTGCTTTCAAATACTTTGAATCTTTCTTCATAAAAAGAAATGTTAGCTATGGTACAACATCTACCTTGTCACACTGCGGACAAGATGCACATGAAACAAATTAAAAAACCTAATAATCAGTTATGCAGGAGGGTTTTTTTATTGCTTTTGATTGTGCTTCTCTCACTCTTCACTGCACATTTTCTCTTCACAACTCCTGAGGGAGGATGAGCTGATTGCAAAGGCTGATAGTCAGTCAAATTCTCCTGTTTTGGTGTTCTATTTTATTTTGATTTAATTTGGTTCGGGTTTTGTTTTGTGGTTGGTTGTTTTTTTGCGTAGTTCCTTTTGTTTGTTGGTTTGGGGTTTTTTTGGTGGGTTCTGGGGTTTTTGGGTTTGGGTTTTTGTTTATTTGTTTTTGTTGTGGTTGGTTTTGGTTTTTGTTGTTTTGAGGTTTTTTGTGTGATTTTTTTTTTTAACCCAGAGAATGCCTAATTTCTTTTTCACTATTCTATAAGCATTCAAACTTTTGAGATAACTGTGATATTATTTCCTAAAGGTTTAGAATTTCAGACTATTATTAATTTAAATAAACCTTTCTGGAGTGGAAGGAAACTTCCTTGTAACAGTCTCAAATGAGTAAAACTCATAGTTGTGCTACTTTGATGAGCAAATGAACTCCAGCAGAAATCAGAATGTTCTCTTGTAAATGGGATACATAAACCCTTGCAAATTCAGGGTGTGTGAGTACCAGTGACTTTAACAAGCTCCAGAGCAGCAGGATATTCCCTAGTATCTCTTCAGAAGTTGGAATAATCACACAGTGCTCAGTTTTAGAAGCTGTTTTGGTAATTAGACCTCGAGTTTAAAGTACAGAGTCCTCATAAGACCATCAGAAGAAGCTACAACTATGCTCCATGGCATAGAAAACATGTGACATGAATTATCTAACATATCAGTGAAGAAACACAATTATATATGAGCCTCAAAAGTACAATGTAAGGATAGATCGCAGAATCATAGAATATGCCAAGTTGTAAGGGACACACAAAGATAGTTGAGTCCAACTCCTGTCCCTGCACAGGACCATCCCCAAGAGTCACACCATGTGCCTGACAGCATTGTCCAAATGCTTCTTGAACTCTGTCAGGCTTGGGGCTGTGATCACTTCCCTGGGGACCCTGTTCCAGTGCTCAACCCACCCTCTGGGTAAAGAACCTTTTCTAATATCTTACCTAGACCTCCCCTGACACAACTTCAGGCCATTCCCTTGGGTTCTGCCACAGGTCACCAAACAGATCAGAGTCTGTCCTTCCTCTTCCTCTCATGAGGAAGTTGTATACTGCCTTTTCTACTTACATTTTGCTCAAACACTTGAACTGAATAGAATCATTATTTCTACTTGTCCCTCACTTGGTGTTAACTTACAACAGCCCTCTCCTGGTTCACATAAAAATGAAAAAAAAGACAACCCTCAACCCACAAGCTTGTGTGGAGAACTATATCAATTAAATAATAAGTGAATTATGCAGACAAATCACAGTTTTGTATGATTTATCTTTCTCTCTTTCTCCTGCATACTATCAGCAGCAATGATGAAAACGCCTAAATATGCAGGTGATCTTTTTTCCTTTCTTTTTTTTTTTTTTTTTTTTTTTTTTTTTTTTTTTTTTTTTTTTTTTTAAATATTATATATNTTTTTTTTGGTGAACAAAATATCATGAGCTCATGTTCTACTTTTTCATTGTTCTTCCTTTACACTCTGCCTTTCTGATTTCTTCCCAGCCCAGGAAACCTCTCCTACCTGGTAGTCAGTTGTGAGTCTTGACTACTTCCACAGAAACTGTGCATGTGTATGTATTGGTTTGACCCTGTCTGGACATGAGGTACTCACTAAAGCCACTCTCACTCCCTTCTGCAACTGGAAAGAGGAGAGAAAATATAAGGAAGGGTTCATGGGTTGAGAAGACCATGAGAGACCCCTTACTGACCACCATCACAGGCAAAACAGACTCCAAGTGGGGATATTGAGTTATTACTAACAGAATCAGTGCTTGAGAATGAGAAGTAAAATAAATCCTAAAGACACCTTCCTCCCAACCTTGTCCTTCCAAGTTTTACCTCCTTCCTCCAGCAGGGCAGGGAGATGGGAAATAGATGTTACAGTCAGTTGTTGTTTCTGCCACTGCTCAGAGAGAGGAGTCCTTCCCCTGCTTCCCATGGAGTCTCTCCCATGAGAGACAGTCCTTCACAAACTGCTTCAGTATGTGTCCATCCCATGGGCAACAGTTTTTCGTACACTGCTGCCACGTGGGCCACTTTTCCACAGGGTATAGTCATTCAGACACAAGCTGCTCCTGCATGGGTCAAGTCACAGGTATTACCAGTAAAACCTGCTCCAGGATGGGCTCCAGTCCCCAAGAGTCAGCAGATCCCTGCTGGGACCCTGCTCCAATATGGGCCTCCCACAAGGTCACAGGGGCACAGCTGCTCTACCATGGTCTTCACCACAAGCTGTGGGGGGAACCTCAGCTCTGGTGAGGTTCACTGACACTGACCTTGGTGTCTGCACTGTTGTTCACACATTCTCACTCTGCTCTGCTCTAGCTGCAATTTTCATCTGCACAATAACTTTTTTTTCTCTTCCTTCTTAAATATGTTATCACAGAGGCATAACTGTCATTCCTGATTGGCTTAGCTGTGGTGAGGAGCAGGGTAAGCCTGGAGCTGGCTGGCATTGGCTTTGCTGGACAAGGGGAAAGCTTCCAGTAACTCCTCACAGAAGCTTCCCCTACAGTCTCCCCTACTAAGAAAATCTGGCCACAAAAATCCAATACAGTGTAAAACCAGATAGACGAAGAAAAAGAAACTACTGTAACAGCCAAAAAGCATATGTAATTTATTGGGGTAAAAATAATACTTAAACAACTGTATTTTTATGTGAACAATAAGTAATGTATTCTCACCAGCACCAAATTTGTGTTCACATCTTCCTAATAAACATCTTGTTGGCAATTTTCATCCCCTTCTTGTTCACTACACTTATAATTCAGAGTTTGGGTTTTTTTTATGTTCTTTGAAAAAAAACCCATTCGTGAGTAAAGATTACCATTGTTTAAATGGGGTGTTTCTGCACCACAGTGTTATTAGCCATCATTTAACCTTCATATCTTTGCTTTGAAGCAGATAAAATGAATGTGAATTTACTTTGTCCATGAATATTATTACTTCTATGAACATTAATTGTGACCATGGATACAATCATACATATGCATGCTGTGTGTCAGTATGTACATGTATGTGTATGCATGTATCTATATGTACACACACACATGTATGGCAGCAGGTACAGTCATTATGCTGATGCTCATCTTCTGACACTCACTGACACTCAAGAACAGCACCTTGCAATGCTTCCTTTTTGTAGCGTCTCACTGAAGATTGTGAAGTCAAGCCATAGTGATGGATCTGGGGTGATACAATTAAATTGTGGCAAATTCTGTTGGTTGTTGGTGAATCCCTTGAAAACATTAAGAGAAGAAAACCCAAGCTCAATTGCATTTGCCCTTACCTTCTTCCCCTTTTCTTCAGTACTGTCCAGGCTTACTTCTCAGCTACACAACTAGTTAGCTTATGATAGTTTCTCAGGGGTTTTTTTGTGGGATCTTTTTTGTGGTTTTAAGGGGGTTTTGTTCAGATAATGGTTTTTAATCATCAAAGGAGATCATTTCACCATGTCTTTTCTCTTGATTTTAGAAGAAATTGAATTTAAAAGAACAAAATGCTCGAGGCAGGGAGAGAGACAAGATATAAAGGACACATATTGAGGAGAGCTTCTTGACACTCCATGGTCTGCAGATATTGGAGATGTTTAATTTTGGTTTTAAACAAATCCTAAACAAGCAATCAAACGACTGAACCATATGGAGACACTACATTTTCATTTTGATTCTTATTTCATACAAAGTTAAATACCATCATAAAGAAAAAAAGGCACTTTTCACACCAGGTGGGTGAACACCTAAAAAACCTCAAACATTAAAACAATGCCTACAGAGGATGGAAGCAGGGACAGGTAGCCTGGAAGGAATAGAGAGAAATTTTCTGACCAGTCAGGCATCAGCTTAGGAAAAAAAGCACTAATGGAATTAAGCCTGTCTGTGAATATCTAGGGCAACAGGAAAAGCTTCTATAGGTATGGTGATGACAAAAGTAAGACAAGAGAATATGTGGACCCTCCAGGAGGAAATGGGATTGCCCAAGATGTGGAGAAGAGTGAGGTAGTGTAGTGGGTTGAAAAGGGAGGGGGGGAGGGGGGTGCAGGGGGGTGTGCTGGCAGGTTCTTGGAGGGAGCGGGGAGGGGAAAAGGGGACGGGATCCCCCTGTTCTCAATGTAAACCCTGGTTTTTCAGTTTTTTTCCTTCCCTCGCTCCCCTCCCTGTTTCAATGCGGCTCCCAGGAGCCCACGGTGCCGGTGCGGGCTTCCCCCCCCCACCCGCGGCGCCTGCGGGCGGGGGGGAGGGGGAAGCTCGACACACGGCCCTGGCCGTGTGGGTAGCAGTGTCAACGCAACAGGTCCCTCCCGGCGCGGGGCAGCCCCACGCCACCACGGGAGTGCCCTGAGGACGGCGTCGGCCCCGCGCTGCCGCGAGGGAAAGCTAACAAGAAGCCCACGGTGCCGGCAGCCCCGGGGGCAGCCCCCGCACGGCGGGAGGGGCGTGGTCGCGGCCCGGGCAGCTCCTGTGGCCCCGGTCAGCCCCAGACCCCCCTTTTGTGGGTTCTGTGGGCGGCGGGTGCTCTGGGAGGCGGCAGCCATCCCACGGCAAAAGATGGCGCCGGGAGGCTGTTGGCTCGCAGATTTTGGCGGGAACCGCCATTTTGTTGGAGCCGGGAGCCTCAAAGGAGGAAGTGGAGCCCAGACCGCTGGCCAATCCGAGGCGGCGAAACCAGGAAGAAGACCACGAGACTCACGTGGGGCTTGGAGAGCTTAAAAGCCCGAAGAAACGGAAGTTCACTCTCTTTGGCTTCCTGCAAAGCTGGAGAGCAGCAGCACGGCTCCCCTTCTCCTACTCCCAGGCCCCGTGGCTTGACTCAGCCCACCTCCATCGGCATTGGAGCCACACGAGCACAACTACAGGTTGAAAGTTTCCCCAAATAACATCCCGGGTTGGGGGGGGGAGAACCTTTCACTGTGTTGTTGTTTTTTTTCAGAGATTCCAGAAGAAAGAGAAAGTGGCTCTCCCTTTCCACTGCCTCTCTGTGGCCAGTTTGGCTGGCCTTTGAAAGCAGTTCCCTTATTCCTTTTTTCTTGGTTTTCCTTTTTGTGGTTTTGCTGGGTGCTTGTTTTTTTGTGTTGAGTCTGGGGTTCCCTAAACTGTGTTTTCTTTGAGCTCCAGACAAATAAAGTGTTTCGCTGTTGTCACATTCTGTCATTCTTCTCGTCACTATTAAGAGTGCCCCCTAGTTAATATTGTGGTGCTTAAACCACCACAGGTAGTGAATTACTTTTTTGCTTTGGTCTTCACGGGCAAACGTTTCATCCACACTATCCAAGTTACAGGAAACAAAGGCAGGAAGTGGAAGAAAGAAGAACTACCCACTGTAGATTAAGATCAGGTTTGAGACCATGTAAAGAATCCGAAGGTGCTCAAGTCCATGGGCCCTGATAAGATGCATCTTTGGGTCCTATGGGAACTGGCATAGGAAGTGGCTAAATCACTATCCATCATATTCGAGAAGGTGAGTCAGTCTAGTTGAAGTTACCACTGACTGGAAAAGGGGAAAAAATGAAAAGGGAAAAAATAGGCTCATTGGCCCTATCTTGATGCCTGGGAAGTTCATGGATCTGACCGTCTTGGAAACTATGTTAAGACACATGGAAAATCAGGAATTGATTGTTGACAGTCAACATGGCTTCACTAGCCATCTGCCCACTCGGGGCAGATCATGCCTGACAAATTTGGTAGCCTTCTATTACAAGGTTACAGTGTTGGTAGATTACAGAAGGGTGACTGACCTCATCTACCTGTACTTGTAGGTAGCATTTGATACTCACAGCATCACAGAAAATTCCTGAGTTAGAAGGGCTCCACAAGAATCAAGGCCAGCTCTTAAATGACATGGGCATTGAGAGGGGCAGGCAATGATCAGATGGAGGGGAATGGTTTTAAACTGAAAGAGGGTAGGTGTTAGGAAGACATTCTTTGCTTTG
Source organism: Serilophus lunatus (assembly GCA_013399895.1). Taxonomy (NCBI): domain Eukaryota; kingdom Metazoa; phylum Chordata; class Aves; order Passeriformes; family Eurylaimidae; genus Serilophus; species Serilophus lunatus. The sequence goes on from VXBA01002457.1 coordinate 60,966, forward strand.
AATGTGGTGAGGCACTGAAACAGGTTGCCTAGATAAATTGTAGAGTTTCATCCCTGGAGGTGTTCAAAGCCAAGCTGGATGGGGCAACCTGATCTTGTGGAAGGTGTCTGTACATGTCCTGGGGGGATGGAACTAAATGACCTGCAAGGTCTCTTCCAACTCAAACCATTCTTTGATTCTAAAGCACTGACAGAATACTATAACCCTTCTTTTTCCTCAGAAGAACATTATCCATTCAGTTTTCTGAAAGACACCATATAAGACTCAGCTGTTCTCAAAATGTGAGCTATATTATAGGTTAATAAGATCCTGTATTGTATTTTTCTTCCTCTATTTGTAAATATATGCTTGCAATGCTAACTTTCAACTGCTCGATACTAGGCTTTGTTGTCAGTACATTAAGATGAATAAATAAAGTCTTCATCCCCGTTGGAGTTGTTATTTCTACCCATCTGGGAATAGAGTAAACAATATGTAAGTACACTTATTTGCAGAATTAAAGCCCTTTTTAGAAGTGGAAGAGCTAGAGACTTTATTTAATAGAAGACTGCATTATAGAGAACTCTGCAAAATATGGAGAAAGAACCTCAGGGATCTCATTTTGTGTTAGTGTGCAGTGAATCAATGCTGTAACTCATACTAATTCTAATATATTAGCATCACTGAAGGAACAGAGAATATATTAGAATCACTGAAGGGACAGAGTCCTTAATTCCGAGGAGATCTGAATATTTTGCATTGGCCTTTCTCATATGTTAGGACGTGGCATTATCCATTGGGCCAGGTCAAAAATGTCTAATTCTCTGAGTCTTTGTGCATTCATAGAGTATCTCAGCACCTTCTGTATAAAATCAATTGCATTAATAATTGTATGAAGTGGGTAAAAATACTACTTACTTTTTACAAGACACTGTTTAGAAGTATGAAGCTATGGAAATGGGAAATAAATAGATCATTTAATATGAAAAAAATTAGTTAGGCATTCATATGGATTTTGGCAATTTTATTCTGATAGTAAGAGGCTAACACAAGCCTTTTGTTGGAACTGTATCTTCTTTCTTTTCTAAAACCAGGAGATTCCCTGAGCGATAACAAGAGCAAAAGTTCTGCAGGCTATTTTTATGTCTTCTTGCTTATGTCTATGTCATCAACTGTCAGAAGATTTAACTATTTATTCTAAATTTGCTCTTTTTACTATAAAAGGAGTAAGGGACAATACTTGATTTCAGACGATAGTACAGCCTCCAACATTTCCATTGGAAAAACAGAAGAAATGAAACACATTTCCTTTATCATGCTGAGATAGAAGTTTGCACTTCCTGCAACATAGGTGATTTCAAAATGAGTGGAAAGTAAGAATGCCTGCAAATTCTTAAGTAGCTGAGAATGCAATCATAGATGTTATTTACATATTTCCACTGAAACTGTGTTGAATAAAGTGAATAAAGTAAATAAAACCATGTAGTCATTTCAACGTAAAATATAGAATTACACTGTAAGAGGTTTTGTGATGAGCAATTTTATCAAACTTATTTTCAGAAATATGGTTCTTGGATCACAATGAATGGCCCTTATGCTTGTTTTTCCAATCTTATTCTCAAAAATATGGTTCCTGAATGACAATGAATGGCCCTGATGCTTGTTGGTAATAAGTGGTTATTCTTCATGATTTTGCCTATTGGTGCCTGAACATGAATTAATACTGGGAACTTTGATTTATGAATGGATATATTCTCCTGTATTTTTCTAGTGAATATTATTTGACACAAAAACGTCCTTTCTTTCTGAAAAGTTTCTGGCCTTAAATTCTCTGCTAAACACAGTTCTTCACATGGGAATTAAACAGTCGAACTTCCAGTTCAGCAGCAGAGGAATGAAGAGAGGAAAGAGAAGATTCTCATCTTAGGCTGTGAATTTTAGATTCTTTCTATTTGCATATACATTTATCAACAACTTTAATGAGATCTGAGTATTTGGATTCCTGTTACAAGTGTAAAATTTTAAACTGAATTTCCCCTTTAATTGTATGACCTCTGTTGGATAGTCTGTCAAATGAGCTCAGGGTTCTTTAAATATCAGAATGCCAAGATATCAAATACAGATATAAAGGAAACACATATGGCATGAAGTAGGGACTGGGCATATGGAAACCCTAATTATGCCTCAAGTAAAAAATCAACAGCTGGAGAAAGAGAAATCAGGTCAGTTCTGTTCCTTGGGAAATTTGGGTTCAAATCTAGTTGGATAAAGGACTGGGTCTGTCCTCCCTATTTTCATTAAGACACTGCACAGACGTACGTCAGTAAATAAAAATTGACTACCTTGTCCTTCCTTTGAGGAAACAAGCATGAAATTTTATTTCTTAAATTCCATCAGAACTATTTTGCAGATTCAAGCTGAATGTCTAGTCATTTAAGTGATGACTAAAACACTCAATTTTGATGCTAGTAGATAACAATAAGAAAGGGTCTTAGTGAAACATAATAAGACCACAAAAAGCTGGTGCAAAAGAAAATGAAAGGAAATTCCAGTATATTGTTTCTAGTAACTATTCAAAACTTCACAAACTTACCCAATTATGCCATCCACATATTTCCACAAATCCTTTTTAAACATTTTTAATTTTGCAACAAACATACTGTTTTGATATTAAACTAAAAATATTTGGGATTTTCTTTCAGAATTTTTGCCCTATAAAACTTTAGTAAATTTGTCATCAACATACAGAAGTTCTTAAACGTCAAGATCAAGTACCTTATCGATATTTTTATTTTGCCTGCTCATATAATTTGTTGTTTCTTAGAGTTGCTTCTCACATGTTTACAGCAAATGCATTTAATTTCTCCTATCTATTGAGAGACTGTAAACATTGTAAATATCTGCATGACTAAACCTGTTTCATATATTTAAAATATACTTTAGAGGGTTTAGGGAGTCAATTATCTTTTTGCTATTTTTGAATCTTGATATAATTGAATTTTGAGGTAAAAGAGGTTGGCAGAGAAGAACTGTCTCAAGTTTAACAAAGGTAAATACAGGGTCCTGCAGCTAGGAAAGAATAATCCCATGCATCAGTATAGGCTGGGGGCTAACCTGATGTAAAGTACTCCATGGCTCCATGGAGAAGGACCTGGGGGTCCTGGTAGGCAATAAGCTGTCCATGAGCCAGCAGTGTGTACACCTATGGACGAAAAGGCCAATGGTATCCTGGGATGCATAGGAAGACCATTGCCAGTAGGTCAAGGAAGATGACACTGCCTCTCTACTCAGCCCTAGTGAGGTGCATCTGGAGTGCTGTGTCCAGTTTTGAACTCCTCAGTACAGGAAAGACATGGAGCTCCTGAAGCAGGTCCAGTGGAGGGCAACAAAGATGATTAAAGGACTGGAGCATCTCTCTTATGAGGAAAGGCTGAGGAAGCTGGGTCTTTTCAGCCTCAAGAAGAGACAAATGAGAGGGGACCTCATCACTGTCTAAAATTATCTGAAGGGATGGTGTTAAGAGGATGGACCCAGGTGATGCCAAGAAACAGGACCAGAGGCAATGGGCAGAAGCTGATGCACAGTAAGTTCCATCAAAATATGAGGAAGAACTTCCTCTGTGGGTGACTGCACATTGGAATAGATTGCTCAGAGACGATGTGGAGTCTCTCTCACTGGACATTTTCAAGAACTGTCTTGACACAATCCTGTGCAATGTGCTCTGCAATGACTCTCCCTGAACAGAGAGGTTGGACCAGATGATCCACTGTGGTCCCTTCCAGCCTGATCCATTCTGTGATTTTATGATTCTGTGTCACAAGGTGTTTTAGCTATGTAATTTAACAGAAACTCTCAACCTCCACTTTCTCTAGTATTCCTTAAGGTGTGTTAACAAACTCATGCATACTTAAACATAAACTGCACCCCTCTGATTTTCAGTTGTTTCATTTGGTTATTAATTCCAACTGCCAATAAAATATATTGAGGACTTATTCAGTGCAAGTAGCTTGGTGTAAAGCTACAGTGACTATTGCATGTTGAGCTGTGGGTGGTGGGAGCACAGAGGCCTTGAACTAAGGCTGACCTTTGCATAAGGAAGGGCCTGGGACCTGTAGCACCCGCCAGGTGAATGGACACTCAGAGACATAACAGGAGCCTTTTGCTACAGACTATCACGTGCTCAGACTATGAAGGTATAAAAGCCCAGACTTCCTGGGTTCAAGGTCCCTTCTCAGAGCACATGGCTCTAGATATTTTTCTGTTGCTGCACCATAACAAAACTACTTAAAGGAACCTGGGGTCTGAGACTCTCCTATAAGAAGCCTGGGGTTGAGCAGGTAAGGAAAACTGGTCTGATTTTGCGAGTATAGTGAGTGTAAGGAGTCAGGTGAGGCACTTGTTGGCTTATTGGAGCCACTCGCTGTGAAGGGTCTTCAGTCCCAGCAGTTAAAGTCTGATGGTGGAAATATGACTGCCAGAGTGGCTCCCAAATGTTCAGACAGGAACAATAACAAGTATTTTAATTAGACATTTCTCAATTCTTGAATTTTCCTTCTTAGAAAAAATTTGGCACCAAAACCATTTTAAAGAAAAGTAAACCTTTCTTTACCTAATTTTCAAAGTGCTTTTCTTATCTTCCTTTCAAGGGCTTGGATTCTTGTACTTTAATCTTGCTTTTGAAAATATCCTCTTCCAGTATATGTATATGATTCATCATTTCACCTTCCTGCAACACTCCTAGTAACTTTTCTATTTGAATAAAATCTTCCTGCAGTGACCATCTGAATTTGCTGCCTTTGCACTTTCAAGTTTTCTTCTTTTAATTAGCTTTGCTGTCAAGGAAGTGTTTTTTGTCAAGACAGTAAAAAAAAAAGGGAAAGCAACTAGCAGAATTATTTCAGTATACTATTGATAACTTTAAAATAACAGGACAAAATGAATGATATTATATATCCAGTGCAAGTAAATAAATAATTCCAAAGTAGCCAAATAGGCATTTTTGTTTGGGTTTTTTTATATATTTGTAAACCAATATTTTACAAAATCTAAGTGTTGTAAACATCTTCTCTGTGACCCTTCTTATAGAGGGATACCACTAGAAAAATTCACCTCCAAGAAAACATGTTTACAGAATGTATTATATTCGTTAACATCCATTTTTTGATGCTTACTTTTTTCTTGAAATGTGAAAAGCTTGATAAGAATCATTTTCTCATTGATTCCTGACATAGAAATCTAATGTAGGCTCTAGAATGTAAATCAAGTAACATTGATGGGCTGTGAAAGGCTGGAGGCCTGACCAAATTAACAGCACAGCTGGATCTTTTACAAATTCTAAGAAAAGTGGATGACACATTGCATATGCACCAGATCTTGATTCCCCCCTGGTAGGGGAAAAGCACAAGCAAACTCTGCAGCTCTTCACTGGATGCCATCCAAGTTCAGCAGTGTATTAACGGCATGGACAGAGGGAGCATTTCTGGGCAGAAAAGCAAGAGAGGTTAAGGCTAAGAAGTTGAAAAACAAGTTCAAATGATTGCTAAAGGATAGTATCACAGGGAAATTACTGCACTCCACTCAGCTTTCTTTTTTGTGTTTTGAGAGCACACAAACATATTTTTAGTTTTTTTTTTTTTTTCCTTTGTTAGAGCATAGTTAATGATTGCTTTGAATATTCAGAATAAATCACTGCTGAAGCATTTGAAGAAAGGGATAGCAAATTGATTTGAGCCTTTAGCTTGAAATACACAGACTTTGCAAAGCAGATGATCAATTCGGTCTTCTAGGGTAAAGAAAATTTATTAGAGAGTGATGTTAAGAAATTCCTTCGTATAAAATAGAGATATAGCTCAAGAACTCTATAGGCATTCTACAGGTGATTTTTTTCTGACAAAATGATTTTTCTCTAAGCATCTTCTCTCTGAGTTTCTGAACCTTTTCTGTAATCATTACATGTATTGAAAATATCAAATGATTTCATAGAGCAGTATTAGTGTCCTTTATTTCAAGTTTTGATTCTGTTTTTTTTTTTTCTTTCTGTTTTGTATTTTATTAGGAATCTAGGACTAAATCTTCACTTAAGTAAGATAGAAGCAGAGACTTTTAAAAAGACATTTTCATAATTATTTTCTTGCCATAAGATGGTCAACTGTGTATGTACATTTTTATATACAAATTTCTCCTTGAATTATATATTGATTCTAGAAGTTGTAGATATATCATGAGTAAATAACCATGATATATGACAAAATAATATAATTTCAAAATAATTGATTTGATTGAAGGTAATATTCTTATCAATATACTCATTATTATTTTTCAATATAAGCTTAGCACACATGTTCAGAAACAATAAATACTCAAATATACTATATACTCACATTAAATACTCAAATACTTTTGACACTTTTCAATAGAAATTAGAATGAGAAATAAATGAGTTATTTTTTTCCTGTCATATATTTTTACTTTTGCTTTCTTTTCAGAAAACAAAAGAAATGTTTTATACTGTTGCTCCTTTTGATGCTTGTATTGAATTTTTGATGATATTACAGCTTTCAAGTTTCCTTGACAATAAGGAAGAAACCAGTGGAGTGGAAACTGGTTGTATTGTAAAAATGCTGTTCTTGGAATAAAGATAATTCAACAAAAAACTTATAATCTCGTCTCCATCAGTGTCAGTCTAATATTAAGGGGCACTGCAATGTTTCTGAGCCAAGTATTGACTCCACATAAAATCCAGAGAAGACAATGCAATTTCTGCCATGCATTTGTGCTCCCCTAAAAGGGAGAACCTAAAGATAATCATCAGAGTTTGAAACTTATAAAACAATATATACTTAGAATAAAAAAAAAAATTCTAAAAGGAGAGCAATACAAGCAAAGCCTTCAGATTTTCAGAATCTCTGAGAGTTTCTAAGTACCTCTGGAAACTCAATAGACCCTTTTATACACCCTCAGCTCGCACTGTTTTGTTTTTTTTTTCTCAAAGCCTCTTGTTAAATATTCCTTTCTATCTTCTTCCCTTACAGCCATAGAGTTCATCTTTGCTTACATTTTTGAATGCCTGAAACAAATCTGCCTTGTGAAATAAAACTAAGGACTAATTATACTACATCCATATGGTCTGATTTTATTACAGAAGTTATTACTGAGCCTTGGGGTGAAATATCCATTATATTATATGGAATAAAGTTTCTAGCATCAGCTATCTGAGAAGGATTTTTAAGTAATACTATTCTAAACCCAAGACACATTTACCTATGTAGAATAATGCATAGGGTTTTCTGTTGAAATGACATGTGTTAAGAGCTAAGTTTATTATAACTTAACATTGTCAAATTAAGGTTTCAGAAGAAAAATCTGTAGGAGTGTCAGTATGCCAAAACACAATTCAATCCTGCAAGGTGTAAAGGAGCATAGTGAATGATATATCTCACTGGCAATAAAATGTAAGTAAGCCTGTTATAATGTGAATTGGTAGTATAAAATTGCATCATAAACTGTGCACTGGTGATTTTAACATACACCAACAGACTTAAATCAGATGAAATGAAATGATAATGCAAGTTAACCTAAGGTCTACCAAATTTCTAATTTAAGTTAGAAGATATGTCTGCATTTGTTTCATTTAATGCTCATTTACAGTAGGACTTTTGTTCCATTTAGTTGTTACTTACTGAAGGACAATTCCAACAGACTTAATCAAATGTCATGGTTTAACCCCAGGCAGCAGCCAAGCCCCACACAGCCACTTGCTCACTCCCTCACCAGCAGGACTGCAGAGAGAATTACAAGAGTAAAAGCTAAAAAACTTGTGGATTGAGATAAAGACAGTTTAACATGGAAAGCAAATGCTTTTGCATGTACACAAGCAAAGAAAAACAAATAATTAATTCACTGCTTCCAATTGGCAAGCAGGCGTTCAGGCATTTCCAGGAGGTCAGCACCTCACCACACAGTGAGTGATTAGGAAGATGAACGTCATCAATCCAAACCTTGCCTTCCTCCTTCTTTCCCCCAGCTTTATGTGCTGAGCATGGTGTCATATGGTCTGGAATATCCCTTTTGTCAGTTGGGTCACCTGTCCTGACTGTGTCTCCTCCCAGCTTCTCGTGCACCCCCAGCTTCCTTGCTAGAGTGGCAGTATGAAAAGCAGGAAAGAACTTGGCTCCATGAAAATACAGTTCAACAATAACAAAAACATCTCTATTATCATCACTGTGTTCAGCACAAATCCAAAACACAGTCCCATATCAGCCATTGTGAAGAAAATTCACCTTATGCCAGCCAAAAACAGAATATCATTGCATATAATTTACCCTCATATTTAAATTCCTAATGATAACATTCCTAAAGACATTGATTAACTTGCTCAAAAATAAGAATGTATCTATCAAGCTCCATTTGAAAGACTTTACAATATGTAAGACAGTGCCACGAGGCTACGAAATACTATACAGGACTTTTAGGGGACCCCTGTTCCTCTGCCTCAGCAGTTGGAGGACTAGTAATGGACCCTCATTGCTAACATCCATATCAGGAGACATTAGTGACCCATCTTAAGGTAAATTAATTAAGCCTACAGAGTCTGAATTTCTTTTATAATTAAAGAAGAGAGAAAAGTGTCTTTGAAGGTCAAAAGAGGAGATTTCTCTTGTTACTTTAGTTGCCAAATCCTAGGTAACAAATTTTCCTTTTGTAAATATTGAGAGAGACATATTTATATCCATTGGCAGCATCAGAATATAGAAAATCAGTAGACATAAACTAAATGTCTAGAGTAATGCAAAGTAGATTTCAATATGTGCATGTCCAGATGACTGTAAGTTTTAACATTTTTTTTTCATTTTCTATTATGACACTATCATCTCCAATTGCAAATTAAGTGGATGCACTTTTTTCTCTCTCAATAACTGTTTTCCTCTAATAAAGAAATATGAAGTTTTACTTTGAACAGAAATTTTCTGCAGTCTCTTTGATATTTTATCTCTGGGACAATCAGTGAGGAAAATGTCAAAAACACAAACGCAGTAATAAATTCCCTCCCTCCTCTCCCCCCAAATGCATTAACTCTTCAAAGTTGAAAAGGGTGGATAACTTCTTTCGATAGATTTCAGAACAGAATGTGATGTGTAAGTGCTAGCATTTTGAAATTATCCCCTGGAAAGAGTCTCAGAAACACCTGCTAGAAAAATAAATTAAGGAGTTCCAGAAAAAAATATAATTTAGCAACTGTAGTGTATTAGGAATCTTTATTATTTGCTTCCCTTTGTCACTGCTTCATAAACGAACTACTGAGGATGCTGAATTTTATTTGTCTTATCCATACATAAGTCTGACCTTTTACCTAACAACACCTTGTCAACTAGACCATGGCACTAAGTGCCAGATCCAGTCTCTTGTTAAACACCTCCAGGGACAGTGACTCCTCCACCTCCCTGGGCAGTCTATTCTGATGCCAAATCACTCTTTCTGTAAAGAATTTCTTCCTAATGTCCAAGCTAACACCCCACCCCCCCCTGCCCAACACAGCTTAAGATTGTACCCTCTTGTCCTTCTGCTGGTGGCATTGGACGAGAGACCAATACCCACTTGACAACAATCTCCTTTCAGGTAGTCGTAGAGGACAATAAGGTCTCCCCTGAGCCTCCTCTTCTCCAGGCTAAATAGCTCCAGCTCCCTCAGCCTCTCATCACAAGACTTATGCTACAGTCCCTTCACCATCCTTGTTGGTCTTTGGACATGCTTCAGCATGTCAACATCCTAAACTGAAGGGCCCAGAACTGGACACAGTACTTGAGCTGTGGCCCAATCAGTGCTGAGAACAGGGAAAGAATGACTTCCCTGGTCCTGCTGGCCACACTTTTCCTGATGCAGGCCAGGATGCCATTGGCCGCCTTAGTCACCTGGGCTCACTGCTGGCTCATGTTCAGCTTCCTGTCAATCAGAACCCCCAAGTCCCTTTCTGCCTGGCTGCTCTCCAGCCTCTATCCCCACCCCGTAGCACTGCAGGGGGTTTTTGTGGCCAGTCAGGACCTGGCACTTGGACTTGTTGAACCTCACACCGCTGGATTCAGCCTATCTATCCAGCATGTCCACGTCTCTGTGGTTTGCTTTGGAAGAGACCTTGAAGGCTGTCCAATTCCAATCCCTCTGCCATTGTCAGGGACACCTTTTATTACACCAGGTGGCTCAAAGCCAAATCCAACCTGGCCTTGAATGCTTCCAGGGACAGGGCAAAAATTTGACATTATATTGCAATCCAGTTATTTCTATATGCATATATGGCCAAATTTCCAAAGCCACTTAGGAGTCTAAACATGCAGCAAAACAGAAAAGTCCCATTCGAATACTTATTTCTCAGTAGTATCTAAGAGGAACTCATATATACTGAAAGTGTATACCTAAGAGTTAAGAGTTTAAAAGCCTTTGTGCATCTGGGTTCAAATAAATGCAAGGTTGAGGCTATTATAGTGTATATGTTAGTGTATAAGCACTTTTAAAATCTGCTAGAAGCCTACCTACACCTGAATAAAGGCCTTTGAAAACTACATTATTGGTGGAGCAAGTTAATCCCTATATCCCTTGGAATAAGAATTATGCTCAAAATAAAGGTGAGATACAAAAGGAAGAAACCGACAGAGTTGGCTCCTGAGAGTGATTCATCCTATCTTAAGATCAACATTTAAGGAAGGTAAAATGAATTATCCTCAAGAGAAGTCTATCTCCTCCCTTTCTACCACATGAAGGAATTTAGTCAAGTGCCTTAGACTACTCTATGCTTAACTTCTGGACAGGGAAAGATTAGGTGAATTCTGCACTTTATATTCTAGGACACTTCTTCACAAATGTTTATTCCTTTTCTTGGTGTTCCTTTCTGGCATATCCATCATTACGTAAACATTAATTCTGTAATGTACTGCAATTTGTTACTGTGATTTTAGAAATATTTTGCATTAAGTATATCTGAATGCCTAATAAACCATGCAAGATAATCTGTCTGCTTTTTTCACCTGCCTCCTGTTGCAGTCTATTGACTGCCACCACATTTTTTCAGAATAATATAAGGGTCAGACAAAGATACTGCAGGGGTTTTCTGAGGGAGGGATTGTTTTTTTAATTTTTTATATCAACCCTTCATCTATAAAATTAGATATCATGATTTGCACTTGCAGGCTAAAGACAAGCAGGTATTCCAACAGAGGAACAATAGTATTTCATGAAGAAAAAATATTTTTCAGTGATAATAAACACTGTGAATGCTGGAATGCATTCCTTACCATGGGGTTTATTCAGTTTTGTATTCAAGTGAATTTCAAAAGGTGGAAATATTGAAATCCACCCTTTTAAGTTTCTGGCTAAGTCAACTACAGTTATGAGTCTTTTTTTAATTCAAGAAGAGGCTGTTCTTGCACCGGCAATGGCAGAATTTCTATAGAGTGAAGATAAAATTTTTTTTGATACAGTGTAAAGGTACACAAAAAGTTCAGTAGATGTTATTTACTATAGTTCTTTTTAACACAGTGGCAGCAAATCCCCAAATATTATATCCCAAATGGTCAGAAACTAATATTTTAATTTTGTTTTGTTGCCAATGTTAACAATTAATTGCAAAGATTTTCTTCCATTCAACTCTTTCAGATTTTCATAGTCAATTTTGCTGTCTGTAACCAAATATTTCTTAAGTAACTAAGTTGTTTGTTTGTTTATTTTGTGTGTGTGTGTTTGTTTGGTTTTTTTTTTGGGGGGGGGGGGGGAACAAGATCTGAATCCAAACTGCTGGAAGCTAAAGGAAGAACAGGAGCTGTCAGTAAGACTGACATCTGACCAAATAACAGCGCCAGCAATGCACATTTGTAGTTGACAGATGACTGGGTTACATGCAATTCTGCATTATCAGTTCACCTATTCCAAAACATAGAAGAGAGTAGCAAGTTACCACAACCAGAGTCTCTGATGAGAACATTGTCACTCAAAATGTAATTCTACAGGTAATAACATAATTGAAAAAGGAAAGATTATGCAGGGTAGGTGGATCTACCAAGAACCCAAATTTACAACAAATGTGATTAACACAGAGTAATGAATCTGAAGATTCCAAGGAGTTAAGTCTCTTCTTTTTGCCATTTGTGACATATAAGCACACATTATCTTTATTGACTATGTAAAAGTGTCACATGGCAAACAAAGGGAAAACCCAGATTCTTTACTTCTGTCTGTAAAGTTTATTCAACAATATTTCCAGCTTCATGTTGACTGTAAGGAGTCCTGCAGCAAGCAGAATTTTGATTAGTCAATCTCTTTTGTACTTTAGATTTATATTATTGTTTAATTTAAGCAAGCAAAAAGTTACAACAATGTCTGGAATATCATCAAAGGCATTACTGCTGTTAAGGACAAATTCCCTGGCAGGTAACCTTATGCTGGGAGTAGCTCTAGTTCTCACCTTTGGCTATTTTTATTTTTTTACTGGCAGTAAAGGAAAATAATGCAAGACATTTCCTAACATAATAAATTTAAAAAGCCCAAAATTATGTATATGGTTTTCCTTGTAATCTGAAAGTAGAAATGAATTCTTTGATGCCTTAAGGCAAAGATGTAGCTTTGTCAATACCAGACACATCTTTGCTACAACTTGCACTAAGTAGAGAAGGGTTGTTATGTAAGGCAAAATGAAATATTTAGCTCAAAAGTATCTTCTTCCTTTTCTGAAATATGTGATATTTGATAAGTGTGCAGTGATATTATATATATGTACACATTAATTTTAATGATGGACAGAAGCCCCAGCCAGTTAATGTGAATGTATGGATGCATGGATAGGAATCCCAAAACTAAAGTGCGCTTCCTAGACACTGCTTTGTGATGGCAATGTGCCTTAGAAGGAAAGGCCAGAGTGGAGCTGAAGATAGATCAGGTGATTGGAATGCTACCAGGGCTTAATAGCTCTTTGATAGCCTCGAAGATGGTGGGTAATTTTAAGGTGGATATAACCAAGGTGGGTGGCTGGCCTCAATGGAATTATTTTTGGTAATTTAGACAACCAAAATGGTTAAAATGAATGTAAAAGAGGATTGAGGACAAGTAAATTTGTCACTGTCATGTGAAATATGACATAATTTTTTAGAGAATAAGAAATAACTTTGACTACTCCTTGCCTTCAGTGATTTCTTCTGCCCTTCTGGCCCATTACCACTACTCCTTTGCACTAGAGGGCAGAAGCAGATCTACTGGAATGTCCTCTGCAATGCAGTATCTGCAAAAGCTCTGTAAAAGAAAAATCACATTACTGAGTAAAAAAACCTACATATTACTCTCATAGGTAATTTAATTCACGTTTTGTAGGTAGGTGGTACTTATGCATGTATGTATGGAAACATGTTTCCCATGGAAAAAGACAAGCTAATAATTTACCTCTATGTGTTTCACTTTGAGGAAATTGTTTAGTTAACCATCTCCTCCTTGATTATTACGGAAATATTAATTTCTTTGGGGATTTGGGTGGGAGGCTAAAAACAGAGGATCATACCTCTTCATGTCAGGTGGAGAACCACAACATTCTTTAGATAGAAAATTTATTTATTAAGCAGAACATTTATTTATTAAGCGAGAAATTTTTAGTCTAATATTCCTGTCCTATACATCTTACTCACACCATCTGTAGTCTCTGCCCCACTGTTCCAGGTTAGACTGGCAGCACAGATCCAGGAACACAGGATACTCATGCTGTTGCCCTGACTGGTGGCCTGGCCTCTGTACAAAAGAGTTTGACCTTGGCCTCAGCTTTTGATATTATGTCTGAGATTCACGCATGGTGTGTGTGCTGTTCTCATCTGCTGTTGTGTAATTATCTTCTCTATTGCGTTGTAAACTGGACCATCAGCGCAAGCTGCTAACGGTCTTGTTAATCCCGAAGCCTAAGGCCAATCGCTTTGACTTTCACTGTATCTAGGGCTGATTAGATATTATTACTCTTCTCTCCGGGGTTGCTGTCACCCACCTTTTTCAGACCTAAATGTGTTACAAAAGGGTGAAATCTTAAAAACCTACTTTGTTCTGGGCTGCAACGTAAGGAAGACAATTACAGATTGCTCAGTGTAAGAAAGTTTTCAAAGAGCTACCAAGTCTTTCTGAATACAGAGTGGAGAAGAAATTGTTCAGTCTTTCCCTCATTTCATCCATCTACATCCCTCTGCATAAGCCAGAGCATTTACTTGACAACTACTTGCTCCAGAGCACAATATTCTTGTGATTCACCCTGCGGCAAAAATCAATTTGTATTTTTTTTCTGACTAACTGGATGATTTGTAGAAAAAGAGGTTCCACGTTATTCAAGTCACCATTGCATCAAATAAATATTTGATATTGGCATATATCCATTTACACTTCTCAAGTGTATTAAACTAGCAAAGCTCAGACTCAGACTTGTAAGAATAAAGTATGGAAATGGTTTTGAATAGGATTTTTGAGTCTCCTCTCTTTTCAGATCTGGTACTCACATCCTTCAAACAGGAGGCCACTGCCAATTCCTAGGAAAGTGAGAAACCCCTAGATCAAAAAAATAAAAATTATTAAAATGTCTGCCTGGTTAATAAGACCGCAAAGCTCTGATATTTCTGAGGCAGGTCTAGATATGGGCTGAGAACTCAGCTTCTCTACTGCCTGGAAACATTAACTAGCTGCTGATGAGGAAAGGTGAAAGTATATGAGTTGATAGCTCCTGATGAGTGTCTTGGCACAATCTATCCTTTCTCCCAGCACTGGCAGGAACAAAAGATATGGTTCTTCACCTCTCTCCTCCACATAACAAGAGGGATTGAAGTCTTTTTGAGGAGTTCAAGTGCCATAACATTTTATGGAAGCATCATTAAGTGTTTTTTAAAAATATAATACAGAATTTACTTTCAAAAGCAGTAAGGAAATGAAATCTGATGAAAAAATATCACCACAGCAGTAATCAAAAAGCATTGAAAAAAAATTTAATTCTTATTCCAAATTAGTTCCTCTACTCAGCTTATTTAATGGGCATACAAGTGCTTGCATTGGCACAAAAAAGTAAATAGTCAGACTCAGGTATGTGCAAGACCATTTATTTCAGCACTAGTGTGAACTAAAAATGATAACAAAATAATGGAACAACAGTCTGAGGTAATTACAACAGTAATCACAGCATTGCTATTAAATTCCTACATCCCTATGGTCTCCTGTGCACCCTTTCCTTGTTCAGTCCTGAAGCAGTAGGTTCAAGATGTTTGGACAGGTGTGCATTGTTGTCCAATGTTTCATGTATATTTTTGTATCTGAACAGAATGCAAATGAAGCAGAGAAAGTAAAGTTGTGGGGTTAATGTAACTGATCAGTTACTGTGACCAGCTGTATTGAATTGAGATAAATACAGAGTGGAGGTTTTCAAATGCCTCCTGATGTTTGTAGGTCAGGATAAGAAGTACAATTGTAGTGCAAAGCAGGGAAGATGCAGGGTTTCTCATTCTCTTCTTTACTGTTCTTCCACTCATATTTCAATTCCCATAATAAAAATGTGGCATCTTTTTAGGTGAAAAAGACTTATGTCACCTGGCATCTTCTATGCCAGCTAAAACTTGTTCTTTTTCTCCCACTACAGGCAGCTTTCCCAGTCAGAACAATTAGTATAATTATTTTAGTTCACACCTCAGTTCACAGTTAAGACACCCCAGTTTAATGGTCTGAGACAGAGAAAACTCAGACGTAGTTTAAACTATTTTGTTCATAGCCTCTTTTCTAAACTCACTGTTGCATAAAAAATATTAGAATAAAAATTTTAGCACCTATTTATCCATTCAGTTCTTGTGTAAAACCAGATTTTTAAAAATAATTATTACTTTTCCTTTTTTCTATCCCATATCTGATTGTCTCACTGTGTTGCTGACTTCTCTCCCTCAGCCAAAGTATCAGATGATCATCATTTTAGATGTTGAAAAACAGTAGCACTGGGCTAAATTCTGCTCTGCTCTGCAGATATGCCTGTGTTTAAGGAAAGGTTGGGTGTTGTACTTAGTGACATAGTTTAGATGATGGGATGATGTTGGGTAGCTTGATAAGTTAGGTAATAGGTTGGACTTGATGATCTCTATGGTCTTTCCCAACCTTGTTAGTTCTGTGTAATTCTGTGTTAGTTTAAAGTCACTTCATTGATTTTCTGGTTAGAGAGGCCTTGGAAATGGCTAAAAAAGAGGCCGTGTCTCTTTCAGCCTTTAGCTCCAGATGCTGGTTACTACCGATAAATCATTTCATAAGCTGCTTTCCTTTCCAGATATTTTGCTTGTAAACATGAATTTTGCCTTTAGAAAACTATAATCAAATTAAGTGCTCTTGCCATCTAATAAAAAACAACGATGGCTGCACAGCACAGTTAGTGTAATCTATTTCACAGTATGCCCTCTTTCAATCTTTTATTTTTTTCATAGAGATTGCCAGGTCAGAACACACAAGCACTTTCTTTGAAGGAAGTCTGCTAAAGGTTTCCTAAAATGACTTAGAAATAATCTCATTAATTACTCTATGCACACATTGGGTTTCTTTAATTCCCACCTCTGTTCAGAGGAGAGAACTAGGAGTTTAAGAAGAAATTTGATATAATGAGATTCATTGTGTCTCTGAATTTCCTGAGACAGTGGCTGGTGGGAAGGATAGGTTTCATATGGAAAAAGAAAAAAATTCTCTTGTGTGCTTGCTCATCTGAAAGTAACAGGACTTATGCCTTTGCTATTTCTTATAATGGAAGATTCAGAAATATATTTTTGAAGACCCCAAAGTTGTGTCAGTCTGTTGCAAATTCTGGAATAAGAAAAAATTCAAAGCTATTTTAAAAGCTGAAAGCAGAGCCTAGTTCAGTTAAACTGTGTGTTGTGGAAGCCCACAGAAAGTGGGGACATTCTCACTGTATCCTATATTTGCCAAGGTATTAGGGAGACTGGACTGTTTTGAAGTAAAACACTTACTTCTAAATATGAAAGCACCAGCTTAAGCACTCACAGGTGGCTAGAAGTCTGAATTCCAGAAAGCTTCAAGGCACATTTCAACATGTTTGCATGGATGAAATTGCTATAAGGAGCCATGATAGTTTGTTCATATTTACCTATTCACATAGTTCTCCATATTATTTGTAAACACACTTAAATTATGCACAAATTTCCACAGATAGAAGGATACACTTGACTTGTAAGATAGAAGTAGGAATACATTTATAGATATAAATCAGTGATTAAAGTTTGATAGCAAATCCAACTGCAGTTTAAAAAGATTCTATGACAAGGTTGACTCAGTCATTTACCAGTTAGACAAAACTGTCAGGGAGACCTGTTAAGTCATGAGGTTCAGAAAGGACTCTTTTTGTTCTAAACTCCTTCTTGAAGAGGAGTTTAGGTGTGTCTGGATTCAGACTTAGTCCAAGAACCTGGTCAATGGTTTGTGACTAAAGGATTCTGCATGCACAATAAATCCATTATACCACAGGAAATAAAGGTCAGTTTGGAGAAGTGAGCACACCATCAAAAATAGACATATTTTATTCTAGATTTATGGAGAGATTAATAAAAGTGATAACAGAAAACCCAAATATTTTTAAAGTTTCCACATAAAAAGTTAAAATCAATATTATATTTCGCATTTTACACTGACCTTTAATAGGCAGCAATACTGATGAGTTTTGTTTTTTGCATTTGCTGTGCTGACTAGAAAATATGTAGAAATACAAAAGGCACTACTTAAATTGTTTTCAGACTTGACATTCCATTCCACGTGACACAAAAATATAGTGTTATCAAGGAGCTCTAGCTGAATATGTAACAATATAGAATACAAAAATTACTGAAGAAAAGTTATTTCACCTTAATAAAGTTTTTAAAAGCTGATAGATATATTATCATGGCTGTCTAGGATCTGCTAAACTCTCAAATATGTGAGTTTTCTTGAATAAATATTTATTTAAAAAAAACAAATCAGCAAAAAGTCATATTGTTGCCTGACTTTAAAAATGAAAAATCCTCCTGCCATCTGATGTGAATGTAGAATAAAGTACTCTTTTGCCCAAATGCAAGTTAAACACAGAATAAAGTTCTTTACTTAGAGGTAAAGTAGCTGAAAGTAGTGGTATTTATCTCAAAATTATTTGTGCTAGAATGCTATTGTTTGTTGACCTTCATTCAGTGGAGCTGATGTCTTTCTTTTTCTTTTTTATTTTAATGCCAACAAAAATATAATCAATATTGATATCAAAATAACTGATGCCAGCGTAACTGAAAATTGAGAGCTTGGTTGATTTGCAATAACTGGCTCAAGTCTTCAAACTGAGAATATTAAACATTCCTGTGGCGATCGGAATTGAGAAAATCTTTTTACCTGCCTCTCTTGGTCAAGCTGATCTGACCATTGAAATGGATTGTTTTCCCCCATTTCCAAGAAGTAAGCATGGAGGACTGGGGAGCTATTTTTTTGTTCTAGCTTTTTAAGGATTGACCTTAGTTTATCATCCATGAGAACTTCAGACGTTAAATCTCCGACACAAATTTTAAATACTGAAAGAACTAACTTGGCATAACTAATATTTTCATTATTCTTTTTCATCTCCAAACAAACCCCATATCCTTTCACATGCTGTTTGATCTTTAGCACTTATCAACTATGTGACCTCTCAGGCCCTGGGGACTTATGTATGGGCAGATTGTTTATGTTCTGTCTGTTTTGCTCCTCCTCCATTGTGGCTAAATCTCCCTTGCTCCAGAGTTTCCTACTGGACCTGCACCTAGCTCTTTCCATGTCCTTTGTTACAAGGACTCTGGTCCTATTCAGCATTGGGTCTCCATTTACAGTATATTACACTGTATTTGTAGAGTCCTTCCTTGTGTTCCTTCATATCCCTTGTCAGATTCAACCTCAAGGGGACCTTGGATTCCCTAATCCCATCTGTGCACAGACTGCAGCTTGATATTCCTCCTGGATCATCTGCCACTGCTTCCACCTCTTGTACATTTTCTTTCAATGTCCAAGTTCAGTTAGGATCTCCTTACTTATGCCAAACTCAATGCTGCCTTTTCTTGAAATGGGCTATTCTGAGCTTTGAGGAGGTGATCCGTGGATATCAACCAGCTCTCCTGGACTCCTCCAAGCATATCTCTGAGTAGTCTAAAGTATCCCCTTCTAAAATTCAGATGCCATTTTCATTCTTTCTCTATGTTAAGATCCATTTATTGAGAGATGGATCTACTAAAATTAAGGTGCAAACGAGACCCTATGCCAAACTCAATAGTATGGATTTTATTTAACAGTAGAATGTGAGGTAGAGAGACAGAAAAAAAAGAGAGAGAGCAGAGAGGGAAGAGAGAGACAGATTAAGCAGAAAATATTCACCGCCCGTGGATCCAGCAGCATCCTGTTCATCCCTCTTCACCCTGGACTTCTTAGTGGTTGGGGTCCCAAAGTGATTCAAAATTTGTCACTATTAATGTATTTTAGCAAACAAAGGAATTAATACTGATTGGCCACACAGTTCTGTTGTTCTATTGGTTAAACTATTCTCTTGCTTCTAATGATAATTAGTCCCATACCAGTCTTTCTTTAGATCAGTGGCTTACTTTGAGTCGGTGGGTTGTGATTTCCACCTGCTGGAATTACTTTTTACCTAGTCAGAGCTCATATCAGACAGTTGATGAGTTGGTTTTCCTTGCGGATCCTTTGTGTCCACTATCAGTGTGCCCCTAGAATTACCTAGCATATGTTAGCCAGACCTTGCTAGGCCCATAGCCAGTGCCATCCTGCTGCTGTGTCCCATGCTTATCTCATGGTAAAATTCTGTGATCTTAACAATATTTGAGACAGGTAACTGTGAAGTCCTTACAGTTCAAAACTAAGATTCTTCAAAAGATGATCACTTTACAATTAGTGTGTGAAAGGCTGATTTTGAGGACATAAAACCAACAAACTACTCATTTTGTGGGGTCCAGTCTTCTGTTATTCATCAGCAGTTGGAATGAGGCTACCAGTGGTGTGTACTTCAATGGAATCAAATTTCTGCTGACAGAATTTGAAACAAAAGATGGAGAGAGAGTAGAATTGAAAGATTATTTTCAAAAACATGTTCCCAATCTGAAATAAAGCATTAATGTGGATCCCCTGAAGATCCCAATCTTAAAGGCTCCTAAATTTCCTTAATACCTAAACCTTCATTAGTAGATCATTGGTTCTTTTCCTATTTCTGTCCATGACCTCACAAATACTGAAGGCTCTTCAATTCTAGCAGGCTGAATATAACGTTTGAACACACATATTTAACTAAACCATACAAACAAGGTGAAAATCCATTCTTCTTAGGTTAGTTCCAGTATCTCAGCTGCTGGAGCAGTTACCTGACTTTCAAGGGACTTTGTAATATTGCTTTTGTCCAATTACAAGTAGATTGGAACTCTACCTTTCAGGATATTTCCAAGTAATCAAAGGAGGATTTCTTGCACATTTACAAATGCAGATAGGTGAAACTATGATGTTTTGTAGTGGAACACAATTAATCTATTTGCCCATCTAGTTCTCAGGACTTTCAGAGCTAAATTATCAATAGATGAACCTGAGAGAACCTCACAGAGGATATTGAATACAGAAGAGCTATAATAATCTGGCAGCATCAGAAGGGATCAAATTGGATGCAGGTTCCTACATCTACAGTGGCCAAGGCAACAAAAACAAGAGAGTTAATGCCTTTCATAGTCCAAATGGCTTCCCACGCTACCCACCTGTTTATACAAAGGAAAAAATAGACTCTATAGGATCAGAGAAATGGCTTTATTACTTTGGTGAGAATTCACCACTGAGCTTCCCAGATCAAAAAGGTGCTTTCATGGTTTAAAGGGATGAATTTAATGCTTTTCTTCTTCTTTCAGTGGGGATTTTTTTTACCAGTATCTACACATTTTCCGAACTGAATATTTAGAGGACTCTATATTTGCCTGTTAACACTCTGCTTTCATTAAAGTGCCTAGACCAATTTTGGTAATTTGCTGTAGCAGAAGATTAATTTACACTAGAACGTAACATTTGCCTGGAAATGCAACTGTTTTAATTATTTAATTCAGCTTCCAAATGTTATTTTTCCTTACATGGATGTATAAGGATGTCACATACAGACAAAAAGTTCAGTATTTATTAATCCATGAGCAAATATCTTATTTAGATATAATTTATTACTCTTATAGTTTGAACTCTCAGAAATTTATTGAAAAGCTCTTCAGAATGTAAAGAATAAGAGGTTCAAGTGACCTCAATGCTTATAATTTTTTCTTTTAAATTATTTTAATTCTACCTTTACAAACATTGTTCCTGACCTAATACAACTAAAATTCCAATGTGAAATTGGAATTCTTTTGTTCTAACAAAAGTAAGTAGGGAACTGGCACCCAAGAGACACTTTGCTTAAGTCAAACGCAAATAAAAATACAATATTTGAGGCATAGAACTAGGCTATTAACAACTGTGAGTAACTACAGAAACATGATTTTATAATGAGTGCTGGTAACATGGATTTAAGAACAGTAATGTCTTTATATTAAAGCACTTATCTGATCCTTACTATTTTTGGAGGTTGAATTATTATAATGGCTTCAAACAGAGTGTGAATTAAAAAAAAATTATGTGGCTTTTAAAGCATTGCATTCTAAACAAAAGGTGTAATCAAATCCTCTTACACTTTAACCTCCACTGCCACTTAAAATAACCCTCAGTCCCATTGCAGAAGGTGCAGGCTTTTTCCTACATGGAATTTGTCTTTTGTGTTTGCTAGCAACTGGAAGGTGGAAGTAGCAATTCTCTATCTCATTTTTAAGCCTGCCATCATAAGTGAAGACAGGAAAAAAGCCAGGAGCTAAGGTCATCATGGGTTTGACCGTTGCCCTGAGCTGACCAGAAGCAAAATCAGTGGACTAGAAATTTCTCTGGGAATTAATGTAGGATTTTTTTATTTGGCATATATTCTGGAAATGGATCTGTGAGCATAACCATTAGAGACATCGGAAAGAAAAATATCTAGCAAGATATTGCCATTGTTTGTTTTCACTGTATTCAAGGGGAATAAATTTGTTTAAATGGAAGATTACGTCTCTGTATCTGATTTTTATACTAAACATTTTATTCATGCAAAAATATTCTTGGACTGTATAAAATGATTGTAAAAGAGTCAATATGGGACTAAGACTTAAACATTATTGCTTATCTGAAGCTATTCTTCTAATGAACTGCAAATGAACCTGAGATTTAAGATTATAAATACTGTAAAGCATGTGAAATATCACTGAGGTCAAAAGGAGATTAAAGCTGACCATAGTAAAATGGCTTAACAAGCAGAATTTCAGAAAAAATGAATCAGAAAGAGCAAGTAGTCTGTAAGTAATTCATATCAGATTGCATGATATTGTATCGTTGATAACAATGTAATAGTAGAGTTAAAGAACTTTTGAAAAAAGAGTACTGGTCCATTAAACTAAATAAAGGTCATATAGGTCATAAAGTTCTGGCAAATTTTTCAAACTTATTCATAGTTTCAACTGTGGGACTAAGACAGGAGTCCAGATGGCTGACAGACAGGCAGCCTTTTTATTTTGATAAAGATCTCATCTGAGTTGCGTAGTGCTTTCAGCTGAAATGAGTTAGCAATTGATAGGCCCATGTTAGCAGCGCCAGGAAGCAAAGGCAATATCTGACATTCCTTTGTAGTCCCTTGTGAAATTTACGCCACTCAATTTCTTTAATTAATTTCCTTTCAGCACTTCTGTAATATCATATGTTCACATAAAGAATAAATCTTGGATTATTGAGTTACTTTAAGGAGTTTTGCATAAAAATTCCATGGTTTTCCTTCACTCTTTAAATAAGGTATTGTTTTCTTTGTTAAAGCAATTGTAAATTAAATGGTGTTAATCTTATTGTCATATTTATTTTTATCCTATTTCTAAATGGGCCTCATTTTAGGAAGCAAGAACTGATAAGGTTAATCAGTGACAACAGCATACTGTACCTGTCTATAACGTCTGTAGATGTATTTGAAATTCAGCTAAAAATTGATTGAAGTCACAAATTTCTTTTTGGTGTAAGTGTGACTGATTTAAAATCTTTGCTTAAATATTTTGTGAACTATATTGTTATAATTATTGCCCTTACAAATCTAAGTCAAGAATAGTATTTTGTTGTGCCTATAGGAAAGACCTATCAATACTCCTATTTCATTTTCTAATATTCCATCTTTTTGGACCAAAGAAACAAGAAGAGCTGGAGCGTCAGATAATGCAGTCTCAATGTTGTCTAGGCACAGCATGTGAAACACCATTTTGAGGCTGAGACTTTTTTTCAGGTGAGAATTTATTGATCCTAACTTATACTTAGTAAGTGGGTACTGTGGGAATCACTAAGACTATGACTCTGTAAAAAACGCTGAACAGTAACAAATTGTATGTCTACACTGTAGTTGTCACCATTATTTGTGTAATGCAATGTTTGTATTAATCTTGAGCTTGATAACTTGAGCCCTCAAAACATCGAAGTCCAGTGAAGGCTATGGACTCAATCATTATATTTGACAAGTTTGCTTAGTTGCTGACTCCTGTAATGACAGGAGCTGTATTGTAGACACTGGTGGCAAAGGTTCATACATATCTTTCCTGCTGTCCAGGAAGATTTTGTGACTTGTCTATGTGAATTCAGGCTGTCTGGAAAATCAGGGGCTCAACCGTATATACTGCACAGTATGTATGCAAAGAAATCCCAGATGGTAATGATTAAGTCTGGTGAAGAAACAAGCCATAATTTTGTAGAGCAAAGTTGAAACTTGATCATTTGCTTTTATCAAATGGATTAGTAGGTTTTGTGATTAAAAAAGGGAACGAAAACACATCAATTTGTATCCAGAAACCATTGCTTTTTCAAAATCACCAAGAATTCAATGCTTTTATTAAAGTTGTCATAGCAGACAATAAAACATGCTTCTATTTATATCTTAGGCTAAAGACATTCTTGCTTTGGCTTTTGCTGCCTATGGGACAATAAAGTGAAAAGTACTACAGAAACTTAGGCCATACACAGGCAAGGAGGCTATTCTGGATTAATTATTTTGCTATAAACATGAAAAGGAAGAAAAAAGGTTTTTCCAGGAAAGTATGGATGGAGCTGACCAGATTAGAATTAATTTAATACAGAAAATGCTTTATTTTATTACATAAAACATTAATAATGTTTGCAGTTATTGCTCTAAAAAGAAGCTTACTATTTTACATTTTTGCACCTCGGGTACTTGACTACTTTTTCTGCTATTGTTATGCTTCACATTCTACAGAAAAATTGAATTCCATGAAAAAAAATACAATTATAAAGTAAACACTGTGCTAAAATTTATTCATCTTTGACATTTCTATTTCATATCTTGCTCAATAAATTTATTGACTCATTTCTTGGCACTCCTAGTAAATAAAGTTTTATTAGACATTGAAAGTCATTTAAAGAGGTAAGAGAAAAATGAACTACATAACTGGAAGAGGGGGTTTACTGGATGACAGACAAGTAAGGCATTAATATGATTTACCCATCTACCCTTCCCAAGAAAAAAATAAACATATAATCTTGTAAGTGGATGAAATGTAAACCTGACAGTTTATGCTATTTATTATAGATTTCTCTGGCACACAAAGCAAAAGTTAAGGTTAAACTGAGACATCAGGTCCTTGCTTACACATTTTCATAATATTCATAATTCTTTCCCCCAAATAAACAAGATTTTGGAATAAACAAACCCCTAAAGCTTTCATCTCTTTGAGTTATGTAATGTAATTTTTTTATGTAGTGTAATTTTGTGTTGAATATCTTTTCACTCACACGGCTCAATTTTTGTTCAAACTTTTGAAAGTACAAAGATTTTTCGACCATTTAAACCAAAGTAGAAATGGTAACAAGACTTAAAAATGCAAATGTAAAATATTCTTTAAATTAATATCAGTTGGAATGCATGGCACATCTACAGTGTGCCACATAGGAGAGGTGGATGGGAAATTCTTGATGGTAAATTCCTAGCTCCTGGTTCATGGATTACTGCCTCCTATTTCTACTTCTTTATTACAATACAGCTCAAAGAATCATTTGTTAGGATCTGACCTGCAAAGTTCCTCAGTGGGTTTTCTGATATATACAATGACATTATTGCCTGGAAAGTGAGATAAGAAATTGAGACAAGCACGCAGTTTGTAGAGGTGAAGGGAGAAGCAGCTTTACTGGCGATGTCCAATGATCGAAAAAGAATATTAACCTCTTCATTTTTATAAACTTCTTAGTGCCCTCCCATCATATTATCCAACTAAAGTCCGTCTTCCTATTATGTCCCTTAATCATCCAACAGAATTGTCCCTTGTTACCTTTCTCCACCCCAGGCCTGCCCCTTCATAGCCCCTTATCTATACAGAAGAATACAAATGTTTCGAACACAGGCCATTCTTCGTCTTTAATCCAAGTTATCCAGCTACCTAACTAAAGCGAATTCCCAAAATCTTAAGCCTTCCCCTTAAGGCATCAATGTAACCATAATACAATTGGGTGAAATGACAGCTCCTTCCTTTTTTCCCATGTAATGTCTCCAAGACCCTTCATGCATTTCACAGGATTTAGCTGCTGGGAAGGATGACATAGATTCCACAGTATGTTTTTTCCCACCACCTAAAGGTCCTAAAAGGAGAGGAAACAAGTTAGAGATTTTTCACAATCATCTTATAACTGTAGAGTTTTTGCCGATATTTTACATAGGAGGAATGAAATTGTTTATATTATTGACTGTGAAACTACATAGCTACTGTAAATTCAGTAGAGCAGGTTTAATACAAATGCGTGATATTTTTAATTGTCCCTATACTGCATGAAAAGCAGGACTTGAAATTTCACAAGACTTTTACTTCACCACATGAGGATTACATAGGAATTCTCTGTGAAATTTATCCTTGACCCTACATTCTGTTTAAAGGAAAAAAGATCTCCCATTTGCAGTTTGTGCACCAAGATATGCCAATTAAAGTATTTTCTCACTCAAGATGTTATAGAAATATTGTAGTTTTTAAAAAAAAAAACACAACCGATCTTGTAATAATAAAAAGATATGTCGATATAGAGACATGCATAAACATATATATGTCTATATATATATATGCACACTCATAAACAGATTTGCATAATATCTATCATATGTTTTGTATATAAGGTATGCAGGTAGCTTTGCTTGTCATGAGGAAAAAGACTTCTTTATCCACAAAAGAGCAAAAGGACAAAAAGGTTGATTCAGATGGGATATACAGAGTGATTAATTGACTAAAGGCTGCTGGAGATCACAATGGTTGCTGAATAAACAAGCTATTTCAAAACCTGTAAAATTACTCAGAAACTATATATTTTTACATAGAAAGTTACCTCATCTTTTCATAATTTTTCACTTATTTTCTTGCCATCCTTTGCAAGCTATTCCTATATTAATTATGATTGTATTTTGCTTAAGATTATAGTTTGCTAAATCATACCCAAAGGACCTTCATTCCAGTAATGCCTACCACAACATTGCTCTGACTGCTCAAAGTGAAGCAGCCTTAAAAGGTGACCTCCAAGTCTTTTATGAGTTACTGCCTTCTAGGGCAAGAGTGCTTATCTGGTAGTATAACCTGTGATTCTTGTTGCAAAGTTTATTAATCTGTACCTGCATTTTGTTGGATTCTGAGAATGTGACCAAGTGATTTAGATTAAATTCTAACAGTAAACTGCCCTCCTTTGTATTTAGTATCCTATCAATCTTTGTGTCATATGCAAATTTAATCAGCTAAGATTTTATTTCATCATCTAGATTGTTTCTAAGAATGTACTGAATACTGTTGGACCAAGAATCTTTCTCAGGGGACCTTTCCTGGACAGCCCTGCTCATTGATATCTGCCAATAAGACAGTTTTTAATTCATCTAATGTGTTTCCTCATGATTAAAAATCTTGCATTATAGAAAATTAAAAACTGCCATGTGACAGAATTGCAAAAGCCTTAGAGAAGTCCAAAATGCTATCTCAAGAAAGTTGCCAGTTTTGTTTGACTAAAGATACTTTTCCGTGAGACTTGAGCAGTATTCATGATACTTTTTGGTTTATGTTCTTCAGTGAATAAGCCACGAAAACTGGCATTGCTTCATAAAATCAAGATGAAATGTCTTTTGCTTTCTCAGTCCCTTCTCTTTGAGTCTTTAAAATGTTTTTCACTGCCTCTTGTTTGTCTCTGAATAATCCCATGAGATGGAACAACCTGATTACAACCACTGGTAATTAATTAAAAGGTCTCCTTTCAAAGTCCAAAATATGGTACATACAATATAAATGCATCTACATACATGCACAGACGCATGCACTGTATAAGTAACAACCTGTATCTGTAATTCTCATTTTTCTTTAGACTTTCCTAAAATGAGTTTGAGCATTTCACTTTGTTTCAAGAAAAAAGACACTAATATCATGTCTTGAAATGTGATTTCTTTACCTGGAATACACCTGTTTGCTACAATGGAAGAAATCACTTTAAATTGCTATCTTTATTGTTCTGCCATATTGAGACAACACGTATTTGACGATCTGCAGGGTTTTCTTCTAATGTCATCTTTTCTGCATTGTCTTGCAATATTTGCGCATATTTTCCTCTGTGTCAAGGAAAGAAAGTGAACTTGAACATGTAATTCATCTCATCCCTTTTTGATCTTATGAGAAAACTGGCCTTCGACATACCAATTCATTATATTTAGCATTTAATTTGCTGGTAAGTTATGTAGTATTATGACAAGTGAAGTCTCTGGTCTCTTGATCTTTACAGAAGTTTTACTTCTCTTTAAAATGAAGATGCAACTATAGTTGTTCACCTTCATCAATTCTTTGAATGCTGCTTTGTATCATGAAATTAAGATGTTATTTTTTAAAGTTAGTGACTTCAAAATCTTTGTAACATTTAATAGGATGCATATTTAAATTATCTTAAAGGGAAAACTAGCAAGGTACAGAGGAAAAGAAAGAAAACAGAAATCTGTCTCATCTATTTTTCTTTTTCTTCATTCATACACTAACACATGTTTAAATTAACTTTTTCAGAGGATAAATTAAGAACAGCGCCTCAAAGGAAAAAAATGGTAAAAAAAGGAAGTTTCACCACTCACTGATACCTCTTTGTACATAGCACACATAATGTATCTCCTGTGAGGTAAAAGGCAAGATATTCAACTTTTTAGTCTTAGGGAATTACAACACAAGAAAAGTTAAATTTTTTTATATATATATATTTTTTTTTTTTTTTCCTGTAAGATGAGGAACACATTTGAATCTTGATTTGGGCTGACCAGTTGCTTTTAGTATGACTACTCTGGTAGGTATTATGTATCTCAGTGTATAGTGCAAGGTCTTAAGACTGGCAGGTATCCTTCCTCCTATACACACAGTATTTTCCAGAACATATCGACCCTGAATTAATATGTCCATTTTACGCATGCCAATGCTTATACTTCATGGAAGATGAGAAAGACAGGGTAGGCTTCTGCTTAAGAGTTAGTCTGCAATGAACTTAGGACATTTAACATCTATATCACACTCTAAATGGGCATTTCTTGCTGCATCATTGGAAATGCCTTATAATCCAGCAACTTACTCAGCTCATTTCTCTTCTTTCCAAGTGATATTAGCATGTTTTAAATGATGAACAGCTATTGGAGAGGGACAATTGTTCAAAGAAATTATTTTGAATATTTTTGTGGTAATACAGAAATTCCTTAAAAATTTTTGATGTAGCAAGTATAGAGAATCTGTACAAAATAGAAGGGAAGTGTGCTGACTATTGCAGATGCAGTCTTAACAGTAGTGACACACCAGAAATTCTGGGCTAATTTTCAGATACTCCAGACTTCATGGCTATGCAAACACTTTGCCCTAACTGCCTGATAGCACCATGATGAATTTAAAAGAACTTACAGTGATTCAGGATCAAGCTGCTATTCCCATCTAGGCTGTTACAGGTCTAGTAACTGCTCAGTTTTATACTACCATTGGTTGGGATTGATATTAATGAAGATATGCAATGTTAGTTTTGCAGCTATTTATTGCAGGCTATGAGCATAAGATAAAACCTGACTCTCGGAGAAGTGTCACTCCCTAGAGCAGTGGTACTACGACATTTTTGTTCAGCATGCTTTTCATCTTCCTGTCATGCACACTTGAAGCTGCTAGTGAAGGTTTTAATAGTTAAAAGTGCTGTTGATGGCTTTTGCCATGAGAGCAAGTCCATGAAAAACACTGCAGGAAACACTGTGAAGATCCTAAGCAAATCCTGGGAAGATCTGAGATCTGGCCTTTATAGGCTTGGACAGACTGGTACAATATTCATTCGCAAACATTCAGCCACCAGTAGGGTATCACAGCCCCCTCCAAAATTGCTGTAGTCCCAGAAGCCATATTCAGAAGCAGAAAAGGCAAAACATTGTATAAGGTACTAACAGTAAGTCTTTGAAAGACAAGACACCAAACATTTCTGGAGACTTCTGTCATTGCTGTGAGACTCTAAGCTATTTCACAGAGTCCAGACTTTGTTTACATTCTGCTCTCTACAAAACTCGTTTCATCTTTAGTTTTACAATGTACAATAATCGATGCTGTAACCAAGCCACTCAAGCAGAAATATTAATGATGTATTCAGTTTGCTATGATAAAAAGACTGTATTAGATTAGTATTAGAGAGATAACATTAAACATTTTAGGGAAGATTAATTTCACAATAGGTAAATCACTACTATCATCATAAGGTAGCATTTCATCAGCTGGTAGAGGCTGCTTGCTTGTGTTTTCATTTTAATGAATGTCTTTTGGCACAGCACAAAGGTTCTGCTATCTTACAGCACAAAAGACAGCAGCCAAAACTGTAAACACGGAGTTTTATTCATCCAGGAAAATTATGCAAGAATCTACTCTGATCTGCCAAGAATGAAACAGGAATAAAATGTTTGGTTTAGTCTATGAATATAGAGATTTTCTGTTTTGATAATGACTTTGTATGGGAAACAACAGGAATCTGAAGGCATTGATATTCTGATATGCCTTCTAGCCCTTCCACCATTTTACTCGGAGAAGAAAGCAACTGAAAAAACAAGAACACTTCTGTATCCCTTCTTTTTTTTTGATACCCACATGGGCAAATAATATATCTCATGGATTTAGTATCATTTACCACATTTGTCCCCAGTGATACCAAGTAAGTCTTTTTTTGCATCATACACAGCCTGGGAATATTAGGATTCCCCTTTCTGCTATAAAAAGAGAAGAAGCTTTAGAGTGGTTTCATTTTCTATTGCGAAATATTTAGCAGTATATTCCTTGCAGAAAAGAAAGTTTTTAAACTGGAAACACTGTAAATTGCCCAGCATTATTACAGTCTGACAGAATCTATGTCAAATACACTGGCATTCATTACAGGACAATCGAAGAACTGTGGGATTCAGGAAAGCTGGGTCTCTGTTCTTCAGTGAAAGCTCTAAGTTTCTTTTCACTCCTAAGTTTTTAGGTCAACTGATCTGTTTTTTCTGTTACTAATTTTTAGGGTAGGTGGAAGGAATATATTTTGTTTAGTCTAAGAAGAAATGTATTATATTAATCTTTTTTAATTTATATGAAATGAATTCAAAAGAAAAAAAATTTTGCTTCAAAACAAAGCTGAAGTGGTATGGTAATAATTACCACATAACCTCAGTAAAAGTGCAAAATTAGAGTCTGTCTCTGCGTATTGAAATAAGAAGATATTTTAGCACTTGTCACTGTTATAAATGAGAGAGACAGAAGGCTTGACACAAAAGGAGAATTATATTTAGTAATGGCATTAATTTAATTTTTCATATAAAAGAATCATTCTTTAGACTTGCATTATCTTTGAACTCTTTTGCATAGCACCAGTATCAGCCATACATATTCCTACCTGGTGAAAATGGAGGCAAGGTAGTACTGATATATTTTTGCTGCTTCTTAGAGCACAAGAATTTGCAATGGTGGTGATATCCGTGGTGGTGATATCAGGGCATCCCTCTTTCCAGATTTGCACTGACAGCATTCTGCCGTGCCTCACAACAGAGCATCATCTCTAACTTTCTTATTTTTGCTCACTAAAGAGTCAACAGCGACTTACATTTACTCTTCACATCTCCTCCTCCCACGATCTTCTTTACTACAGGCTTTACAGATTTGGTTTTGAAGAACTGCTCTAAGCACAAAATCTACATCAATTCCAGCTTGCAGAAGAAACCCTAATGAAATTCCAGGGATTTCCAAGCAATTTCTTTAACAGAGCTTTGCAGAAAATAATTCTTCTCTCTCCAGGTTAGGGTGGCCATGATATTTAACTTGAAAAGTTAAGCACGGGTGTGGCAAAAAAAAAAATAAAATTGTAGTTAAAGACCTTTTACTTCATAACTGCAACTAAATACCTGCCATTGTATCTTCAGGCTTTCAGACTGACTTCAGCATGTGATCTTATCAGTTGTCCAGCTGAGGATTTTATGCTTGCTTTCAATGTAATTGATCCTTAGGTGCTCTAAAATCTGTCTTTGGAAGGCTGCCTCTAGCTCTAGGTATTAAATTCTGTTTTATCTTGAAAAGTTATGTTCATTTCCCATCAAGCTCTGGAAGGCATTTACTTAGCTTCATTTCAGTAGCTCATTCTGGTCTTTTCAAGATTTTTTTCATTTGCTGGTTGTTGTGGTTTAACCTTGGTAAGCAGCTAAGCATCACACAGCCTCTTGCTCACTATTCTCCAGTGGGGTGTAGGAGCAATTGGAAGAGTAAAAGTAAAACTCATCAATTGAAATAAAAACAGTTTAACAGCTAAAGGGAAAGCTGCACACACGGAAAGCAAAACAAGGAATTTATTTTCCACTGTCCATGGGAAGGCAAGTGTTCATCCACCTCCAGGAAAGCAGGACTCCTACAGGCTTTGAGAAACAAAGGATGGGACTAAAACATCCCCCTTTTTCCTTCTTCTTCCCCCAGCTGCATATGCAGAGCATTAAGCCATATTTTATGGAATATCTCCTGAGCCAGCTAGGTCCGCTGTCCTGGCTCTGTCCCCTTCTAGCTTCTTGTTCATCCCAAACCATTGGTGGGGTGGAGTGAGAGACAGAGAAGTTCTTGACTCTGTGTCAGCACTGCTCAGCAGTAACTAAACCAATCCTGTAAAATAAACACTGTTTTCATCACAAATCCACTACACAGCTCCATATAAGATACTGTAAAGAAATTTAACTCTATCCCGGCCAATACCGACATGTTATTTATGTCACCTTAGGACTCATGACAGCTGTTCGTGTAACTGGCCACTCTTAAATTCTGCTGGTAAATCAAATATGAAGATTTAAAAGAGATCAGTAAACTTCTGTCTCACAACTTCTCTAGTCTTTTGACCTTTCACTCTCTCATGTGGTGTAGGGCTCCACTGGAGAGTATGTTCATCAGCTGAACAAGGGATATTATCTCCCTCACTATTTTCGATCTCTGCTTTCTGCTCTGGGCTTGGCCTCAGGCTCCTGCATGCTAATGTATCCACTGAGAGACCTTTTCTCCAATCCCCTGAAATATGTGACTCACTACTTACTTGCATCATCTTGATTCAAAATATATTCTTCCCTCTACAAGGGATTGCAGACAGTTAGATTTTTGAGTATCTTGTTTCAACTCTGAACATTTATAGAGTACAATTGTGAATATTTTTGGAGCTGAAAGAATTTCCGCTTTAAATTTCTGTGGCTTTGATAACATTGTAATTTGAAAGAGTGGAAAAAGAAATCACTCATTCAAAATAGAAACAGTATTCTGATGCAAGCACTCTTAAAGTGTTTCCAGCCATCAACCAGAAATCATCAGCTGTTATGAGACAGATTTTCCAAATTGTCACACAGGAGTAAGCAGTAAAAATGTTTGGTAAATATGAGACAAAATGGCTGCTGTATATGATTTTTAACAATTGGTGAAATAATTCCTTTGTATTTCACTAATAAACAAATACCCATGTGTAGAATTACAAGAGACTGACATTTATAGATTTAAGAAAAATAAATCAATTATTAAAGAAAGCATCCTTTTATTTTTCAAGGACTACTGTCTTGCAATAATGAAACTAAGAGAAGTCACAATATCAATGAGACAATGATCAATTCTATTCCAGCTGCTTTGAGACACTCCAGCTGAAAAAGCAAAAGCAAAGCTTAATGTTGTTCACATTCTAACCCCTGTATACAGGCTCTATTGGACAAGTGGAGAATGACCTTGGGCTCTGGTGTTTCTCAGACGCCAGAATAGCTTCTTGGGCAGCCAGGCTGCTGTAAATTGCAGTATGGATTAGATTGCCCCTGGCTGATTCTAAAGTCAGGGGAATAAAAATATGGCTTTGTTTCCATTTTCTCAGCTATGCCAGATGAGGAACCAGACTTAAAAGTTCACTGCTTGCTCAAGGCATGTAAGGGTGCCACAGACAGAGCTGATAGTTGTGTCTGCCTGAAGGACTGAAGGCTATCAGCTGGCCTGTGAACGGGTACATACGCTGGTATCCCTCTATGTATTTGTGCAATGCTTTGCACAATGAATGTCTGACACTTTCTGGTGCCTTTAGGTATTCTTGTACTACAAAAAAATAATGCTATACTATATATAGGAGCAAGATAGAATATTCCTCAGTATTTGTCCAATAAACTGCCTTATTTTACAAATATTCAATAGTCTGAGAATAAACAACATTGACACGCAGAGAATGCCTATGCAACTCAAGACAGAATGATACACATGAAATGCACAAAATTATAATCTTTAAAAATATTCTGAAAATATGTTGTTTTTTAAGAAGAAAACCTAAAATTGGCTATATGATAGTGTTTTAAAACACTTTTTAAGAATTACAAACTGATTCTTCCTTCAGTAATTAAATTTCAATAAAAAAGCACTTCTTTAAGCTAAGCTCTGGGATGTTTACTTTGATTTCAGCTCAAGCATGAGCTAGCCCACAAATTCAGTTATCTCTACCCCATTTCTGTAACCATTCAAAGCCAGTAGTGAAATTCCTTGTGTAATGGAACATGCTGTGTAAGTCCTTTTACACAATGAGCCTTACCTTGGGCATTTCAGGTCGACAGTGAAATCTACCCATAAACATGTATCATGGATATATCTCAGTAGTTTTCACTTCTGATTTTTATATGTCTATGCTCACACATAAAGGAGTATTAAAAAGCTTTATATTCCAAACTTATACTGTATAGGTTCCTTGAACGTATCTAAAAGCAAGATACTATGAAGTATACAAAATGATACCAATACTCCATGATACATCTATTACAGAGGAAGTAAAATATTATGAGGTAAATATCAATGTATGTCTTCTCATACCCTTAGGAATTTAGTCCCACAAAGAAATAGCTCAAACCTTTTTCAAGTTTTATGAAGGCTTCTTTAAATATTTAGAGTTGGGGAAGCCACTTCTGTTCTACCTCAGGCCGATGAAAGAGGAACTTTCTTTTAGTCTTTTTAAAACATGAAAGGGGGAAGATCACTAACATCAGAAGCCTCCTCCATTTTCTCTGAGAATAGTTCTTTCAAATCTTCAAACAAGAAAATACTTTCCTCTGTAGTTCCTGATTTTCCACCACATAGAGTGCTTTAATCCCACTGGGCTCTGTGTGCATGTGTGTGTGCTGGTGTTACTACGTCCATGTGTATATTAGACAGAAAGATAATCCTTTCACTTTCAAGCACTATGAAGATTGCAAGGAAAGATATGTTATTTGTATGCTCTTATTTTAGCCAGTCTACCTGCTTATATTGTAAAGAATTAACAGCTATAAAATCTTATCAAATATTACATTAAAATAAAACATGGAAAACCCAAGTAAATCATAAAAAAGGTAGTGCTCATTTTTCGACAATCACTGTACCCAGACTCCCTTCATTTTACAAAATCCCACCTGAGAGTTTTTAAATACCTTGGGAATACAATTGAATCAAGAGGAGATATTCCACTGTTCTCTTACACACACAGAGAATTAATAAGGTTGGAAAAGACCATGGAGATCATCAAGTCCAACCTTTACCTAGGTTAACCTATCCAAAATCAGTCTAACATCTATGCCATCTAAACCATTTAAACCATCTAAAGCATACCACTAAGTTCATCATCTAACCTATCCTTAAACACATCCAGGGACGGTGACTCCACCACCTCCCTGGGAAGCCCATTCCAGTGGGGGATCACTCTCACTGTGAAAAAGTTCCTCCTGGTATCCAACCTGAACCTCCCCTGATGCAGCCTAAGACTGTGTCCTCTCGTCCTGTCACTGGGAGCCTGAGAGAAGAGACCAACCCCCGCCTGACCACAGCCTCCTTTCAGGTAGTTACAGACAGCAATAAGGTCACCCCTGAGCCTCCTCTTCTCCAGGCTGAACAACCCCAGCTCCCTCAGCCGCTCCTCATAGGGCTTGTGCTCCAGCCCCTTCACCATCCTCGTTGCCCTTCTCTGGACATGTTCCAGCAACTCAATATCCTTCTTAAACTGAGGGGCCCAGAACTGGACACAGTACTCGAGCTGTGGCCTAACCAGTGCCAAATACAAGGGAAGGATAACTTCCCTGGTCCTACTGGCAACACTATTCTTGATGCAGGCCAGGATGCCATTGGCCTTCTTGGCCACCTGGGCACACTGCTGACTCATATTCAGCTTCCTATCAACCAGCACCCCCAAGTCCCTCTCTGCCTGGGCATCCTCCAGCCACACCGTCCCCAGCCTATAACTCTGCATGGGGTTATTGCAGCCAAAGTGCAAAACCCGGCACTTGGATTTATTAAACCCCAGGCTATTGGACTCAGCCCATCTATCCAGCCTGTCAAGGTCTCTCTGCAGAGCCCTCCTTCCCTCTGACAGATCGACACTCATTCCAAGCTTGGTGTCATCCGCAAACTTACTAATAACGGATTCCATCCCCTCATCCAGATCATCAATAAAGATGTTGAATAAAACCGGCCCCAACACTGAACCCTGAGGGACCCCACTGGTGACCGGCCTCCAACTAGACATGACTCCATTCACCACCACCCTCTGAGCTCGGCCATCCGGCCAATTCTTAACCCAGGACAGAGTAAACCTGTCTAAGCCACAATCCATCAGCTTAACCAGGAGTTTGTTATGGGAGACAGTATCAAAGGCTTTACTAAAATCAAGATACACTACATCCACAGGTTTCCCCTCATCGATCAGATGAGTCACCTGATCATAAAAGGAGACTAGGTTGGTTAAGCAGGATCTTCCCCTCCTGAATCCATGCTGGCTACATCTGATCCCCTTATTTTCCTGTAGATGCAGCATAATTTCCCTTAAGATGATACGCTCCATAATTTTCCCTGGTACCGAGGTCAGGCTGACAGGTCTATAATTCTCCGGATCCTCCTTCTTGCCCTTCTTATAAATAGGTGCCACATTAGCCAATTTCCAATCATCTGGAACCTCTCCAGTAAGCCAAGACTGTTGAAAGATGATGGAAAGAGGCATAGCAAGCACATCTGCCAGCTCTCTCAGCACCCTAGGATGAATCCCATCAGGTCCCATAGACTTATGAGGATCCAGGTGGGACAGCAGGTCTCTAACATCTTCCACCTGGACTGTCGGGGGGGGGCTACACTGTTCCCTATCAACTAGCTCCCTATCAACTAGTTTAAGCAAGGACTTGTCCTTGCCTGATTTGTATAATGGCTACCATACACTAAATTAGTTGGTACAACTAAAGAATCACAGAATCACAGAATATGCTGAGTTGAAAAGGACCCTCAATGATCATTGAGTCCAGCTCCTGACCTGGCACAGGAATATTCCCAGAAGTCACATCATGTGCCTGAGTGCATCATCCAAATGCTTTTTGAACTATGGCAGACTTAGTGCTTCCTGGGTAGCCTGTTCCAATGCCCCATCTCCCTCTGGATGAAAAACATTTTTCAAATGTCTAATCTAAACGTCCCCTAACACAACTTCAGGACATTCTCTTGGGTTCTATCACTGTCACCACACAGATCTCCCTTTCCCACATGAGGAAGTAACTGCAATAAGGTCTCCTGTCAGCCTCCTCTTCTCCTGGATAAATAGACCAAGGGAGTGCTCAGCTCTCATCATCTCCACAGTCTCAAACCTGTCACTTCATATATTAACAGTAGTCTACAGAATCTGAAACATGTACAAATGCAATGTGTTTATAGATTGAAGCAGGGGGAAAAAATCCCTAGTTCTGTGTCCCCCTGCAAGGTTGTATACCTTCAAATTTAAGCTGAGGGGAATCATGCTAAGAATCTCTGTGCAATCTAACAGTGTATAGAAAATGGTGAGGTTGACTGTCAAACCCTCAAACCCTATTAGTTTAACCCATAAAATCTTAGATTAAATCTTAAATCAGACTTCAGTGGTAATTAGGTCCTCAGGCCTTGCAAACTTTTCCTTCTATGTGCAGAGCAGTGTCTTGCTTACATAACAGAAATGAGTTACTTTCATACACTTTTTCAACATCCTGAAAAATACCTTCAATATTCTCTTAAAAGAAACGGTCCTGTGGTGACTGAGGGTTAGCTGATTTACTCCAGTAACATGCACTTACTAAACTTTTCAAAGTGCTTGACACTAAAAGCTACTTATACATAATTTATATCATACTTGCTGGCTGAACTCTGTTCTTATACTTCATGTCTGCCATTTTCATGAGCATAATAGCAATGATCCATCATGTATATGTATAGCATTCTGATGCTGTTTGCAGGTTGATAAGGATAAAGATACAATGAAAAGATAAATGGTGGTTGCACTAAAGCCCTGGGCTTCTTAGATTTTTGGAGGGGAAACTTTATTCTTTCATATTTGTATTAACTCTAGAGCACCGTGATTTATTCTGCAGTGCAGTACTATTGTGGTGAATGTTAACTGTCCCTGTTTCCTTATAGGACATGGTTAATTAATGCAAAATTCCAACAGCCTTATTCTTATTCTTATTAGGTCAATTTTGCAACTCTTGTCAACAGAGTTAACTGTTGGAGCCATTGCGGGCTTGTCAATTTATAATAGCTATGGAATGGACTTTATATGTATATTTTCAGTAGCATCAGGGTAAATAAATAAAAGTTTGTATTTAAATGTTACCATCTTGTAAGAATTTATTAGAAGTTAGCAGATTATGTGGAGTAAAAATCCATGTCTGTAGTATATAAGACTGCAAATTCCCTTTTTATCAACATGATGGAGGCCAAGAAGAGTGAGTGATATTTCTCAGCAAATCTTCCAAAAACCTGGATCTGTGCAACATGCTTCTTAAAGCAGCATATGTATGGATTAAATTCCAGCTTCCTTAATTTATGACTATCTGACTGTTTCCTCAAACAAAAAAATAGAAAACTTATGTATTAAAATAATCAAACAGGAAAAGAATTGGTCTAAACAGGTAAGTTAAAACAGAGCTGACTAACTTTGTGGTTCATGAGTATTGATGTTAATGTTTGTATTCTTCAGTAAAAAAAAAGGATCATCTGAAAATTAAATGCAGTAAAACATGACTGAAAGTAATAATAGAGAGATTTATCATACTCATTAAGCTTTTTAAGGTTATAAATGATTTTTTAGGATATGTTCAGGATGTGGCATTTCTTTCAGAGGTTAGCCCTGAATAAAGTTAATTAGCTGTGAATAAATAAAAAGGCAATTTTGTGGGGTGTAGTAACTTCATGTAGAGACTCTGACAAACTATGAATCAGTTTCCCACTGAGAGGCAGCCTGATTAGACAGGTGGAGAGCTGCCCTAATATGACTATCCTGCTGTATTGAGTTTATACATCAAGGTTTGGTAGTGAGAGGCCTAAAGGGATGGCTGCTGTGAGATGCTGCTAGACATTGTCCCCAGTGTCTGACAAATCCAATGTCAGCCAGCTCCAAGATGAACCCACTGCTGACCGTGGACTCTGGGATAACATACTTAATAAGAGAAAAATCATTGCGGTGGAACAGCAGCCAGAAGAGAGAAATGAGGAAAATGTGAGAAGAACTCTGCAGACACCAAGGTCAAAGGAGAAGGAGAGGAAGGAACTCCAGAGCTCTGGAGCAGAGGTTCCCCTGCAGCCCATGGTGCAGTTCATGGTGAGCCAGGCTGTGCCTCTGCAGCCCATGGAGGTCCACAGGGGAGTAGTGAATCGCCTGCAGCCCATGGAGTACCCCACACTAGAGCAGGGGGATGCCCAAAGGAGGCTGTGGCCCTTCGGGAAGCCCATGTTAGAGCAGGTTCCTGGAAGGACCTGTGGACTCATGGAGAGAGAAGCCCACACTAGAGCAGGTCTGCTGTCAGAATTTATGACCTACTGCGGCACCCACATCAGGGCAACCCGTTCCTGAAGGACTGCACCCTGTGGAAGTGAACCATGATGGAGGAGCTTGTGAAGAACTGTAGCCTGTGGGAAGGACTCAGGTTGCAGAAGATGGGAAGGACTGTCTTCTGTGGGAAGGACCCCATGATGGAGCAAGGGAAGACTGTGAGGAGTCCTCCTCTGGAGGAGGAAGGAGAGAGGGAGACAGCATGTGATGAACTGACCACAATTGTCATTCCCTGTCCCCTGTTACCAATGGTTGGGAAGGAGGTAGAGAAATCAGGGACGAAGTTGATACTAGGAAGAAGGGAGGGGAAGGGGAAGATGTTTTTGATATTCGGTTTTATTTCTCATTACTCTGATTTTGACTGGGAATAAATTAATTTCCCTATGTTGAGTCTGTTATTCCTGTGACATTAATGGGCGAGGGATTTCTCCCTTTCTCCCTGTCCTTATCTTGATACACAAACCTTTTGTTTTATTTGGTGGACGCCTGACGTCTAACCAAGGTCAGTCCACCACAGGTACATTTAGTTCTAGTAGGTGATTTGGACTTTATGTGTGGCAATGCTCTGCTTGGAGGGCT
The DNA here is from genome assembly GCA_013399895.1 of Serilophus lunatus. Taxonomy (NCBI): domain Eukaryota; kingdom Metazoa; phylum Chordata; class Aves; order Passeriformes; family Eurylaimidae; genus Serilophus; species Serilophus lunatus. The sequence goes on from VXBA01002457.1 coordinate 100,986, forward strand.
GTCCTGATTTAACCCCAGCTGCCGACTAAACCCCAATCTGCTGCTGTCACTCCCTTGCAGTGGGATGGGGAAGAGAATTGAAAAAGTGAGAAAACTTGTAGGCTGAAATAAAGACAATTTATTAGGTAAATGAAAAGCCGTGCATGCAAGGAAAAATTCCTTCATTCACCACTTCCCATGGGCAGGAAGGTGTTCAAGCATCTCGAGGAGAAAAGAGTGACTTGGAAAGACAAATGCCATCACTTTAAATGTCACCCCTCCCTCCCTGCTTCTTTCTTTTTCTCCAGGCTTTATATGCTAAGTATGTATGGTGTGGCATATCTCCTGGGTCAATTTGGATCAGTTGTCCCAACTGTGTTCCTTCCCAGCTTCTTGTGCATTCCTAGCCTTCTCACTGCTGGTACAGAAAGACAAGCAGAAAAGGCCTTTACTCTGTGCAAGTACTGCTCAGCAGTAGTGAAAATATCCTTGTATCACCAAGAGTGTTTTCAGCACAAAATGCAAAACATAGCCCCATACAAACTACTATGAAGAACATTAACTCTATCCTAAGCTCTATTATAACTTTGCATTTTAGATGAAATTCCTTCCTCGACCTGGTGATATTCCTATTGCTTTCAACAGAACTCTGTCTGACCTGTTTTAGAATCCATATAACTATGGTACTATGACAGTAAAGATGAAAGTGTGCATGAACAAAATTAGAAAAGCTGAGGAACAAATAGATACCAGAAGAAACTTAGGCAAAAAGAAATATGAGAAATTTCCCCAAAAACATTAAAATACAGAAAAAAATGAAAGAAATAAAGTGTCTATTATTTAAGAGAAACTAGGACCAAATCACAGATGACATAATGAAGTGCAAAATCCTTAATATATTTTTTCTTCATTCTTCACCAAAGAGGTTAATTGCGACTCGAAGCTTAGAATAATTAACATTAGCAACTAAGTGCTAGAATTATAAGACAGAATTGGTCAATAGACAAAAAAGTTCTTAGATCACCACAATTTAACATTTTTCCTTAAATTATTTACAACCTGAAATCCTCTTCAAACCATTAGCAGTCACCTTTGAGGACTGTTCAGAACATATAAAGGCTGAGGGGACATTTAATGGAAAAATACAACTAGTAAATTAAAAAAAAGGGGAAAGAATATTAAGTATGCCTATATATGCCTAGCTTATACTTAGAACGTTAAGGAAATAAATTATTAATCAGTGATTTTCCTTTCTGAACACCTAGAAGTTACAACGTTGATTAAAAGTAACCACAACAGTTACTGAAATCACAAAAGAGTTGCAGATCACAACAGGCCAATCTGATACCACTCCATGACTGCACAATTAAGTGAGTTACAGGGAAGTATTTACATTATTTGCTAACGTGACAATTCTATATGACAGTGTTAGAAAGATGGTAATAGTTCTTACTATAAAATCAGTTAATCATTTACAGAGACATCTTAGCGTCTGTTCACTGACAGTCTGAAAGAAATTGAGTGCAGCATTACACAATATTTGTATTACAATTGAAGAAATAGTATTTGTGGATAACATTAACCAGGAAGGTTATAGAAATTATGGAAGGTAGAGTTACATTCAACATGATTTTGATAAACTGGAGAAATGGTAAAAAGCAATAAAGTAAGGTATAACAAAGACAGACTCAAACTGCCTAGAAAGGAAAAGAAAATGTGAAATGCAGAATGGCTCATCACTAGGCAGATATACTGCAGAAGAAGGGCTCAGGATTACAATGGGTTGCAAATGGAACATTAGTCAATATTGCAAAACCAGCAGGAAAAGGATGATTTAAAATATCTAAGTCCTGAGACGTGAAGAGTAACTATTTCATTCTAGTCAGCATTTTTGAAGCCTTAAGAGGATTACTGAATGCAATCTTAAGTCCTAAGGAAAGAACAGGATAAGTCAGAAGCAACAAAATATTAATGGAAGTAGAAAATGTGACCACTGAGCAGAGAACAAATGAAAAATATTAAAAGCCTTTCTTATTTAGTTTTGAAAAGAGAACCTTGGGGTTACATGTTAACAGTATTCCATTATACAAATTGTTGTAAGGTGTCAATGTTGCCACCAAACACAAAACAAACACTATTGTTTGCTGGAGGAGGGATTTATTCGGTATATCAAGAACACCTTTTTATTACAGTCATGAACAGATTACCTACATCAGTTGTGGATTGCCAGTTTTGTCTATCTACCTGGACTTTAGCAAAGCCTTTGACACTGTTTGCCACAGCATTCTCCTGGAAAACCTGTATGCTTATGAGCTGATTGGGTGCACTGTTCACTGGGTAAGAAAATGGCTAGGCAGCTGGGCCCAGGGTGGAGGTGAATGGAGGGACATACAGCTGTTGGCCAGAGTTCTTTAGGGCTCAGTGCTGGGGCCAGTCCAGTTTAATATCTTTATCAAGATATAACATCTTTATCAAGAACAATTCTATGAGTTTAAACAAGATGAAGTGCTGGGTCGCAACAACACCAGGCAGTGCTACAGGCTTGAGGAAGATCAGCTGGAAAGCTGTCCAGTGGAAAAGGAATTGTGGGTGCTGTTTGCCAGCCAGCTGAACATGAGCCAGCAGTGTTAACAGGCAGCCAAGAAGACCTATGGCATCCTGACCTGTATCAGGAATAGTCTGGCCAGCAAGACTAGTGAAATGATTGTCCCCCTGTTGCGTTGGTGAGGCTTCACCTATATTGCAATGTCCAGTTCTGGGCCCCTCCCTGCAAGAAAGACATTGAGGTGCTGGGTATGTTTAGAGAAGGGCAATGGAGCTGGTGAAGGGACTTGATAACAACTCTTATGAAGAATGGCTGAAGGAGCTGGAGTTGAAGCTCAGGGGAAGCCTCCTTGATCACTACATCTACCTGAAAGGAGGTTGTGGACAGGTGGGAGTCAGCCTCTTCTCCCAAGTAATGAGTTATAGAACAAGAGAAAATGGCCTCAAGTCATGTCAGGGGAGTTTAGATTTGATATTAGGAATAATTTCATCACAGAAAGGGTTGCCAAGCATTGGAACAGGCTGTCCAAGGAAGACATTGAGTCACCATCCCTGGAGGTATTTAAAGGATATATAGATATGGTGTTTCCAGACATGATTTAGTAGTGGACTTCGAAGTGGTAGTTAAAAGTAGGACTCAATTATTCTAGAAGTCTTTTCCAATCTAAAGTATTCTATGATTCTGTGAAATTGCAGTTACAATGTATTTTACATATTTAACAAAATTATAGGGACTTTTTTTGCTCAAAAAAACCCCACAAAAAACCCCAAAACAAAAACAAAACAACCCCCCCCAAAATATCACCTTGAAATTGAAAAATGTAGGAGTTTTTCTACTTTCTTATTTAGTGTAACACTAAGTATAATGAAGGAATAATATTTTCCATATACTATAGGAAGAAATATTTCAGTAAAAGAATTTAGTAAACCTTTTTTCCCCACTGTGCTGAGTGGAAAGTGCAATCTTACATTATAGCAAATGTAGAAGTAGCCATCACTTCAGCACACCTTCTCTAATACGTGTATTTATATTTTACCATCGAGGGTTTTTTTCTTAGTGACCTGGATCTTGAGGTTTCTTGAAAAAATTTCACATTATTTATACAGATAATGAATTAATTATATATAATATTAATATATATTAATTCTCCAAACAAATTAAAGGTCATTAAGACAGGTACTGACTTTTACTAATTTATGTGCAAATGGGAAACAAATTTTTGATCAAGACCTTTAGTCACTAAATAAATAAAGATTATCATAATGGTCATTGTAATTGGACTCTTGGTTGAATGGATTCATCAATGCCTTTAAAGGTGCATTTTTTGCACTAAGAGAGTTAAACTTTATTTAAATGTGGGAAGGTAAAATGAACTGGGTTTTGTGTTGGTGACTTTATCATGAACAGCAGGTCAGCTCTGATGCATGAGGTAGTCCAAGATGAAAATAAATTAAAGAAAAAAATATTCCGTCTTGAGCAGTTAAAAAATGTCTTTCTTACTTTGTATAGAAAATATCTTAATGACACATATATCAAATGATTTCTGTTAATGACACTGGAATATGGAATACTCTTTACATTAATTAGCAGTCAGCGGTACTTTTCATTCCATCCCATCCATGGTATTTGTGGTGTGTTTAGAATCAGACATAATTTCATTATTATTTCGACTTCTCTCAATTAGTCATTGTTAGACTATGCAAGCAACTCACATTGACTTGTAATGTGACACTTCCACCAGGATGAGATCTGTACTCCCTTAATTGTGAATTTCAAGTTCCTTACAGTGAACAGAGACCATCCTACAATTTTTAATGTATTCATAGTTCGTTTCTGAGTTACATCAAAATGAAAAGTTAATGCATTAAACTATCTTACTCTTTGGGGAATCCCATGGAAATACCTGTCATCTTAGTAGGTTCAATCATTAATCAGACACTTAAAAGTGGGTGAATAGTATCAATGCAGCTTAATTTTGGATTTGCTTTGTATGACTTTATTACTACTTATTATTAATAGAACTCAATCTGGACAGCAAATACCCAATGGATATAAAATACACTAATTTATAGCCCCCAACTTTTCTACAATAGTTTTTCAAAATTTCACTGAAATAAATGAAACATCATAATAGAACTCCTCTCTTTTCCCTGTAATAGTAACAATGTTAAAGTTTAAATATAAAAGACACAAAAATAAGGACATATTTTGAAATACATTTTCTGAATAATAATTTTAGTGTTCAATTCTAAACTCTTTGGCCTCTAAGAACAGATTCTGAGGGAAATTAAGATTTCATTTTTCCACTTTTGGTGTTGGAAATTATACTGATGTGCTTACCATTCACTGGGTATAACGTTGTCGACTAGGATGCAAATAATTATGTTATTTGATCCCTATTCACACATAAAATAAGAAACATGGACAGAATATAATATATAACCAAATATTATTTATTTGGGTGATTTTTCACAATAGAAATCATATATTTATTGGACCAAAGATTTTCTTTACAACACAAATGAGGAACAGGACTTTCAAACCTTCTAACTGTTCCTTACTGAAGCAATTAAATAAGACAGATAAGAGATCCAACTGCACAGTTCCCTACAAAGACAATATTTCCAAATTAAATTAATTGTTTTATAGAAACATGACAAAAGCGAATAAGTGTAAATGCTGATCCTGGTCAATGTATCTTGCTGTAGCCTGCTTAAAGACTCTGGATTCTGAGATTCAAAGATTGAATAGATTTGTTAGTTTGTTGAAATTGCCTTCTCTTTTTTATGTACAGAGTATAAACAGATGCAAAATTAATTTTTTAAAAGTCTCGGTTAAAAGAGACCAGAATACAATATAGTTTTGGAACAATCATTGTTAATCACAAAATCAGAGTCATAGAATATTCTGTGTTGTAAGGGACCTACAAGGATCATTAAGTCCAACTTTTAAGTGAATGGGCCATACGGGGATAAAATCCACAACCTTGGTGTTATTAGCACCATGTTCTAACAAACTGAGCTAATCTAAGGGTATCAATATAACTTGAATTTTTAGCAGTGAAAAACACATCAAAACCATGTTATCGAATTCTACATTGTACATTTAATCCACTGAAATATTAATAATAATTTTAAATATTCTTGAACATTAAATCGGTTGGATAAGGAGTACATGCTGTGAAATTTATTTGCAGTCAAAGAAGCACAAGGTCATTTAGCTTAAAAAAGACTTCTCAGATCACTGAGACCAATCTTTGACTGATCACCACCTTTTCAACTGGACCATGGCACTAAGTGCCACGTTCAGTCATTTTTTGAACACCTGCAGGGATGGTGACTCTACCACCTCCTTGGGCAGTCTATTCCAATGTTTAACAACCCTTTCCATGGTAAAACTCCTCCTGATGTCCAGCCTGAACCTCTTCTGGCACAGCTTGAGGCTATGTTCTCTTATCCTCTCTGTAGTTGCCTGGATGGAAAGACCAACCCCAACCTTGCTACAATCTCCTTTCAGGTAGATGTAAAGAGCAATAAGGTCACCTCTTGGTCATTCAATGGAAGAAAAAGATAATGCCCGACCAACTTTCTCATACATTAAAAGGTTGTTTCTAAAGACTTGGATAGCACTTTACATAATTATAGACTCTGAAAAATAATAAATAAAAAAATCGAATTTTGAAAGATTATATGGAGCTTTTATTATATTTTATTATATGGAGCAATTTGATTTTAGAAAAAAAACAGTGCTAAGACACAGCAAAACCATAAACCTTGGGATTATTTGCAGCTGGCTTTTCACACCATGGGTAATGCTTTTTATTTAGTATCATGTTTCCTTTGAACAATCTTTTAGAATAGAAATGGCACACTGGACTTCCCAGTACAGATTTCTATTTCACTTATACAGAGGCATTTTTCAAACATATTCAATAGTACAATGAATACTACAATTACAAAGGGATTTGAAAAGAAATACATCACAAAGCAATACAGAAATATATTTTGCAGTGCAAAATGTAAAATAAGACACAACCCCCCTCCCCCCCCTTAGTATTGGCATATATTAAAAGTTTAAGTTATGAAAAAATGTTTACAATTATAAGACATGATTTATTTATTAAATAATAAATGATCGCTTTCTTCTACATGATAAGATAGGAATGTATATATTATAGAAAAATCAGTGAAAACATAAAACCACTGACAAATTAGCTCTTGTGTCTGTGTCTGGGAGGAATGAACTGACTCATTTTAAAAAGAGACGTAATGAAACAGATATGTAACGGTGCAATAGAGAGTGCTATTCTTGTTTCAGCAGTTATGCAGATGGTCCATGCAGGGTTCTCTGACTCCTCAGGGAGACACAGGACAAGCGATCATAAGGGAGGACAGCTCCACAGGGGTTTGACAGATATCTCCAGCAACCATTCTAGGGCCAGTGGATGTTTTGATACCTTGGTTCAAGCTAATGTCAAGTCATTTGGGATCACTGCCTGGCACAAAAAAAAAAAAATCGCTGTAAGGGTGCTAATTCAGATACTAAAATCAATCCAGATGAATTAGCAATGCCAACTGACATAGATGGTGCCTCAATGAGGTACTTGTACTGCTTTTGGTACCAATGCTACTATCACTGCCAGGCTTTGGTGTCCACTTGCGTCATGTGGGAACCTGAGCACAGAGTATTTATTCAGATGAAACTTCTTCCAAGGCTATGAAAATATCAAGTGTTTTTGTATCTTCATTCAACTTTAAAACTCAATTTGTAGTAATATAAATACTAGAAATAACAAAACTGTTACCAGGGCATATATGAATTGATTTCTTAATCAAAATTATGAAAATAAATGTTAAAAATTGGGGAAATCAAAAGAAAGTATCTTATGCTTATTACCTAAATAAAATATACTATTATATATATATCCTCTACGGTTTTAGAACTAGTTTCACTTTTTCATGTCAATACATATTTTATTCTGAAAAAATGTTTTAGATTGCTTTGATAAAGTGTAATTATAATGTAGTTATGTGGGATTTTCAAAAACAATCACACTGATTAGTCAGCAAATTCAAAATTGCTATTGACTTAGTTTATGGCAAAGCCTGATACTTACTCAGTCCTCCACAAAGTGTTTTGAAACAAAATCTCTGAGAAATTTGAAATAACAGGTCTTGAAAAGTTCTTTTATATATACACATTTCTACTGGATTTTTAATTCTCTTAATGTGCTTATTAATAATTATTTATTGATATCTGTATACTGGTGACTTATTCATGCTGTCCTTGAGATATCTCATTTAGTTTTAAGCAAACTATTGCAATCTGTTTGTTTAGAGTCCCATGCCAAAAATATGCAATGAGAACAGCATGTGTTGTGTTATATTAGATTTCAAGCAATAGGTATTTTTCATTCCTGATCACCAGGTTTATATGTTACAAAATAGAAAAAAAATTATCTTAATGTTTTTTCCTGACTAATATATTTGGATTGCAGCTGCAAGAATTGTGTCCACACAATAGTAAACACATAAAAGCTCCCTTTAAAATGCTATCATGATTCTTTTGAAGCACTCATATATATATATATATAAAGACTACTGAATGTCGCATTCTGCACTTGTTTTAGAGCTAGTTTTGTCACATCACCACAGCCTTGAATGTGTTTAGCACCAAGGGAGGCTGACACAGGGTTTCGCTTCAGAAGGATTTTTGAGGCTCATTATCGTACTCCATGAGTTATAATTATATTTCTTGAAAGAAAGAGGATGCTTTGTTAAAATCTTCAGAATGTATAAGATAACATTTCAAGGCCTATTTGTAGCTCTGGAATAACAGACAAACAGATACATTGAAAATATAGTATGTTTCTGTTTGCTGTGCGCTACATTGGCACAGCTGTTTTTATCATAGCATCTAGAGTGGTTCAGGATTCCTATTGTTTCTGCTTCTGTTCAGACAAATTTTCATGCTCTTCTATGACTCACAATGCTTTGCAGTCCAAATAAAATTTGTATTAAATATATTTTAACGTTAGATTAACACAACTTTATTTTAAGACCTTTCTCCATGCCTTGGTAATAGCTGGAGGGGAAAAAAAGGATATGATGAAGAAATTCTATTTTTTGTGCTCTTGATTTAGTTTTACTGTAGTCAGTGAGCACTCACCATTGAATTACCTCTAAATTCAAGTTTTTGCACACATGTGGCAGAATAAAACATGAAAGGCTCTAGTTTGATAACACTCCTTTCAGTGCCTGTGCTGACTCAGGCAGACCCTACATTTCTGGCATTCCTTATCTTCACCTCCCTTTGTAAAAAATACCTGGGGAAAATGGGTTATTTTTACTCTGGATCAATTTTTCAGTCTCACAGTCCAGACTTGTAAACAGTTGTGCCAGCTTAACTGAGAAAAAATCATAAGGACTACACTGATTGATGAAAATTCCTTAAGACAAGCTGATGCTGAAAAAAATGTTCTACAAAATTTATGTAAAGACATACAATAAATGAAACTCCTTTTCTATTGTGGACTACTAACTATTTTGCAACCCTGATACTTGTATTATTCAGCTTTACCCCCCTCCTTTTTTTTTCACTTAAGTGCAAAACCCCAAGAAGTTCAGCAATAAAATCCTAGTTTAACCCTAGCTGCTTGTCTAATCCAGGAAGTCCATCCTTTATCAAACTGTCTTTTCTCCATTAAATTAATTTTCTATGTTTAAATATTTGGGAGAAAGTAGCTTAAGTCAATTTTTTTTTTTTTTTTTTTTTTTTTTTTTGTGTGTATGTACCTGATGGACCTGGTAGACAACCAGCTCCATATGACTGAAGAATGTCTGCTGTGGCAAAGAAAGGCAACAAGATGGTGGGTTGCACTAACAGGGACACCATCAGAAAAGATAAAGTCATTGTCCCATTCTACTTGGCGCTTGTTAGGCCACACTCAGAATACTGTTTTGATCCCCACTGTAAAAAGAGGACAGACTGGAGAGGATCCAGAGAAGGGGCACAAAGATGACTAAAGGACTGGTAAGCCTGCCATGTGAGTAAAGGATGTGACAGCTAGGTTTGTTTCTCTGCGAAAAGAAGGCTTACAGGAGATCTTGTCACCATATTCCAGTACTTAAAGGCTACAGAGAATATGGAGACTCCCCTTCTACAAGGAGTCACATGAAAAAGACAAAGGATAATGCGTAGAAGTTATTCCTAGGGAGAATCTAATTGGACACAAGAGGAAAATTTTACACAACGGTAACAATCAGCCATTGGAATAATAATTGCAGGGAAGAGGTGAATTTCCCAACATTGGACACTTATGATTTGACTAGACAGGGGGCTGGACCATCTTGTCTAGACTGTGATTTTGCCAAGAAAAGTTGGACTAGATGGTCTTAGAGATTCATTCCAACCTGGTCTATGAATCTATGATCCTATGAAAAATAGATGGATGCAGCTCTTTGTTTAAAGCTCTTCTAAGATCTTAGTTTTAAGATCTTATCCTTTCCAAGGAAAAACAGATAATAATGTAATTGATTAGCCTAATTAAATTTTCTGCCACTGAATACTTTTTTATGGAGGAAATAAATTATAATTGTGCACAAAGGAGTCTCCAGACTCTGAAGGGACTATCTCAAATGCCTTCCTTTTTTAATCTTAGTAACATAAATAATTTCTTTATTTCTGCTTAAGACTATCTTCAGCATTTCCAGTCAATGTCAGATACATCTCTTTTTCAGTTATTTTTTTCTCCAGTATGTTCCTTTTCCTTCATCTGCACGGCATCTTGATTTTTTGAAAATATGATAGGACAATACTTATTTCTTCTGTTTTGCATAGTGGTGCCTTATTGTTTTGTCATTCCTTCATAAGCTGGGATATTGTTTGTTTCATTCTTTTTAATATAAAATTAATTTATATAAAAATATCAGAAAAACAAACACATTTAACTTTGAGCCTCAGTCTCCAGGCAACTTAAGAAATCTATTCATAGAGTCACACTGAAAAAAAAATCAATAGGACCAAGGCCACAGAAATGAATTCTGAAATAATAAAGAGCTTTTGGTTTTTTAAGGCATTTGCCACTCACTTACTTGCTTTTCTATTACTATTAAGTCGTAACTCGTAAGTTGAGTCACTTTCAAGAAATAAGGAAGTGTTTAGTGGGTAAGAATAATGAGTCTGGATTTGGAGTTAAACTGAGGTTTATACAGTGGATCACAGCTTAGGAGGACAGCTGACTCAGTATGAGAGACCAGATTCATCAGGGAATTAGATGTTCTGCCTAGGAGGGGATGGCCACAATAGCCAAACCATACAAGCAGAGTCCTCCAGGATTTTTTTTGACAACATGTGACTCTTGGTGATGACTATTTTTCTCTCCCGTCTTTCTCTCTTTTCTTTCACTTGTGGGTAACATAAAACTGATGTATGGTATTTCACTAAATTGTATGGGGTTGGTGTTTGCTAGTGATTTAGGGCCATGCTTTTCCTTCATTGTGTGTTATTCATGTAAACCCTTTCACAAAAACACCTATTTTCTCACTAAATTAAAAGAAATTCTCTTAGAGAAGGTGTGACACTATCTTCTCCAGATGCAAATTTGAAGGTAATAAGGAACTAAAGGCTTCTGCAAAAGGTTGGTGAACTCTTTTGAAGATTTAAATATGAGTAATATTCCAAATTAAGGATAAAACTTCTAAACTGGAATGTTACACTCACAAGTATGATAGTTTACTTGAGTTGTTACAGGAAGTCTTGAACCTGTTGTGTAGCCTGTCTTGCTCTATCTCTTGTATGCATAAACAAGTCAATCAACACAAAATGATGGAATATCTTTGCTTCAGAACTTTATACGTTAAAGAAAAACAGCCCTAGTGGAAATCTCCTTCTTTCTAGGAGTCTGTAATTTGCTCTCATTGCAAAAGATCGCAAATTTTTAAATTAAGAGCAGAGTATACAGCTGTGGATGTTTTCTCTAACTGTGTATGAATCTGCTTCTTTATATATACAAGGGCTAGTATAATTTCCAGAACAAATATTTTTCAAGGTCACTTACTACAGTCTTCCCCGCAATGACTTTAAATTTGCTGTAGGGTTTTACTGGACTCTACCTCTTTCAAAAGCAATCTTTAAAATTTTGTAGAAAGAAGACTTAAAAACAAAAAAAGTTTTTTAGTAACCTAGTTATATTTTTGTCAAGAATAACAACCTCTCCATATTGCTTGTTGTTGTTTTCCAGTTAGTCAAATATTTTATTAGCTGTAGGCTATAATATCTGTCATTTATTGGAAGAAATGGGGTGGAGTAGAGTTCTTCCAGTCACAGCTGATGACACCTAATTATATACCAGAAAATAGAACTCCCTGGGGAAAAAAAGAGTTCAGATCATGCTCATGTGAAATTGTTTAAGGCTATTTTGGATGGCATGGGTATTTATGAGCTTTATTAATAATAAATGAACTAATGTTGAAGCTCTACAATTTGGATACAACCTCATCTGACCGTTGAGAAGATGTTTGCTTTCTGGCAATAACGAAAGTATATAAATATTAATAACTTAGAAAAATGAAACCTCTTATCACTGTGTAATGTTTGAAAGCACATAAAATGTAATGAAAATATGAAAAGTGTTGGACAATGTAATTTGTGATAGCTAAGTATGTTTCTTCATTTATGTTTTAGAAGCCACATTTCATATTCTCTCACTTTCAAGAGTATTAATTACTTGTTGAATTGCAATGCTGGAGAATTATGCAGATGCACAGAAATTTTGTAAGCCTCTGCCCATAACTTTTTGGTGTCCTTTCTATACTTGTCCAAAGATCAATGAATGCTATCTTATTTTGGGTAAGTTAAAAAGCAAGAAATAAGCCCCATTTAAAAGAGCACTTATCATACTCATTTTGTCATGTTATGCTATAGACATAAAATAGACCACACAAATGTCTTTTAAGCACTTGTTCTGCTAGAAAATGTTGATAGTTACAAAGTTTATTAACATTTTGATGTGTGGCTATTTTTCCTTCGCTATATAATGAATGTCATAAAAATATACCATATCACCAGGAAAATAGTTTCTTCATGCTGCTTTATTTATTTATTTATTTATTTTAATAATGACTATGGAACTGACAAAATATGAAACTAGGATTTGAGTTCATTTCTGAAAATCTGAGGGTGTGCATTTTCCCACACTGAACAGCTTGGAGATCAACACTTGTAGCACGCTCCATGATTAGGAAAATAAGAAGCAAGCCTTGAATTGGTAGTCAGGATAGTTCTGTTCTTTCCACTTGTTTTACAGAAGACAAAGTTTATGCTTGCTAAGGGATTCTATTATTCTAAGGATTCTAATTATTCTATAACTCTTCTTGCCTAAGTACTCTTAAATAGCACATGGAATTATGTGATCTCTAGAATTCTAGACATCCATCTCACTTCTAACAAGGCATTAATAGGGTCAAAGATTCACCCTCATTCACTGAGCAACATTAAACATGAATAATTGGATATACTCTTGTTATTTTTAAGTAGCTTAATATACCAATATACCAATAATTTTTTTAAACTATTATCAGTGAGGTGGCAGTATTGAATGCATTGGTAAATTACATTTTATGAATTTGTTTTACTGTTCTGAATCAGAATTGTAAGCCTACCCAATTTTCAGAAACTTAAGGGACTCCTCTACTTTCTGTTATTTATGATAAGGTATAGGGTACCTTTCAGTTGACCAGCACATGTTGGAGAAGGTGAGACATACTTTTCTTTGAGGTATTACTAATAAGAAGAAAATTATAAAATCATACGTAAGTGTTGGCAAACCCATGATCTACTTACCCTAACTCAACTCTTTGTTGAAAGAGTGTTGAGGTCATCATCAGGGTTAAATGCAGATGTCGATGAAGAACTGATTCTTATACCGTTGAGGCTGATGATCCAAAAGAAGTGCCAAATGTTCTGCAAATGAAATTATGTTAAATTTTCTACCTGCGTTCATAGTCTCTATGACCAACTAGTTGTTGAAAGTCAAGTTCAGATTTAGTTTTCTTCTTGTGCTGCCTGTTTCAATACTAAATATACACTTTTATTTCCATTCTATTCTCTCATTTACCCTCTCTGGTCTGTAACATACTGTATTTCCCTTGAACTGGATAATTTCTTTCTTTCTCATCTCTAGAAGAATGCCATCAACAATCTACAACAACATATTTAGCAATGTCCTGGAGCTGCAAAAGGAAAAGAAAGTCCACTTTTATACTAGAACAGAGAGAATTCTACATAAGCAAAGATATGAGGCAATGATTGCTAATAATCCTTATGTTGGTATATTAACATTGGTTCTTGAAAATCTTTTAACAAGACATTGTCATATAGAAAACTAAAGGAATATCTTTCAAATCAAGGGCAGATCCCAATCTACATAACTGCTCCAAAGTGTGATGCTTTGTTTGTTGTGTTTTTAAAAACAGTCTGGCAGCTATTTAACAGTAGCAAAAATATATTATTTCCTGCCTTAGTTTCAGAAGTAAATGAACTAGTTTATATGGTATTAAAACTGAAAAAAAGGAAAAAGCAAATTACAGGGAAAATCAATCTGAAGCAATCACAATGGAAAATTGTATAACCAAATAGATGAATATTATTGACATTCTGATCAAATGAAAGCAGAACCCTATAATGAAAACAATCAGAATATCTTAAAATAAGGTATATTACTACAGTCTAGTAAAATATCCGTTCAGATATGCTTGGAGAATTTAATGCTCCCCATTACTAAAGGCAAGTATAGTTCAGAAATTAAACCAATTTAGACAGCTGTTGCCTCTACCCTTAAATATGATTGTATTGAAATTATACTGTTTCTTTTTTCCTAGTATTCTATAGTAACCATCATTGGAGTATTCTGTACACATACAATACAGTCGTTTTTCTTTCGGTGGCCTTCAGTCACTGTCAGCTATGGGTCATTAAATGTTGAGTATAGCATGCCATGAGAACAGATTCACTGTCTAGGTCTAATTCTGGATAAGAATAGTTAGTATGCATCAATGAAATATTGTGGGATTTGATATGTTGGATAACAAAGTACCTTCAGCTTCAGTGTGTACTAGGAAAATTTAAGTACATATGTAAAAAGCTGGCCACTTTTCTAGATCTTATTTTATCTTTAAGTGAAACTCTTGCCTTTCTATGCTTAGAGCTCATTGTGATCATAATGTATGTCACCCAAAGCATTATGGAAATCCAAAAAGTATGGTCTGTCCACAGCTGAAAACTGGCTATATTTTCACAGAACCATTGCAGACTTGAACTGAAGCTATTTTTGCGACTTACTGGAAAATAAATATAACACACACTCCCATTCATTGCATTCCTGTGTCTAATTATTTGAAAAGACTATCAGGTTGTGAACTGGGAGGAATGTCTACCCATTCACAAACGTCAAGCTATCTTGTCACAGACATGAATCTTGTGTGCTCAGGAAACCATCTACAGTTTATTCATGTGCTGATGGGGACGTGGCTGGCATAATCCTGCCTGTGGAATTTGGATTATAATTTTTACTCTCCTTGCTTTAAGTCATCTTCTATAGTTTGACATGTCTCTAAAACAACAGCAGAAACAAAGTTCTGTCTGAACATTAGGGATGATATAGAAATTATTCTTAACATGCAGATGCTTCTAAATAAGCAGTGTCCTACATTTTTGGTTTGTTAGTATCTCTTTCCCGTATGTTATCCCTCTTTACAGACGATGCTGTCTTCATTCCTCAACTACTGTTGTCCCTCTGACCAACTACAACAGAGAAAAAACCCGAACAACAAAGTAACTGGGAAGGAATTATCTTTTCACTGTGCAGCTTAAAAACAGCTTGTATACATGTGTCAGGATGGTTGTATACTTAGGTGGATATAAATTGGTGTGTGCATATCAACTGAGGGAGCATTTAAACCTTTGCAGTATGAATTTGAATCAATCCTGTTTGACCACATCCTAGGCTTCTATATTTTCAGTCTTTCTATTGCTTTCCAAGACCTGGCAGATAGGCAATTTTTTTAGCATAAATCTTGCTCTGTTTTCCAGTTTTTGTGATCTTTCACTTGGGTTGGTGTATGTGTGAGAGTGAAATGGCTCCATAAACATACAAGAGAAAAAGATTTTTCTAATGATAAACTTGTTGATTATTCCTCTATTGTCTGAGAAAAATGAAATTAATTTTTCAAGAGATTTAAAAAATGGCACCCATTTTCTTTTGTAAACATTAACTATAAAATGCAGACTAGTAGAAATCTAAAATGTTTTCATATTACCAATATTTCAGCTCAGTACAGTAGTATAAGACCTAAGTAAATTCTACCATTCTTCCAATAACTTCCTCAGCTGCAACTTAAAATGGCCTGATTTGATAGTGGCTCAGACTAGCTAGCTAGAAAAAAATAATTTTTCCTTCTATCTCTTTTCTGAGCTTTCAGCTTCTGTTGCATACACATGAAATCCTAATACTGTTCTCCAGAAAACAATCCCTTTTAGAATGCAAATATCTCCCAAAATAATTCTGCCACACTGAATCTGCCTCCACTAAGCCCTATACTGTAAAAGAGTTTATTTGTCATTTGTGTGAAATAGATACAAAAAAATACATTGAGAACCCCCAAACTAAACAGTTCTATTTTTGGATGCTATTAACTCATTAACTCCCACAACCAATTTTATAAAGTGTCTGCAAAAAATGTATTGCACAGCTTGTTAATTCTTTGCTCAGTCATCCTTTGTGTTCAATATTAACCTAAACTCATTAGAATCAATGCTGGAACCTCTGTATATCATCCAGTCAAATCCCATAACGTAACTCAGGTTATTTAGGACATTGCTTAGTCAAATTATTTTCAAAAACCTCTCTGGAAAACCTTCATTGGGACTTAGTTTTTGGGGGGGGTTATGTGTTTTTTGGTTTTGTTCGTTTTATCGTTTGGGGGTTTTTTGTTTGTGTGTGTGTGTGTGAAAATATTCCTATCTGCATCTTGCGCTTTTGTCTCATGCATGTCACTGTTGAAAGTCTGGGTCTGTCCTCTTTGTAACTTTCCTTCACGCAGTTGAAATTTTCAGCTAAATTCCCCTTTATTTTTCCGTCTTCTGGCCAAACAATCCAGCTCTCTGATCCTCTTCCTATTCAAAGTGTTTTCTAGCACCCAGCATTTTTAAAGCTTCTCTATTGGACTTCTAGTTTCTTCAGCCCCAGAATTCATGGTCTGAAAGCCAGAGCAATATTCCAGATGTCTCAAGAGCCAAGTACAGTGAATAATTGCCTGACAACCTGAAAGCTACAGTCCTGTTATTACAGTTTCCCTTCATCACGATAGGGGCACAAGCTGATTCATTTTTTTCCTTCGTCTAAAAGAAGCCTCAGCCTTTGCAAATTGCATGGGATTATTCAGAAAGGATGTGGCTTTTCTATTTCTACCCGTGAATGCCTGAACAATGCTTTTCTTGCCCTTCTTGGTACTACATCTTTTCATCTCCAGTTTTTAGTATTCCAGATCAGGGATGAGTACTGTGCTCGGCCAAGAGGCTTGCGCATCACCCCTTCATTTTCTTGCACATTGGGCTAGAGTCATGCTTTAAAGGGCCTTTCTTTAAAGACAAACCTCTCAGTTTGTGCTCTTTTATCTTTCTGGAGAGTACTCCTCTGGATGCAGACTATCAGAAAAAGCTTAAATACGTTCTTCTGAGATCTAAGCACTTTATTTATGTACCACTTCCCTCAGGATCTTGAACTATTCTGTCCTATGTTCACTGCATTCAAGACCTTTGTTAGCGATCTCACCACCAGCATATCCACCAAAATCTGTGTCAAAGAATTACCACAAAAACACGGGAGAAAAATGGTGCCCAGATGAGCTGTCCCACTAAATCTCCATACGCCCAGTGATGCCATACCTCTGCAGATCTCTATGGACTTCCTGTTACTTGTCTTTGTCTCTCATGCTGCACATGTCTGCATAGAAAGAAAATGTAGTTTATAATAACAAGGTCAGAATGGAAATAGAAGATCTTGTGATACTAATTCAATTCTTAACATTTGTCAAAAGTCTAAACCTGTTTCATTAATTTGGTGTCCTTTATTGCCAATACAATGTATTGAAATATTTCTGTTTAATATATTTTTTTAATACTACTAATAAATTGTTATAACATAGCTCATTATTTTTACTATTTCATTTCCTTTTTTTTCTTTTTTCTTTTAAGTTTTCTCTTACTTGCAAAGCACAAAAAATGGAGGGGTTGGTTGGGACAAGCATAATAATAATAATAATGGTAATAATAATAACAACAACAAAAATAAACAAAATTAGAAAGAATCATAATAAATGACAGATAGCAGATATTGTAGAATTTTTCTGGATATTAAAAATAAAACCTGAATTGTTACATCATTAATCTATTTCTGGTGAAGCTAAAAGAGTAGAAATCCTATGTAGTTTGGAATGGTTGTGATACTACAACCCCCTTTCTCTTTCTAAACACTTTAGTAGCTTTCTTTTAAAAATTAACTCAATTAGCTAATTAATGTAACTTAAATGAATTTTAGTTACACAGCTTTTAAACTATATAATTCATTGCTAAGCAGGACTAAGGCCCCCATTTATTCTGTTTCTGAAGTCTACTGTATGTCACATCATTGACATTCAGATATTACTGCTAAGATATGTATCACCATGGAACCTTAGAAGCTGCAATGTATTTCTTTGAGTTATTTCCAGTATTTCTTTGAGATTTAAAATTCAACATTACAAAGCCAGTGCAGGCTCATGGTTTTCTAGCTGCAGTTCACAGTTCTTTCTGAAACAAAAAAAGTATTGCCAAAATTTTCTGTTTCAAAGCAGTAAAAAAATTCCGAACAAATTTTTTGTGATTGCTAACAAAGACAATGTGGAGCCATGACAGTTTATATTAGCCAGTAGTTTGGCTTCTGAGAGTGAAAAGTATCAAACAAGTGACTGCAATGTTACTAAATGTTATTTAAAGTCCAAAAAACCATATTGATGTCAGTGTATTATTCAATATGAATGAATGAACAGACAACAATAAAGCAGATGAGAATCAAGACAAGCTCCTCTGCCCTATGTAGCACAGAAAGAAGCATCTTCCTGGTTACCAGGCAGCACGACTAGTGTTCTGGAGTCTTCCCCCACGAACTCCAGGTAGGGAAAGAAAACGTGGTCATTATGTTGAGAAACTTCCTGAATGATGCCCCAAGATTTTTCATCCAGGAGAAAATGACCAGTGTCTAATAGAAATTTGAAGTTAGGGGAGGCAGTGAGAAAATAGAGTAATGTATGTGAAACTCTCAGATGTATTTATGAAGCTTGATAGTAGGTTAAGGAAAGATGACTTCTGGAGGTTACTTGTCTTTGGTTAGTTGTTACAATCTATATGACTTTCAGCTTCTGTTTAAATGTGACTCTCAACTATTTTTGTGCAGTTAGATAGGTGATAGTACCAGCATATTTTTCATCTCAATTTAGTTAGAATTTTAGAATCTTACCTTTTGAATTGTTGAGGGAATGTGTCAAATTGTTCAAGGAAATATTTCTACCCTCTAGCCTTTAAATCAAGGAACACTTCTTTCTGCTGACTTTCAGTATTTAAACTCATTCATTCCTACTTGCAGAAAATCCACATTAATAATGATTTAAAACTGTCACTCAGCAAGTCCCAAGCATCTCCCTCTTTCAAAGAACTTCTGAATCACAGAAGGGCAAAGGTGGAAAGGGACATACATAATCTACCTCAACTTCCTTGCACAAAGATCTGCTAGAGCAGATTTGTTAAAGTCATACTCTGTCAGGTCTTGAACATCTTCAAGGACAGATATTCCAAAATCTCTCTAGGCAACCTGTCCCAGTACTTAATCACTCCCATGGTTATTCCTTATTTTTTTCATGTTTAAGCAGAATTCCCATGTTTCAGTACATACCCATTGCCTCTCATTCCTTCACTAGGCAGTACTGAGAAAAGCCTATCTCTGTTTTCTTTGCCCTTTCTTGTCAGATAATTTATAAATACCCATATTTACACATACCTATGTTTACACATACCTGTATTGTGTCTGTCTGAGATGGAACCCATTTCCCCACAGCAGCCCTCACAATGCTGTGCTTTGCATTGATGGCTAGAAGAGTGTTGATAACACACAAGTGTTTTGACTCCTGCTGAGCACAGCCTTGGGACTGTAATGATCCTTCCCCAATCGAGGGCAAGCTTCTGGGAGGGGACACAAGTAGGCCATCTGGCCCAAACTGATCAATGGGATATTCCATACCATATGATGTCAGCTCAGATATAAAAGCTAAGGAAAAGAGCAGAAAGTGTGGGGACATTAATTGTTTACGATGGCTGCCCACTGAGAAACCACTGTGCATGTTGAAGTCCTGTTTCTCGGTACACGGTCAGACATGGCTGTGGATGAGAAACACAGATGAGATTTCTACTTCACTTTTGCCTGCACAGCTTTGCTTTAGCTTCTAGTAAACTGTCTTATCCCAACCCACGAGTTGTTTACCATCTTATCGTCTTGTCCTTGCCTGGCTGTGAAAGGGCAATAAAATGGTTGTATGGGTGCTTGGCGTCCAGCCAAGGTCAACCCATTTACTACCCTTCCTTGAGTATTCTACAGGCTGAACAATCCCATGTCTCTCAGCCTCTCCTCATTTGACATATGCTTCTGTTCCTTAATCATCTTTCTGGTTCTACATTGGATTCAATCCTTTGAGTTCAAGTCTCCCTTGCACTGGGAAGACCAGAACTGGATACAGCACTCCAGATGGGTGCTTGGCAGAGGGGTGGAATCACTGTTCTCAATCTGCTATCTTTCCAGTTGCTTATACATGAAACTCTTATACATATACACAACTTATACACAACTTATAAATCAGCCCCTGTTTTTCGGGTTCATCACTGTCTACTGAATATGTTAAAATTAGATGTTCTGCGCATTTTCTCATTAATGGATTGATGCTACTGAATAGGTAAAGAAATAAAATTGGACAAGGACCCTCATGACTCTGAAAAAAAAAATAGTCTCTAGATGTTCAGTGCTCTATAACAGTATGGTAAATATCATCAAAAGAAAAGAGGTAGATTTTTACTTAGCTAATGAAACAAAAACAGCAGTCATTTTAATCTCTAAAGCCTATGTGGTCTAAAGCTGACTTTTTCCTTACAACTTTTCTAAATTGACAAGAAGAAAATTCCCTGGTTTTGCTTGCAGTGCAACACTATTTTTCACACAGCTAAGCTGCAGCCAACATACTATCAAAGCTTCAAGAGAAAGTCAGTGTGCCAGGTCTTTCTTCTCAGTTTAATATCCTTGACAGTAGAGCGAATATCGATGACAGCATTAAATGTCTTCTGGCAGGGCTTTGCTAAATCTGAAAGTAAAAAAATTATATATAACCACTCAGTAAAAGCATGCTTGAATCTTTAAAGTCAGTACAAAATAAAAATCTCCTTATGTGCAAATTGAAACATTAAATAGTTGAAACTTTGGGGTTTTTTGTTGTTTTTTTTTTTGTTTGTTTTTTTTTTTAACTCTTTCTAGAATGACTAGTAATGAAGCAATTGTGAATAAGATACAAAATGGTAGAACAGATAAAGAAGAAGGTGATTTTATCACGATTCTGATTTTTTAGTAGCTACTTTTTATAGTATTTAAGAGATAGAATAAAAGGAATAGAATGACAGTAAGAAAGTGGCAGTTACTGCTCTAGTAACTCCCTTAATAGCTTTCTGAGGAGCACATTGAAAAACACATAAATTTTTGAACAAGACAGTTAAAACTCCTTCTGCTGAAAAATGTGTGGTTATTTTATATACCAGGTTTAATAAACACAACAGAGTAATAACCATGAACAAGTCATATCCCCTGATTACCATATCTCATGTAGAGGTAATTATTTTTCCAGTACTGACAATCTGGACATGGTTGTAAAGATGGTCAATACAATTGCTAGTGTCCTAGTAGGTCATAATGCAATATGTACAGAAAACATACCCTAACCAGGACTGTCCATTTGCTTTTTATCTCTTCTTTTTAATCCTCTGAGTAACTCCAGGAATAAATTGTAGGTGAGATCCGAGAAATGTATATATTTTGCTTTTGTATCAAAACTCAGTAGTTGGTTGCTTTTGAATTGTTGGAAGTCACTTAAGCAATAATAAAAGGGCAATATGGGAAGATGTCTCTGCATGTATTAATTTTTGAATCAGAAAATATAGTGAGCCTTGGGTACAAATGCTGTCAAGTATTTAAACTACCCATCTCAAATATTTATTCAGAGCTCATTTTCACAAAGGAGGTGAGAGTATAGTTACCAGTTACTAGACACTAGGCAAAACCAAGAACAGTTTTACAAGTAAAGATTTTTTCAGTCTCACAATTGCTAATGTTGATTAGGGCTGTTGCTGCTGCTGATACGTATTTATGATCAAGGCACAGATTATTTACAGCATTATTTTGAAATAATACTGCAGTGTTGCAGTGATTTATCATGTAGTTTATGCAAAATACCAGGTGGTATTTACAGTAGCTGGGGAAATGCCACTGTTCCCTGCAGCCTTCTGACAGTGACAATGATTTATGATGTCACCTGAAGATGAGAGGTTATGGAGTGAAAAGAAGGCCTTTGGTCATATATCTACCCCTGGCATCCTACTACTACCGTTTTATATGTTTTGACATCTTGACTTAAAATACAGAATAAAATGAAAAAATGCAGAATAAAATAAAAGAAATACAGAATTGTATGGCACTGGCACCATTTTGCTGTAAGACCAGTTATATTTTAGCCATGAGGGAATTTTTATTTGAAACATATTAGCATTATCCTTTCTGATTTCTTAAAGGATTAATGGCTATTGGCATATCCATTTTTAAATGCCTAACCTAGCACCCCTTTCAAAAACTAAGTACTTTATAAAATGATTCACATTTCAGGTGTTATTCTTGAGAAGCCCAGTAGAACTATGCATCTTTCTTACGAATATAAATTTTTGAAGGCTTGTTTAAAATATATTATCTAGAAATAGAAGGGAAGTCAACAAGAACCTAGGTACAAATTAGAAGGATCTCTGTCAACATTGTCAAACAACAAATGATAAATTAGCAGAAGGTAAAGTTATTCTGTATTTTTAGGGATTTAAACAGATGGAGTTCAGAAAGACTGAAAACATAAATTCTCAGGAATTTCAGAAGTAATCCACATAAATAAATATTTCTAAAATGAAGATAATATCCTAATATTTTCAAATAGGAGGGCAAACATTTGCTAAAAAGATGTGAGTGAAAATAACAGTGTTTAGCCCATATGTTTCTTACCTAACGTCCTACACCAGGCTCACAAATTCTAATAGGCCTGTTTGTTAATTTCAATAGAAACTTCAGGTGCAAACAATATCTTTATGTACTAAAAACTTCTTTTCTTGTATATGTACCTATTGATTACGGACAATAAGTGAATTGCAATTCTTGTTGACTTCAGAACACAAATTAAGTCATAGTATTTCTGAAAATCATAGCATTAAACCATGAAACTTTGACCTACTCTGATTTTTTTTCTTTCTTCATAACAGTTATCTTGTAGGTCTAATATTCAGTAGTTTTGACATTAAAAGTGTTCTACTTACTTTGAATATCAGCTACAGAATTTGCTGGTGTCATGTCCTATGAAAAGAGACTGGTGGAGATTTGCAGAGGTGCTAATTCACATCAAAATATATCTGGGATGACTGAAGTGGTAAGCAGTCCTAGCTTTTTACCATGACCATCTGGCAAAATTTATTTTTCAAAACATATAGACGCCCTGATTCTATGCTGAATGGAGTATTTATATCCTGAGTGGGATACTTGTTCATTCCTGACATATTTACAGCCTAAAATATTAATATAAGCTGCTTATAAAAAATTAGGAAGCTGACATAAATCTGCTGGTGGACTAAGAAGGACAAATGCTACTTTAATATTCTGTCTTTGTACTATTTTGACCCAAGTGCATATTCTGCTGAGCCATGTCTATTGCCAGGGTGGTGCTTTTTCAAATGGAGAAGGGCTTAGAGCAGTATTCACCTGAGCTCTCCAACCAAAACATTACTAAGAAAAAGTCAGTTCCCCTGTAT
This sequence comes from Serilophus lunatus, assembly GCA_013399895.1. NCBI lineage: Eukaryota > Metazoa > Chordata > Aves > Passeriformes > Eurylaimidae > Serilophus > Serilophus lunatus. Next base: position 124,690 of record VXBA01002457.1, read on the forward strand.
TCAAATGCATTCCAAGTAGCTTCACTAACAGGTCCCCAGGGTTTAAGGTTAAATTAGAAGAAAAAAAATCCAAATATTTAAATATTAACAGCCATGCCACAGAAAATGCCAAAAAAAATTAAAACGCATTTCATGATTAAAAGACAATAAGCCTCTTCTTACCAATACTTCTTTTAACAATAGAAACTATTTAAATATATTTCTTTACAGTGCACTAAATTGTATAAAGAACATAAACTCTGTTACAGAATTAGTACCATTTTTTCTTTTCTTTAAGAATACATATTAAAATCAGACTGCTTTTCTTTGGTTATTCATATAACTTAGGCAGTAAAGAACATTGTGATTTATTGGAAATGATTAATACTGTAGTCTGAAGAAAGGGTGTTTAGTGTAGAAGAAAAATGGAGAAGCTGCAGAATCATTGTTTCCCACTGAATAATCTTCCTGAAGAAAAGTAAAATTAATCTGGTATCTTTAAGAGCCTCAGAGTGGATCAGAGATCATCTGTGAATTGAGAGATAGCCGTTAGGTCTGTAGGAACATAGAAATCCTCTATAACAGACCAGACATTTGAATTCCTAGTTATTTTACTTCCAATATACACTCTAAAATGCAGGTTTAACAGGGCCTTGGCAATTCCATTTCATTTCCTCAATGTTTTTTTCCAATAGGGCCATTATTCTACAATCCAACTCTCACATATAATACTTTGATCTTGATCCAAACTCTGTAGACATCATACATTAGCAAAGTGAACAAACTTGATTCATTTATTGTCTAAGTTAATTCTTATAAGTCAAAATACTACTTATCTCTCTGAATATGAGAAATAAACTCCATTGTATCCAGCTGAATTACCATCACCAGTATAACTGATCTAACTGCACAAGAGAGATGAGGCTGTTCATCTCTGAATAGGCTGAGAAGAGGATTTTAACAAAAGACATTTTAATTAAATTACTTCATTGACTAAGAGAGGGAAAAGAATCTGCTTTCATTTTCCTACAATTTTATTGCCTTTCAATTCTAATAGAAATAAAAGCAATCTAAATCTTTTTACTAGTAGTAAAATGCATAGATATACTGCACAAATACATCAGGATGAGTATTGTTAAATTGCTAACTGAAAAATCAGATGAAGAATTTTGCTGAAATGTTCCAAAATTCATCAAGTGATGTTTTCAGTTTTATAAATATTTGTCTGTAGTTGTTCTTCATGAGTAAAGACAAATATCACACTGCCAGAATAAAATAATTACACAATTCTACTGCTAACTCTTCAAGTACATTAATTACAGAACAAAGATTACATTTAAGAAAAGAATAGAGTGTAGCAGGTGATTATTGATGGTAGTTAATAAGTACACTGCTAAGCACAGAAGTTGGTAAAAGAGAATGATTACTTTTCATAACAAAAAAATTAATAAGGACATTTTCCTTTAACTTCGTACAGCAAAACTGTTAATAACTTAATTATTAGTATATTCTTGCTAATACAATTGTTGTTAATCATTATTGATTCTAACTGAAGCATATGCTTAAAGTCAGAATGATGTAACTATTTTAGTTAAAGCAAAAGTTCTGTTTAATCAGAAAATGTTGGCTTTTTTAAAAAATCTGGTCTGTATATATTTAGCATCAATCTATTAAATGGTTTTTTCATCTCATAATAGGCAGTACTATCAATAGATGATAGTATGTAATTTATTCATGCATGTTATGCCAGAGAAATTGAATTTTCCTCCATTATTTCCATTTTCACTTCTCTCCATATACTGAAATCCTTTGTCCCTGTGCCTCTATTTTAATGCAGGAAACAGATTTCTTATCTGATGAATAACCTCTGCTAAACATCATACAGTTTAATGCCCAAACAACTCTTGGAGTAGTAATGAAAGCTGATACTTCTTAAAAAGTGTTTTCCTAGTGAAAAAAAAGAAATGTTGCATGTGAATTTATAGACTGCTGAGACTTAGTTGTAGCTTTCTCTTGTTCAAGTTCAAATATATTAATAATAGCATCAATACCAGTTAAAGTGGAATAAATTCCTTCTTGCCTGATTTTCATACCTATGCTATGAGTTACGGGACAAAAGAGCTAATCTTTAATTGCCATTGCCTCAAAGCATCTCAATCCTTTACTGTGAAGAGACAGCTAATCAAAATTATTGATGGTCCATAAATAACATGAGTAGTACAAGGTTTTCTACCTGACACTAGTACTCTCTTCACTTGAGGTTTTGTTTGGTTGGTTGGTTGGTTTTTTCTCCCACCAATTTATTCATGAATCCAGAGCTGTTATTTTAATGGCACCACTAAGAGAACACGGAAGAATGAATGGCTGTTTGGGGAATTGAAATATTCTGGACAAGGAAGACATTTACAGTCATGTTTCCAGATGTTTTAGAAATGATCTTTTTTTCCCTCTTTATCTAGAAAGGGGAAAGCTCTTTCAAATTTGCCTTGAATGGAAAATTTGCATTGAATGCATGGAAAATTTGCATTGCATGGAAAATGCTAAAAGGTCCTATGTGTTTGCATCCAATTTCCACTGTAGTTTCACTTTACAGACACCTATGATTTGCCTTACCTAATCAAAATTTACTGTAATAAACTATCTTTAAAGCTACTGTTCTGATACATTCAGCCAGAATATTTGCTAAGTCCCAGACTGCAAGATTTAATGTGAAAGTCTTTCTATTCCAATGCCAGAGGTTTAAGTCAGAATCCATATTATGGGAAAACATCAGAAAAACAGCTGAAATGGGAGAGTAAAGGACATTTTAAACAGACAAAAACAATTATAAATCATTGGATCCCAGGAAAAGAGGGGAAACAAAAACCAAGCACACAACCAAAGAGATGAGCTAATTTTCCTGAAAATTCTCTCTTCTGAGTTTATCATAGGTTCAATAGTAGATTGCATCTGCAATTAAACACAACTATAAAATATAGAAAACTGTTAATTCTATAAATGGACACAAACTACAACTTTTTCCTTCACAGAATTACTTTTCACTTCTGTATATAGCACAAATTGAAAATAGAACTAAACAGCGATGAGTAGGATTCAAGGGAAAGTGTAGAGAAATACAGAGCTCCATTTGTTAATCAATACCAAGCAATTAAAACTTTCAAAGTGTTTCAAACATTCACATATGTGAAACTGCTTCTGAGAATATCATTGTCCCAAGAATGCTTCAAAAGAAAGGGAGTATAGGACTAAAGCAAGAAGAATTTTTCATCATCTGTAAGTCTTATTAGAAGGATATATGTAGGACCTCTTATACATTTTAATGCTAAGTCAGCTGTTCTGAAATTACTCTAAAATAAGAATCTTAGCACAGAAGGACATGAGAAATGCTTGACTGAGTTAAATCAAGAGTCTTCCATGGAACTACATAGTTCTACATGTCACAGCCAGAACAGGAAAACCGACTGCGAGTTACTGTGCAAGTCTTACCACTTTCTGCACATTTTAACTTCCTTTTTCCTCCACTTTTTCTCCACTGAGCCTTAGATTAGCATAGTAAAAAACACAATGTTGTCTCTGCTTCAGTGCCTGCTTCTTTCTTTCTTTCTTTCTTTCTTTCTTTCTTTCTTTCTTTCTTTCTTTCTTTCTTTCTTTCTTTCTTTCTTTCTTTCTTTCTTTCTTTCTTTCTTTCTTTCTTTCTTTCTTTCTTTCTTTCTTTCTTTCTTTCTTTCTTTCTTTCTTTCTTTCTTTCTTTCTTTCTTTCTTTCTTTCTTTCTTTCTTTCTTTCTTTCTTTCTTTCTTTCTTTCTTTCTTTCTTTCTTTCTTTCTTTCTTTCTTTCTTTCTTTCTTTCTTTCTTTCTTTCTTTCTTTCTTTCTTTCTTTCTTTCTTTCTTTCTTTCTTTCTTTCTTTCTTTCTTTCTTTCTTTCTTTCTTTCTTTCTTTCTTTCTTTCTTTCTTTCTTNTCCAATATGTTTAAACTCATTGAGGGCTACAGCAAAAAAAATGTGACCAGGAAGCATGAGGGAAGTAATTCTCCCTCTCTACTCTACCTTATGACACCTCACCTTGAATACTGCATCCAGCTCTGGAACCCCAAGGAGTCCCAGGACCTGGGCCTTTTGAAGGGAGGAGAGGGACATCGACCTGGACCTTTTGAAGAAAGACATGGACCTTTTGGAGTCCAGAAGAGGGCCACAAAGGTGATCAGAGGGCTGGAGCAGCTCTCCTACAAAGACCGACAAACAGTTGGAGTTGTTCAGTCTGGAGAAAAGAATACTCCAGGGAGACCTTAAAGCAGTCTTCTAAAACCTAAAGGGGGCCTCCAAGAAAGAATAGAGAGGGACTTTTCATGAGGGCATGTAGAGATAAGATGAGGGGGAAATGGCTTTCAATTGGAAGAGGTAGATTTAGATTAGACATTAGGATGAAGTTCTTTGCTTGTGAGGTGGTGAGACACTGGAACAGGTAGCTCAGAGAAATAGTGAATGACATTGGAAGTGTTCAAGGCCTTGCTGGATGGGTCTTTGAGCAACCTGGTCTACTAGAAAGTATCCCTGCCTATGGCAGGGGTTTTGGACTAGGTGATCCTTAAGATCTCTTCCAATTCAAATAATTATAAGGTTCTATTTTTAATTTAATACATTACTTGATACTTTTTTCATTACTATTATGGAAATGATCTTTCTAAACTGCATTATAAGATTCTTCTGCATTGCCTTTCCATTTTCACAGCATTGAACTGAAACAAGGTGCTACATGAATAAAATTCTATATAAATGAGATTTTGATTGATTTACTCTGTGTTATAATCTCTCTAGATCATGTTACCTTGTGACCTTTTAAGACCCCAGGTTCAAGCTGCAAGCTTGTCAAGGAGGTTTTACTTTAAAAACATACAAAGCTCCAAACCTGCCGGATTTGTTAAAAGGGCCTCCAGTTCTTTTGATACCTTGAAAGAGTGCACAAGAGAAGACACTACACACATTTCTCAGGAGGTCACATAACACACTTTTACTGATAAACTTTAAAAAATAGGGAACTTGGCAAAAGTTTACAGTTTAAACCAAAAGTTTAAATGAAAATAAAGCATTCCAGAAAGTATTGACTTAGGACATGCTAAACCATACAATTTAGCAAATTGCAGCCCATCCAACTTTAAGTTACCCTAATAACAAGAAAGGAGATTAGGAGAAGATAAAGAAGTAAAGAAGAGAAAGAAAAAGAGAGAATTATAGCTACCACTCTAGCCAGCACAGATCCAGGAGTCCAGGAAAAAGCAAGGCCACAACCATGCAATGGCCACATGGTATTAGTTTTATCTGCTCTGGACCCCTGTAAGCATCACCCCACCAGGTGGGATTTTTGGCCCACTGGCCTGTCTGAGGCTGGACTGGAACTCCAGGACAGGGTGAAGGGGAATGTCCTCGGTGTGCCAGCCTTTTGGATAATGGATTAGGGGCTCCAGGGAGTGGGGTATGAGGCAGTGCTTCTGGTGTAACAGTGACTGACCAAGGAGGCTCAAAGGGGCTGTGGTATGCAACCCAGCCCACGTCATCTTCATGAAATTTGAATTATCTCTTCCCCCCACAAACACATGCACTTGAGTTGGTTTAAAACAATAATTAATATAATAATCCAGGGTGTCAAAGACCTGAAAAGTGTTTTTAACCTTAGATTTAGCTGCTCAGATGACTTAATATAGAATATCTCCATATAGTTGCTATTTGTTCTTGTTAGCATAGTTCTAGTCATGCTTTTTTGAGACCCTTGTAGCTAAAACTGCCTGTGGCAGGGTGATAATGGATATGATGCTTTGATGTTTTATTCACAGTTCAGTGCCACTTAGGACATGAACTGGTTTGTAACTGCTGCTCTTTATAAGACTTTCCTCAAGTTCTCTCTGTGGTGTCCTTCAGCTCTGTCAACCCATCATGCAATGCTTTCAGCTAAGTGCTTCTAGTCTGGCTTCTCAGTGCTGTCTCCACATTTTTAAGACTACTCCTTATTTAAATTAGCATAGCTCCTCTACTTATCCTGTATATCTAATCAAACCATTCAAAGCTCTACTCCTGCATTAGTACTAGAGTTCCTTACTTGTTCTGTTGCTTTTTGTCAGTCCATGCCAACTCATTTACAGTTCCCATGGAAAAACACTTCTGTATTCTCAAGGGCTTTTGCTATTTGCTAATTCAACAGATCAAAAAAAATCATGTGAAACATTTTAAATTTTAGAAAAGCCTTTGATACCGTCTCCCATAGTAAACACCTTGTGAAACTGGTAGCTCATGGCTTGGACAGGTTTACTCTACGCTAGGTTAAGAACTGGCTGGATAACTGAGCTCATAGAGGGGTGGTGAATGGTACTGCATCCAGCTGGCAACCGGTCACTAGTGGGGTCCCCCACGATTCACTGATGGGACCAGTTCTGTTCAATATCTTTATTGATGATTTGGATGAGAGGATGGAGTCCATCATTAGTAAGCTTGCACACGATGCCAAGCTGGGAGCAAGTGTCAATCTGTTAGAAGGCAGGAGGGCTCTGCAGAGGGACCTTGACAAGCTGGATAGATGGGCTGAGTCCAATAGCGTGAGTTTTAACAAGTCTAAGTACCAGGTTGTACACTTTGGCCACAGTAACCCCATGCAGAAACATAGGCTGGGGACACAATGGCTGGAGAGTGGTCAGGCAGAGAGACAGGTTGATAGAAAACTTAATATGAGCCAACAGTGTGCCCAGGTGGCCAAGAAGGCCAATGGCATCCTGGCCTGTATCAAGAATAGTGTGACCAGTAGGACTAGGGAAGTTATTCTTCCCCTGTACTCAGCACTGGTTAGGCCACATCTTGAGTACTGCCTCCAATTCTGGGCCCTTCAATTTAAGAAGGACATTGACATGCTTGAACGTGTGCAGAGAGGGGCAAGAAGGATGGTGAAGGGCCTGGAGCATGAGTCCTATGAAGAGCAACTGAAGGACCTGGGGACGTTTAGCCTGGGGAAGAGGAGGCTCAGGGGAGACCTTGCTGCTCTCTACAACTTCTTGAAAGGAGGTTGTAGCCAGGTGGGTGTCACTCTCTTCTCTCAGGCTGCCAGTGACAGAACAAGAGGACACAGACTTAAGCTGCATCAGGGAAGGTTTAGACTGGATGTTAGGAAAAAACTTTTTCACGTTGGAATTGGCTGCCCTGGGAGGTCGTTGAGTCACCAACCCTGGATGTATTTAAGGAGAGATTGGATGAGGTACTTCGTACCATGATTTAGATGATGGGATGGTGTTAGGTAATAAGTTGGACTGGATGATCTCAAGGGTCTTTTCCAACCTTGTTAATTCTGTGATTCTGTGAAACCAATAGTTTTATAAATCTTGTGTAAACCTTTCAATTTTTGCAACAGCCTCATTGCAAACCCTAGTCCAGTTGGACTAGGAAGTTTCAGTAATGGCTAAAAACGTAGCTAAAAATGGAATACTTTAATCATGGAGTTATAATAATCGTTCAGTATTCACAGAAAAAAAAAAAAAAAGAAAAAGAAAAAGTTTTGAGGGGAATCCTGCAAGATGATCTGGCCTCAAAGCAGAGGCAACTGTAAAGTCAGAAGTTGTTCAGGGCCTTGGACAGTTGAGTTCTGAACATCTCCAAGGATAAATATTCCTTAATGTCTCTGGACAACTAGGTTCTTTATTTTTTCCCTTGCATTGTGATCTTTTTCCACCTAACATCCAATCAGAATTTTCATTTTTACAGTTGTTGTCTATTGCCTAAAAAATCCATTTCTGTATATTTCTGAGAAGGATTTGATTCTGTCTTCCCTGTAACCTCCCTCTAGGTAGCCAAGGAGAACATAAGATCCTCTCTTAACCTTCTTAACACAGCTCCCCTAGCATCTTCTTACACTTTATGGAGTCCAGTTCCATTTATCAGCTTTCTTACCTTCAGAAGGACTCTCTTCAGGGTGTCAATATTTTTTTTTTATTGAGGATCCAAAAAACAAACACAGTGCTCCAAATGTGGCCTCCTAAGCAGCACAATACTGAGGAATAACTACTTCTCTTCATAGTCTGCCTGCATTATTAATAAAGCCCCAACCTCCATTGCCACAGGGTTGCACTAACTTGAAATCTAGTAAAGGTAAGAACAGCATTCCAATACTCACTGGAAATAGGTGAGAGCCCTGGTTTCTTAAGTGACTTGTGATGTCCAAGAAGGGGAGAGATACTTTATACATCTAGGGATCTTTTTATATCAAAATGCATAACCCTACTAGGTTCCTTGTTGCTGAATGTGTGCAAGATCATGAGCGTAGAGGTAAGATGAATAATGCAGAGACATCAGTCCAGGGTAAGTCAGTCTCAGGTTCTGAATAATTATTAGTAAAAGTTATACAAATTTTCCTTTTTCATGTCTTCACATATGAAGAAATTCTTTAACATTACTTGTCTTGTTTCAGATCTCACTTCAGACACATTTTTGTAGTAATGATGTGGTTGTGAACCAGACATTTACACAGGGTCCACTGGCACCATGCAGATAATACTTGTTGTCTTTTGTTCGAAGGAGAGTGACAATTGTGCTGCATTTCTAATTATCCAGTATCTCACTTGCCACTCTGAGAAAAATTTTAGTTGAAGTACATAATGTCACAATTTCTAACTCACAGATGGCTTATCTAATTGGAGTAGCTTGCTGGAAGTTCTATGAAGAAAAAAGCTCAACAACCACCAACTCAGATATTTTAATCCCTGCTGTGTCATTGCTTAATTAGGTCAATATAATCATATTAGAAAGAAAGCATGGTCTTTGGTTCCTCCATTAAAATAGCGAGCCTAACTCACAACGAGGATTTAGATGAAAGGAATTTTAGATAATTTTTAATCATTTTGTTTCCAGGACATTTGAAACATGCTTTTCTTGAAATTTCACCACAAAAACTATATTTTTCTTTCAATGTCATAGGAACAAATTACAAATCATATCTTTACTTTCCCTCTTCTACTTGGTGCTCTTGACAAAACCAAACAAATCTCAGATAAACAATGTGGAGAGAGGATAAACTTCTTCGTCAGAAACATAGAATGGCTTGGGTTAGAAGGGACCTTATAGATCATCAATTTCCAACACCACTGCCATAGTCAAGGACAGCTTACACTAGAACAGCTTGCTCAAAATCCTGTCCAACTTGGTCTTGAACACTTCCAGGGATGGGGCAGTGGGACAGGCTGCCCAGAGAGGTTATGCAGTCTCCACCCTCGAGGTTTTCAAGAGCGACTGCACAATGATCTGAAAAATGCGATATGACTTACTTTGTAGCCTAAAGCTTGACTAGGTGACTTTCTGAGGTATCCAATCTGCATTACCTTATGAGGCTACAAACAAACTTAGAATGGTAAAATATGAAATAAAGATGGGGATTAATTAGGTCGGTTTCTTTCTGAATTCAGTTGGAACATATATCAGGCCAATGCTGATCGATTTTATACTTCAAATAAAAGTGGATAGGAAAATTGAAAAGTCTCAAGTAATTCAAGCTTGGGGATATTTGTTTGGAGATTTGGATTCAGTTTGTAGCCATGTATATCTATGGACTATTTTGGAATTATTTTCTAGTGTTCTTTCAGCTCAACAAGTTAAAAAAATAAACTCTCTTCTGAAACAGAAACAAAGAGAAACACTTGAAAACTACTTAGAAATTTATGAATCAATGTCTATTAAGTTGGAAAGATAGTAGTTTGAACATCTTAAGCATATGGGACTTTTTAAATCAGTGTAACCTAACAATAGATTGATTGAAAAATGATTCCTTCCTCTTGTATGTGGCCAAGGACAGCAACTAATTAAAACTCACTTGTTATAAAAGATTTATAGTTATGGAAATTAAACTGACTACATCAAGATTTTTTAAGAGATTAATTTTTCCTTTTTATAAGGGGATTAATAATATAAGAAATTGAATTCTCTATAAGATTCAGTGCTTTTGAATACATGCAACAAGAATTCAAATAAAAGGGAAGTGTTTTAATGTGTACATTTTTTCTAACTAGACAATTTTTGAGTACTTTTGAGTACTTCAGTATGCAATATACACAGATATCATTAATTTTTTCCATAATGTTAAAAAAAATCACTTGTCAGAAAATATCCTGAAACTTTATAATGATGTATCACAAACACATTTATTTTCTTAGTTCTCTCACTGATTCAAATCCTATGCAATTTTTAAATTGATATACCTTCCATGTTGACAGTGAGATGTGTAAGTGTCCAGCTGAAGGGTTGAGTTACCTGAATATGACAATTTTGAAACTTATTTGTGGCATTAGGGATGTTGGTTAAGATTCTAATAGATGCACCTTAAGGAAAGTGTGTTCCTCAAAGCACTTTCAGCAACTGGGACAAGCAACTTACATACCCCAAGAGTTAAACAGTAGCCTAGTGCCATGGCTTACATTAAAATCCTTTGGCTGAAGATTTTTCTGTTAAATCATTTAATTTAAATATATCTCTCATACATTTAGTTGGAAATCAACAGCAAATGCTCGTAATACCAACATCAAAACAACTCTCTGTGAAGAATAAAAGTAAGTGTGTTTAATGTAGTCTATTCAGAAACATATGTACATTATAGAATAGTTTTGTCTTTCACATGGGTACTTTGTGATTATATTGACATTTTTTCTTTCATCCATATTAGGCTGCCCATAGTGTCACTCCCCACATGTAGTGCAATTTAATCACTACTTTTACACAGCTTTAGGTACCTTAGGACAATATTCCTAAAGCAACACTCACTTTGTCAAAAATACTAAATCTCAAAATTTCTAAATAAGCAAATAGAAATGTACAAATAAAAACAGAAAGGCTGCTCCGGGAAGATTTTTTTTCTGCTATTAAGACATCACAAATTTGATAAGTAGCAAGAATAGAACATAAAGTACAAACCAAATCCTTATAAAACTTGCTTGCAGCATAATCATAAACTAGAATACTTCCTTCAGTGCCAAATCTTTGGAGTACAGAATATCTCTAATTAAAACCTACTGTAGCTAAAATGGTTATCAGTATATTTCCATGTATTTTAAACAGATCCAGTTCTTTTTTAAGCATGAAAAATATACAATAAGCATATAGCAAAAATTAAGTAAAATCACTTCTTAATTACCTATTTCAACCATATATGAGTCACCCTATAATAATTTTTGCATCTTAAAATAATTATGCTGAAATTGGTGTCTTCAGTTATTATCATTCCTACTCAAAATAAAGGCTTCTGGTTACTATAGGACAGAATGGAGCAATGTGTTTAGCTACAATCATATACTGTGCTAGAAGGAAAAAGTTCAGCACCGCACTAGTTAAAAATTAGTTCACATACCCTCTAAGCTGAAATGTGGTTTGATGTCTCCTGGTCAACTCATGTACTGGGGATTAAGTTAATTAAGAGTTGCCTTAGTCTATTAAGGCTCCCTGTAGACTAATTATTAAAATGCCTTGGACCATTACAAACCTACAGCAAAAGAAATTCACAAAAAGCATTGCTTATATTATGAACACTCCAGTACCCAGTAGATCATCTTTTGTACTGAAGAACTTCCACAATAGAAGAAGATTGCCTTCCCCTCTCCTTTTCTGCCATGTAAGGAATAGAAAAATGTACCAATAGAAGATCTGCATAATCATTAGTGTTCCTTTTTTATATATTTTTGGGGAGTTTGGGGGAGTACTGGGTCTTTTTGAGGGGAGGGTGTGGTCCTGGGGGGTTTTTGGAGGGTCTAGAGGGGAGGGGAGGGTGTTTGGGGATGGTCCACTTGTTTGCCCTGTTTAAACCCACGTTTTTTTAGAAGGAAGGACCACTATTGCAGTGTCCACGGAGTGGGGCAGCTCTTTCCCTGTTCCCCCACCACCCAGTTTCCCGGGGGGAGGTGACGGGGGGAGCTGCTGCTTCTGCCTGCTCTCTCCTGGAACCAGGGGAAGGTGGAGGCTGCTCCCGGCTGCCCCCTCCAGTTCCCCCCTAGGGCCGGGTGGGGACCAGAGGGCCACTGCTTCTGCCCGCTCTCTCCTGGGACCGGGGGAGTGCAGAGGCTGCTCCCAGCCATTCCCCCTCCAGTTCCCCTGGGCTGGGCTGAGACCGGGGTAGCCCTAGCCTGGCGCAGCAAGGCTGTGGTGGGCTCCCGTGGCCACCTGCCACTGCTGGCCCTGTGCAGGCAGGAAGCATTGCCCGGTCCCAGCTGATGTTGTGGAAAGTATATGGAGCTGCTCCGGATGCTTCTCTGTTTTTTCCGGTGGGCAGCTCTGGTCCCTGTTACCTGTGGTGGGCTTAGGCAGCGGTGGAGGCAACTGGCTGGGGTTGCACGCCACGGCACAGATGGCCCACTGGTCGTTCCTTGCCGGTGGTGCCCTGGCTGGGATCCGTGTGGATCGTGGCCACAGCGGGCGCCCCCATGTGTGGCCCCGCCATCTGCGGCAGGTCCCTGCAAGCGGTGAGTGCCCGCAGCGCAGGGTGGCGGCCTTGGGAGTGCCCCAGTGGCCACAGTAGATGGTGTGGGAACAGTGGCTGCTCATGGACAGCCCCGCTGTCCCGGGGATTTCCCCCATCATGTCCCTGGGACAGCGGTGAGGCCCCGCACTGGCGTCGTGCTGGTGGTGGCCGTGTGGAGGGGCAATGGCTGCTCCAAGGGTACCACGGGCAGCCAAAGGCCAGTAAAGATGGAGCCACCATCAGAGACAGCGAGAGGCGGCTTCCCTTTTCCTTCCACTGCTTTTCTCGGCCAGCCATCTGGGCTTTCAGAAGCACTCTCTTTTTTTGTTTGTTTGTTTTCTGTGTGACTTTGTCGGGTATATTTTTGTGTAAAGTATGGGGTTCCCATAAGCTGGTTTTTTTTCCTTTGGCTGAGCCCTAGACGAATAAACTGTTACCTTCTGTTAAAATTCTGTTTAGTCTTTTCGTCATCATTGTGCACGCCCCTAGTGAAAAATAGTAGTTCAAACCACCACATTTTACATATACATGCTTTCATCAGTTTCACCTTATAGGTGGAAAGTCTTCTTTATAATTTCCTACTTTTGTTTTCTTTTCCTAGATTGAGTTAGCATATATGCAATGCTTAGGGACTTTAAAAACTCTAATTGTTAAATAAAATATATATAAACTCATTAAACAGAATTTCTTACAGAAGTGCTGAAGCTGTCTACAGGGTCACTTCTTTGAAACAGCAGTACAGTTTCCCATATAGTAAAACTTTTCCCCATTTTTTTTCTGCTCTACCTTTTAACAAACCAGAAAACTTGCTATGGACAAGTGATTTTATTGTCTCGTCCTAGTTTCACACCTATGTACATCTGCTCATTTCACTAAAGGTTACCCCAGTTCAAAACAGTGATGCAGGGAAAGAAATAAGACCAATAAAGTAATAGAAGTAATCACATGAACAATATCCGTTCCAGTGGAGAGATGGGAACGGAGTCAAGCGCCCCTGCCGTCTCTCCATTTTTATCTCAGTTGCGCGGGGGGATGCCAAGCGCACAGAGCTGCTCCTGCCACTTCTCCATTTTTCTCGGCAGTGGCGGTGACAGGCGGCAGCAGGGCTCAGTGGCTGTACCTGTGGTGCCAGCACCTGCTTCGCTCCACGGCAGTTGCTCAGATGTGGGGCCCGGGTCCCGCGGCTCCCTCCCTGCTCTGCCAGGAGGCATGTGGCGGCAACTGCCCCACAGGCAGCCCCCACTGCCCATGGCCAGTCCCTGTGAGTGGAGAGTGCACTGTGGGCGCCAGTGCCAGGCCCCTGTGTGCCTTTAGTTGGTGTCAGAGATGTGGCCAGCTGGCAGGGCAGTGTGGAGCGGAGTGACCCCCATTGGGAGTGGCCATGGCCAAGCAGCCATTCCTCGCTCTGCTGGGAGGCATGTGGCAGCGACTGCCCCCACAGCCAGTCCCCACCACCCGCAGCCAGTCTCCACGGGCGGCGGGTGTGCTGTGGCCAGTTCCCGCAGATGGCAAGTGCCATGTGGATGGTGGCTAATGATGCCTCTGGGTCCTAGCCACATGCGTTTCGTCGGGAACCACCATTTTGCTCAGAGTGAAGATCCCGAAGGAAAGGAGGAGCCCAGCGCCACCAGCCAACCAGAGGGTGGCTTGGATGGGAAGAAGACACCAATTTGCACAGTACTTCGAGGGTATAAAAGCCATGGACATAGAAGTCCGGCCCCTCTTCTCGGCTGTCTCTTGAGCTGAGAGGATTGCGGCTCTCCCTCTCCCAGCTCCCAGACTGCGTGGCTGGTTTTCCCCTACTTCCATCGGCATCGGAGCTAAGCCAGCCAAATCGTTAAGTACTAGTTTTCCCCATGGGAAAAGCATGGGAGGGGGTGCTTTTCACCATTTTGTATTTTTCAGGGACTTCAAGGGCCAGGAGTTTACCATCAGAGAGGCGGCTTCTTCCTTCTCCTGCTTCTCGGCCAGCCACCTGGCCTTTGAGAAGCAGTTCGGGTTCTTGTTTTCTTTGTGTGAAAACGATCGGGTATTATATTTGTGTATTTTTTCTGGGGGTCCCATAAGGTTTTCCTGGTCGAGCCCCCAGACAATAAACTGTTGCCTGCTGTTGAAAATCTTTTCAGTCTTCTGTCATTGTTGTGCACGCCCCCTTGGTGATAAAAGTGGTTCAAACCACCACAATGACATAAGACAATTTAGTAAATTACAGGCATCTATATGCAAAGCTATATCTTACTAAAACTGTTTCAGTTTTAGAATTATTGGAAGATTCATCTAAGACAATAGGTATAATTGATCTGTGGGGTTTTATGCATGCAGATAAAAAGCTGACTAATACAGTTTGAAAGTTTCACACATGGCTGCTTGGTCAAATCACATAAAGCCACAACAACTCTGAAAATAAAAACAAACTCAAAAGGAGAAGCAGAGGAAAGCAACAAAGAGGAGAGTAGTCGCCTACTGTTTATGTTTACTAAACTGTTGTTTAGTTTAGTATTTAAACTGGTATGAAGTCCCTGTTTTTAAAACTTTTGTTTTTCAGAATGCGCTGTACCTCTCAATCTAGTGATACAGTTGGTTACCATAGGAACAGCTGAAGTCTTTCATGTTTTGAAGGTTGAATCTCTAATACTTTCTATATATGGCTCCAGGAATAGGTCTAACCTGGTCCTCTAAAGGATATTCAGGACTGTTAGGCTCCCTCTGACACTCTGTAAAGCTACCTATACTTTTAGTAATTAATATAGAAGGAGATTCAGCAGAAAAACCTAGTGATTACAGGAGGAAGCCTCTCTAGTTAAATCAAAGACTATGGTGGGTCAGCAAAAAAAAAAAGGAACCCAAATGGAATGCCCTAGAAAAGACTCAGAAGAACCAGCAACATTCCAAGGATATTAATGGCATCCTTCTGTTTTCTTAATTTCTAATAATGTTTCTATATTTTTTAGAAACTTTTAGCTCTATGTTGATGGCACAATATTAATAGTTGGATAGTTAACACATAATCTGCTGTATTCAGTGACAGGTGTTGCAATTTTTTGCATTTAACACTTTTGAAAACTTGAGAGGAAAAGCACATATAAAGATCAGAAAAAAACAAATATTCATTCTTCTTCCAAAAAATTATTTCAGTCTTTAGGAAGCTGTTGGAGTTAGGATTATTGAATTTATTGCCCTGACTGGTGTGAGCTGGGAGGAGAAGGATCAGCCTTTGCAGCCCTCTGGTCTGATATTTCAGTGTTGCTCAGCTGGCATCATCCAACATCTCCATTGACAGCGATAACTTGACCCAAGTTATCACTTACTTACTAGCCAGGCTTCCTTTCTTCAACATTTTATAACCTTCTATGCAGGTATTTTCTCTCCTGAATCCTTCTGCACCAAAGAATTCAATCTTAGCAACACTCTGTAATCTTTCTTATATCTCTATAGACTTTCTCACAGCTCTGTCTTTGCAGTGTGAATCAAGGTTGGGCATTTGTATCTTAACAGAGTTGATCCTTGGAGTCTTGGATCCCCCACCACTAAAAGAGGGATGATGAGGAAGCTTAGAAGAGGTAGTTACAACACTCATTCCCAGTTTATTTATTAAGTAGTTGACGGGAAGCATAAGTGAAGAAACAAAAGGCCAGTTGGAATAGTCTTGCAGATGAAAACTGTGAGTGTCCAGTTATCTGCAGAAGAGTTTGTCCCCTTCAGCATTCACTATAATTAAATCTTTAACAAAAGGGTACTGTTCTCAATAGCAAGGTGGGACAGAATGCTATGAGAAAGTAAGAAGGCTGAAAATCACTGAAGATAAAAAAGAAAGGAAAGCCAGTCTTGTTTTTGTAGTTATTTGAATGTTATGTGTAGGCTTTAGAAATCTGAAATATTAAAGAAATAAATAAGCCAAACTTAAAAAACAAAGTGCTAATGATTTATGTCAACACATTCTGTGACAGAATAACATCATCATTTTGTGTGACTGCTTATCTGTTATTCTGTTTATTCTTATTAAAAACTGATGCATTATGTTTCTGTGTTTCTGTGTTTCTGTTCTACTTAGAAGTCCAGATGAAAACTAGCAAGAAGAATTTGGAAGGATGTGAAATACTGAAATATTCTTTTTTAACTCTTTTATTAAAATATTAAATATGCAAACAATAAAACTATATGCGAGGAGGTGTGAGCTGTGATTAATTTGTCAAAACTAAAACTTTCCCTGATTTTTTTAGCGCAAGCTGTCACATTGCCCTATGTTTCTGTGTTTCTTTGTTGTGCTGTGGTGTACAGTCTTCAGATATGACATTTCACATCCATGGCCAAACTTCATAAGCAGCAAAGTCTTGCCTTACCAAAAAAGAAATCTTAATATTGCTGATCTTACTTGGACATATTGTACAACTCATTGTGAATTTCTATTTTTTTTTTAATTATTTCTGGGGACCGTCAAGCAATGTAACCATTCTAAAGAGACAGTAAGGCTTCAGAGAGAAATTGCCGAATGTTAATATTGACTCTTACTTTGACAGCAGAACTCCTGAGGTCTAACACTGCCCATTTTGTTATTAGGTAGTTCTGTAAACTTTTCCATGCTATTTCCTCTGTCTCTTAAAATCTGACTAATCTTCATCTGTGGGGAAATTATAGAATTTTGGAGTTTAGTTCATCTACATCAAAATTGTTCTTCTGCTTTAAGACCCATAATTTGAGTTAATATAGGCAGACATTGTAGGGGTATGAGCATATTACTGTTCTTCTGGATACATGAGCATACAAGAAAAGGTAAGGGTACTTCATCAAGATAAGCCTAATAGATCCATTTTTCATGGATCAGAGTAGGAGCTTTTAAAGAAGCTCTTGCTCTTTTACTCCTGCTTTGAACTCCTTCCTACTGCTTCTGATTCTCCAATCAGCTAATAAAGTGAGAATCTCAATGAAAAAAATGTCTTTAATGAGATTTTCTCAGAGAGTCACTCTTGATGCAATTTTTGATAGAGGACAGAACCACTGAGGACTGTATGCTATCAGTAGAGTGCGTGTCTCCAGCAGTAAATTTGCAAGACTTATTGCTTTACTCTTGTATTCTGATAGCTCTCAGCAGCAATATCTAGGAACTATTGAAAATATAAGGAAAAAAATTGCGAGCAAAGGCACCAAAGTGATATTTTTCTATATCATTTTACCTAATACGAAGTCAGTTAAAACAATTTCTGTTAGAGAGATTGAACACATAAATCCAATAATGAAATTATAACATGAGAGGGACTGAACTTGTCCCATGTTGTTGACATTTTACCTTTATTTACACCAGTAAATCCACTAGTTTGGTCCTTTAAGAAATTCCTTCTGGGGAACTACTTCAATACCAACTGCCAGTTGATTGAAAGTAAATAAATTGCAAAGCAGTTGTGTCCTTGTTTAGTGAAAACTGCGGTTTTATTCTGAGTTCCTATTCATCACCTCTGTCTCTCACTTCTTTATCCTGCGCCTTACATGTGTTTCCCAGGATAGAAAATTAGTAATTTTTAAGTAAAAGATGAGGGTACTTTTGGCTTTATATTTTGCTGAACAGAGCTCTGATTTCTGTATAAATATGTTCCTGTAATACAACTGCATGCTTACAAGACTCATCCATCTTACTGCAACTGAATTTGGAACATCTGCTGAGGGTGGTTTTTTGTCCAGTTCTGATCCTCATTCCTATTCAGTCACTCAGCAATCCTTCAGCATTAAAAAGAACAAAGACAGTAAACAAAATCAACATTTTTTAGGAAAACTCCTTTCTCCTTTTTCCTGACACAATAGTGTAGGGAATAAAATTAGATTTATCCCTTTTAGAGGTTGTTTAAAAAAGTGTCTGAAGTTCATCTACAGGAGGAGAATGGGACTTGTGAAAGGGAGTAAAATTGTTTTGTTAGAAATAGAGTACTACATTTTTCTCTAAAAGCTGTCAACAAGTCAATGGATTGAAGATCTCTCATGCTAGGAAGAAGATGGGCAATGAGACTTGTCATTGAACTTGTTATCAGATTAATTCATCCACTTCTTGTTGGCATAGGCTGGGGAAAGAGGCAGCTGAAAAAGAGGTGAAAATAAAAAGATAAACACTGATTAGCATTTTAGACAATCTGAATTTAATAAATTTCTCACATATATAAAGATGTCCCTATATGAAAATATGTATGTTGCTGATACATATCTATTTGTAGAACTGTCAGTTGAATTCAGACCTTTCTCTCACCATAACTTTGTGGTGTGTGTCTAGTCTGAGCTATATGTTTGGGACATGTCTTTAGACAGTAAAGGCAGAGAGGCACTTCTGGAAGCTGAGTCATTCAACCTACCTTAAACATCTGTCTTCATATGAAACTAAATGCTAAGTGCTACACTAGTTATCCAACTTCTTCAAGGCCATGCCTAGGTAAAAGGAATCCTATTATCAGTATCACTGCAGGAATTATATGTTCCCTGTGTATATCTGAGGTAGATATACTTTTATCTTCCACAAATACCTTCTTTAAGTGCAGAAGAATACCTTGGAAGATTTATTTGAAGGAGATGAGAGGTTTATGTTGCTCAAGAGAATTTTCCCACACAAGAGAGAAGCATCTTTCCAAGGAATGCGTTTGTTGACACAAAAGAAATTAATTTTTTCACTGTAAAATAAATTCTGTTCTAAAGCAATATTTAATCTAAAATAAAGAAAAAAAATTCCAATTTCTTTTCCTATTACTATGACTAGGTAATAATAGCTGGGTTTGTCTTGCTTATGTGGACAGACTCTTCTTCTGACCTTTACATCATGCTACAGCTTAAAAAAAGGCCAGACCCCACATATGAAATTTGGTAATGAGAAGCGGTTATTACATCAGTGACATTACCAGTAAATCAACATATAAACACTATATACATAGAAAAAATTAAAAGTTTTGTCTATGACACAAAGAGACTAAAGCATACATTTTTTATTTATAAAGAAATAGCTCTGCATCTTCCGGAATGAGTCATGAGAAAACATTCTGTGTACATTGATTCTTGAAGCAGACTACATTGTCTGCTTAAACTTGGTTCCCCCTCTGAAACAATTCTCAACCTTAAATAAATATTTCTCAATTTATCATTAATTATCATAACATTAAAGAATGATGTTCACTTATATCTTCTGGATTATCTATTACATCATACCTTCTTTCCTATAGCAGAACTTCAGTAGTTCTTAGTTCGTGTTTTGACGAATTATTTACATTTTTTTTAGTAATATCCTAAAGGGCAAGATGTACAATCACAACATGTTTTTAGCACTTCACAGATTTTCAGTAAAATCTGAAGTGTGGAAGTAGGTTAAGAAATAGATGGTATAAATGGTAGCTTATGTGGATTCTAAAACAGGGAACACAGTTTCTGGGATATTAGACATAACTCAAATACATTTAAGGAATTATGGTGACAAAATAAATACGATATTTTAATAGAGACCACTGCTAACAAAAGGCCAAACTTCTGGCATTCCACTCAATGAAATCTGTTACTAAACAGACCTTCAAGAGCTAAAGCTTGCAAATGCTGAACACAAGAGTGTTCACCTCCACACATGAAAGAATATGAAGTGTTACTGTTATGGAAAAAGTAATGTGAAGTACCTTAGCTGACCTCTTAAATCTTAAAAAAAATCTAATTTGCTAATGGAATAGTTTAAACACAGGTTAGCAATAATTTCGGTTTTGAATGCTAGAATCCAGACATGTTTTTGCTTCATTCCTCAACTAGTCTGCAATCAGACTCCTGAAACCTGTTGACTTCAATATTGAAACCACATATTACATTGAATATTGAGTATAATTTTAGAAAAAAATCCAGTATTTTATTTAAAAGTTACATCATTAATTATCAAGCCAGTTGCAATGTGAATGTCTCTTGCTTTTTTTTTGACATCACAAAAAAATTAAAAGCTCTTCAGCATATGAAAACTTTGTCCATATGTTTATACTTTATCTACTTTGTGCAATTTTTTTGCTTTTTATAGGTCATCAATTCCCAGAAAAGATTTTTGATGCTCTGCATTAATCTAGGAAGTCTTTTTCTTTTACTTGCTCTTTTTTCCCCCAAAGCCCTTAGAAATATCAACAGAAAGAAATATTCAGACCATGTCATAAGCCAATATTTAATATTCTGAAAATCACAGGATATGTTTTTAAAATCACATGTAGATGACTGAATGTCAGAAGTGCTTTCAATACAAAGGATTACAAGGAATTACTTGGTAAGGAATACCTTTCTTTTTTTTTTTTTTTTTTCCTTAATGTTCATGCTGATTTTAAGTTAACAAGAACAAAATAAGCGTAATGATGTCACATTTTTCTGCATGGCAAATTTATTCTGTTTGCTCTTTAGGAACCACTCCATCCTTGTAGTTAGGTTTTACTACTCCATTTCCAAAATTTAGAAAAATTATTATCTTGGTTTTCCTGGTATAGAGCAGAAGCGTTGCTGATTTATGTAGCATTCTAAACCTAAGCCTACATTTCTGTGGTGCCTCCTATGCAGACTTCTCCACAGAGGATAATCAGTAGATAATGAAACCTTGAAAACAGGCTTTCCCTTATATTCAAGCAGGTGAAAAATTATTAAAATGAATAAAAATATTTTTGAATATATTTAAAGATTTTTTTTTCATTAAAGAGCAATTTTGTTAAATTTTGTGTTACTGATGTGTGATGTCTGAACATATTAGTAAATTATGTGATTGCTTTGGTAAAAAAGGAAAAAAAATAATATATTTTAAAAAGTTATTCTTTCTGTTTTCTAACAAGTTCTTAACAAGAGAGAATTTTATTATTTCCTATTAAATTCAGCATTACATATCCAAAAATTATGGAATTCAAAATATTCTGAGCTGAGAAACAAATGCATAAAAACTAGAGTACAGTATACATCCACAATGCAAACACTGTGTTGGACATACCAGAAGACAGAATACTTGCAATGTGCTCTAAGTCATCCACAGATAGATTTATTGCTTCATATGGATTCTACTACCAGTAATTCACACAATCCACATTATAATTCCTTCTTATTTCCAGTTATGTTACATTTCTGAGCAGCAACTAAGTCTGAATGGAGAAATACCAATGATGTTGGTTTTATCAGAAAATGCTAATTTTTTTTTAAAAAACAAAACCTTTGGATAGAAAATAATGACTTGGCTTCAAATCGAAATATGAGACTGTAGCATCTTTTTATCAGCTTTAACTAAAATTACTATCTGAATAAAGATATTAGTTGCTAAGGTCTATAATTTCATACCGTAGTTTTGGTTTGTATTATTAGTTTTCTTTAATACTTTTATTTGGTGCTGAATCACTTTCCTTCCTATTCACCCAGCACAAGGAAGTAAATTAACAAACAGGACACTCTCCATCTTTAAAGGTAATTAAAAACGCAATGACAAATGAATTTTATAATAAATTTGTAAAAACAACCCCAGAAAATTGTTTTTACTGTTGTTTTGTTTGTTTAACATGAAAGAACTTCAATATATTTGAAATGAATTTTTCAACTTATGAATATTGAAAAATACTGGCAGTTTTTTATAATAATATTTTTTCTTTTTTATTCCTCACATAAGTTGACTGATTGACTGATTGATTGATTGGTATCTAGTTTGAAGATTATTTTATAGAGAACATATGCACTTAACTGCAAGTTTTATGACTTCCCTGTGAAAACATAAATCTCACAATGGAGCAATACAGAGCCAAACAGATTCTGAAGAAGTATAAACCAATCTCTACTCTGCCCTTAATATCTCCTCTGAGAGCCATTCTTTATATACTGCTTAGTTTACCTCTCACTGCAGCTGTATTATATTTCTGTGTAGTTGGTACTCAGTATTTTCCTAATACAGAAACTAATGAACAGATGAGGATGATAAACTTGGACATGTGCCAAAGAGAGGCTTAAGAGAAATGAAAGAAGTAAAACATCAGTAAAAAACTCAGTTAAATATTATAACCCTATCCCATTCTACATTCCTGCTCCCAGAGGAAAAAGTCCACACTCAGAATGTATACACAGGCTGATTTGAGGACTCCGTCTGTTTTAAGATCTGATGTCAAGGGTCATTTAACCGCAGATGTTCCTCTATATGGCTTATAGAAATATGATCAAGGTATTATTTCTACAAATATTGCCTCAATGATAGAAAAGTTAGCTGTTTCTTTTTTGAAGCAGCTTCTACACATTCACACTAATGCGACCCATCACAGAAAATGCACTTCTATACTGATATGTATGTCTAAAGGCACAACGTACCTAAGGATATACAGAAGTTAATTAATCATTGAAATTGTAGACAAGTCTTGAGTTTCCTTTCTGGAAAATGTGGGCTTTAATTAGCATTTTATTGCATTGCTTGGAAAGGAATAGAGAGAATGAAAATACTAAATAATGCAAATTTAATATACCATAGAGTATATATGGTATTGCTACAGTTCAGTGAAGACTATTAAAGGTTCATGAATTTTTAAATATTTTTCTGTGTTTGTTAAATTGTCAGTTAAAAAATATGATGGACTTTCTCCATAAATACAACTGATCTTGATAGGAATTCAAACTCCCTCCCTGTTTTGAAACCTATGTAAGACAAAAACCACTCTGAAGAATTCATATCATATTACCATTCTGTCCACCATCTCAAAGTGCTTCTGAATATGTATTACTTCTTTCAGAGTTGATAGGTCCAAAGGAGGGATGTCACAATTCCCAAACAGAAATATGCCTAAATACATTTATGTCTCAGACTTCCCAAAAGATATGGAAGTTCTTGTAACAAATGGTTCTAACAACCTCTGCAATTTTTGCATCAATTACAAATCAGTGGTAAAGCCTAGGCCTCTTTAATAGTAATTTAAATCACGATCACTAAGTTATCACTTATTCTAAAAACCAATTCCATGACTTCCATGACAGCACAAGCAGAAAATATTTAATGTCGTCCTAATTTGTAGGTAACTGAAGTACAAAAAGATGCAGCAGTGGTGGAGTGGCAATATGCAATTATAAATAATTCTCACATTAAAAAAATAAATTATTTGAATCAAACTTTTATACATTGCAACTAAAGTGCTACAGTTAAACAGATGGTTATGACAAAGATTTAAGCTGCTGACTTTTAGACGAGCTATAGACCAGAAATGCCAAGATTTGAAATGTGATAATCTACTCTGAAGTAACAAATCTATTTACCATTCTTTCCAAATCTTTCATATCAAGAAAGGGTCTCAGCCTGGCAACATTTCTTAGGTAATAAGAAAGATTCCTTTAACAGATTAAAAAAACCCCTGTATGTAGACAAAGCAGAGCACAGTGTAGGTAGATCTTTCAGTCAGACAGCAAATGTTTGAAGGGAAACACAAAACAAACTCTAATTTAATTCAGGACGATCTTTGTGTAATTGTTAAATTTTTATTCAGTATCATGTAAATAATGACTGGAGTCTTGCTAAATGTCTTTGGACATATAATAGAAAAAGTAATTTATCAATTTAACAATAAATGAAATCTGTACAGTCACAAAAATCAGAGAATACGATTTAAAATTATCAATGGCTGCACTTCACTATTTTTAGTATGTCTTAATATATACACAACTGTGCATTTCCTCCTGAGCATCAGACATTAAACATGCTTTGGGTCCATTTTAATTTTACATTATTCTACATCTCTTCTTATTACCCTTTTAATGCTTAGACACATTATTATAGGCATTCATGTGGTGGTTTGAACCACTAGGGGGCGCAACAGTGACAAAAGACTGAATAGAGATGCAACATCAAACAGAGGTTTATATTTTATGGGGCACAAAAAATACAGACCCCCCTAAGCACTAACCAGATACACGCAACAGACCCAACAATGTTCTGCAATAAAATTAAAATAAAAAGAAAACAAATAACAAACTGCTCCTCCAAGCAGACTGGTGAGCTGAGGAGGAGAAGGAAGGAAGGGAAAAGCCGCCTTGAAGATGGTATCTCCTGGTCTTGGAGCCCCTGAAAGAAAAAACAGTGATAAGCACTCTCTCCCCATGAACCAAAGGGGAAAAAAATGCCACACTGTTACAGCTGGGTGGTCTCCTAGTGCCACTGTTGGAGCTCTGATGGTGCTGCATGGTAAAGGGAGTCAGGAGGGACCAGGAGGAATGGCACTTGATGTTACCCGGACTACACAAGCCAGGAAAGACAGCGAGTCTTCCGAGGTTCATGGCTTTTATTGGCTCCCAATACCACGTGAACTGGGGCCAGCATGATCAGGCATGCTGCCTTCTTATTGGTTGGTGGTGTTGGGCACCACCCCTCTGCCCAGGATTTCACTATAGGCAAGATGATGGTTCCTGCCAAAACACCATGCGACTGCTGCTGGCCATGGGGCACTCCCGGGGCCAGCGGCACTGCCTGCGGGCACTCGCTGCTCCCAGAGACTCCTCTGGGTCCCCTGGACCGGCGGTGCCACTCACGGGCCAGCTGGAGCCGCTGCCATGGGGCCACCCACTCCAGCTGCCTCAGAAGGGGCTGCAGGACCACCTCTGGATCGGCCGCTGCTGCCAAGGTTGGAGCCCCACACACCACGGCCATCAGTACGGCCGTGGGGCCAGCTGCCACCTCCAGGGACAATCCCCCTGCTGTTAGAATGGCTGCTGGGCTCTGGGAACCCTAAGAGGAGGAACCAGGGGCTGGAGGGGGCCGGGGGAGTTCTGTGCCCCCCCAGAGTGGCAGCATCCTTCCCTCCCCCACCACTACTGGTGGCCAGCAGGGTTGGACTCTGACCCCCGGGGCCGGGGAGAAGACAGAGGCAGCTCCCGGCCCCGCCTGGCCATGGGAGAGACCAGGCAGGAGCAGAGGCTGTCCTATCCCATTCCAGCCTGGGGAAGCTGTGGGGAGACAGCCAGGAGCAGCTCCTGCCTCCTCCCGGCCCCAGGAGAGACCCAGCAGGAGCAGGGGCTTCCCGATCCCCACCTGGTGTGGGGAGAGCCCTGGCCTCAGCACGGGCTGGACCCTGCAGGGCACAGCTGGGGAAAGCCCCTGCCCCGGCACTGTCGCTGGGGGAGGGGGCCCTTGTTGAAGACATGGTCCCGTGGTCACTTCCTGCAACCGCCTGGGGAGGGGTTTCACCATCCAAGTTGGCTGTTTCCCTTCTCAAGGGAAAAAAATCCCCAAGTTTAACAACCTTCCCCCCATAAGACAAAACTGCTTCCCTAACCCACTACAACTCAGTACTTCAAGGGCAAGTCCACTTTCATTGGAGTTACATCAGATTGCTCAGTAGTGACAGTACTTGGATGCTGAAGCTACACATTAATGACTAGAAATGTAAAATAGGAAAATGTCAGAAAAAAATGTCTCATGCTGGTAGTTACAGAGTGTTTGGGAGAGGTGTTATGTTATTTACTTCACTTTTACTGGTGATGATACCGTCTTGGGGCTTTTTTTACTGGGGCTTTTTTTAATCTGGTGAACAAGTCATGGTTAAAGGCCATATAAATGCCATTATTTCCATATTACAATCCTTTCTATTTAAATTCATCTAAATCTTTTGAGAATTGTACATGACAGAGACATTTTAAGATCTATGTTGATATGAGAGTAAAAAAATAACAAAAACTACACAGATGAAAATCTATAGAAAATATTCGTATGATACCGGTGTTGAATTGCATACAGAATTTAATTGTGCTTCTTCTCTGTAGGTCATAGATCTAAGTTAATATGCTGAAGTTAAAAGAAATTAAGTGTTTTGACTATCGATGTCCTATATGGAGCTATTGGTATCTGCCATACAGGCATATCAAAAATTAAATTAATAGCAGAAATTTGTCTGGTTTTATTTGTTTGAAAACTCGTTTCCAGTATGTGGCACCTAGCAATATGCCCAATTCCGTCTAACCTATTCATTACACGTGGTTTGTTTTCTAGTGGTGCCTATTCAATCAGAATCTGTATCTCTGAAATGCTTTACATTACACGCGACAAATGAGATACAGTGCCTATAAAATGTATTTCTTTACTCAATCAAAGCTGTCTGCTTTTTCTTGGATACAATTTTGTGAAAGGCTCTTTCCTGCCTCTCTTTCCATCATATAGACCCTGCCCTTAAGCAATGAAGGTCCATCAACCTAATAATTTTCTACAGCATACATCTGCTTTCTATTATTGTATATGTTCTTAATGAATTTCTTCTTACAGTCCAGCAGATTCAGGATCTCCCTGCTTCTCGTTAAGTGAGAAATCCATTTGTGTAATGACTGGTAAGGTCAAGAAGGTAGAAAACAGAATAATATTTCTATTCTTTTTGAATAGTGTCAGAGCTAATTACTCAGTGCAGTTCATCTCCAAGTCCACTTTGGTTACTTTGTGTTATACAAGGCAGTAGAAGTACCAACCACCTTTCTAAGGTGTATCTAAATACATAAAAATATTATTCTCATTAATAAAGGATCCTAACAGTTTTCTTTCTATCCATTTATTTCTCAAAGGAATTAAAAGGATTTTTTTCTTAGCAAAAAAACCACAACAAAACAAAACAAAAAAGCATACTTTTAATTCCTCAGCATCCAGTTGTGATGTTTAATTAAATTAATCAAAAGCAATGTTCAAAAGAAAGTATATGGATATCCATTTTTCACGTATAGTTCCATTATTATATCTAACTGAAAGCTGCTGAGCATCTTGTAAGGAAGGTGTTGGTCCCATCACTTTAGATGTTGATTGTAGAATTGTATTTATGTTGGAAAATCTCCCTGGAGATCACTTAGTTTGACCTTCTGCTCAAAGTATTGCTGATATCAAAGTTAGATCAGGTTCCTCAAGGTCATATCCATTTGACTTTTGAAAATCTCTAAGATGAAGATTTTTCAGCTTCTTTGGACAACCTGCTCCACTGTCATCGCTGTGGAGTGCTTGTCCCTTCAATCAGATTTTTCCTTGTGGCAGTCTGTTAATATTGTCTCTTGTTCTTTCGCCATGCATATCAGTGTCTGGTTCCAGCTTTTTTGGACCATTGTAATTAGTTTGTCCTCCCTTAACTATCTCTGCAGGATAAATAAAGTCAGCTCCTTCAGCTTCTTCTCATTATGTGTGATCCAATCTCATGACAAACTTAGTAGCAGTCCAGTGAAGTACAGTGTGTTTATGAGGGGTTTTTTGGGACCCACAAAAACAGGCAGTGCTTCAGATTTGGTCTCATGAGTACTAAGTAGAAGGAAATAAGCATTTCCTTTCAGCTGTTGTTTATGTTCTTGCTAGCATAGCCCAATAGGCAATCATCTTAAGCGTGTATTGCTGTCTCTTTCAGTTTTTAATCCACCAGGACTCATAGGTCCTTTTCTGAAGAGCTGTTTTCTTGCCAGCCTACAGCCTTCATAATTGCAGAGAGTTGTTTTATCTCAGCTACAAGATTTTCACCTCTCTGCTGAATTCCATGAGAAACCTGATAGTTCATTCCTTCACTTTGGCAACCTTGACCTCCCACATATTTATATCTCACCTCTGCTGGATGAGCTAAGTGAGCATTCTGACCCATGAACCAACTGCTCAGTTAGACAGAAGTGAACACATATTTAGGTTAAATTTCTATATATTTCTAGGTTTTAAAGAATAAAATCTTCATCTCTTATAGCTAGATCAACTTGATGTACATTTCTTATGTCTCAAGGGTACACCATGCAAACACTGTTGAAATCCTAGACAGGCATATACCTATCAAGGCTTTGGTTTGAAAAGACTTTGTAAATCCTAAAAGATGATCCTACTAGTAAGACAGCTGTACTTTTTTATCTAAACTGAAATGATCCTTGCAGTGCTGTCAGAGATAGTGCCCAACAGGGGAACATCTCTTATATTCAGCATGTTATACTCAGGTGACCGCCAGCCAGTGTCCTCCTATATTAGTTTTTGGTGCAGCAGCTTAATTCTCCTAGCTACAAAAAAGTTAGCATCAAATATTCCATTAGTATTTTGGATTAATTTCTATCTTTCCCTTTTATTTGATAGTTACCATCCTTTCAACATACTGTTGCCATGAGTCTTAGGAACCCTATTCATTCATCCTCAGTACTATACCCTGTGGAAAGGTGTCTTACATAACCACGCATAAGTATTTTTCCTAGTTTTGTAAAAAGTATTTTCAACAAAGTTAACAAATAGTTATTTCGGAGTTATTTCAGAACCACAGTGCTACCCTGGACTTTCTGAAATCAAACAATAGCTGACCTAGAGCTTATGTATCAGGATTAAAATGATGGCAGGAACAGGTGACCTTATAGTGAAGGCCTGCTACAGGCTGCCTTACCAGGAAGGCCATGTGGATAAAGACCTCTGTACACAGACAGGAGCAGCCTCATGTTTGCCAGCCTTGGACTTTATAGGACACTTCAATCACTGCTGAAGGGACAAAACAATAAGGCATAAGCAATTCAGGAGGTTCCTGGGCTGTTATGATGAAAATATCAATCTCCAAGTGATTGAGGAGCCAATGATGAGAGGTCTATGTCCGACGTTGCTCTCGACAGCAAGGATGGGCTGATGGGGAATGCAAAGCTCGAGGACAGTTTTTACTGTAGTGATCATGAAGTTGGGCAAAAGTGTCGAGACGACTGTATGGGTAAAGAAGCAGCTCCTGGAAAAACTCAGCACAAAAAAGAAGCGTACAGAGGGTGGAAGCAAGTACAGGCAGCCTGGAAGAATACAGAGAGATTTTCCAAGCAGGCAGGGATCAGGCTAGGAAAGTTAAAGCCTTGATGGATTAAACCTGTTGATGGACATCAAAGGCAACAAGAAAAGCTTCTATAGGTGTTGGTGATAAAAGGAAGGCTATAGAGGGCCCTCTGGAAGGAAATGGGAGACCTGGTTACTTGTAATATGGAGAAGGCTGAGGTACTGAAATACTTTTTTGCCTTGGTCTTCACTGGCAAGTGTTCCAACCACACTACCCAAGTCACAGAATGAAAAGGCAGGGACTGGGAGAATGAAGAATCACCCACTTCAAGAGAAAATCAGGTTTGAAAACAGGAATGTGAAGGTGCAGAAGCTCATGGGACCTGGCAAGATGCATCCATAAGTCCTGAGGGAACTGACAGAGAAAGTGGCTAAGCCACTGTCCACCATATTTGAGAAGTCATGACAATCCAGTGAAGTTCCCACTGACTGGAAAAGGGGAAACATAACCCCCATTTTTAAAAAGAGGAAAAAGGGAGACATGGGGAACAACTCTCACTTCTGTTCCCAGTAAGATCAGGGAGGAGATCCTCCTGAAAATTATGCTAAAGCACACGAAAAATAAGGATGTGACTGGTGACAGCTAACATGGTTTCACTAAGGGAAAATTTGGTGGCCTTCTACAACAGGATTACAACATGGATGCAGAAGGGAAGACCAAATGATGTAATCTCCAAGAACTTGTGTAAAGCATGTGACATTGTCCTCCATGGCACTGTTATCTCCAACCTGGAGAGACATGGATTTGCTGGATGGAACACTTGGTGGAAAAGAGCTCAATGTTCAAGTGGAGACAAGTGATGAGCTTCATTCATCCCAGTCGATATTTGGATCAGTGCTGTTTGGCATCTTTATTGATGGTGTGGACAATGGGATTGAGTGTGCCCTCAGCAAGTTTACACACAGGACTTAAACCATGTAGTGTGGTCGACATGCTGGAGGGAAGGGTCCTATCCAGAGGGATCTTGACAGGCTTGAGACGTGGGCCGGAGTGAACCTCATGACAAGGCCAAGCACAAATTCCTACAATTCCAAGCACAGATACAGGCTGGGTACAGAATGCATTGAGAGAAGTCCTGAGAGAAGGACTTGAGAGTGATGTTTGATGAGTTCAAAATGAGCAGGCAATATTTGCTTTCAGCCAAGAAAGCCAACTCTAACCTGGACTGTGCCAAAAAAAGTGTGACAACAAGGTCAGAGAGATGATTCTCCCCTTCTACTCTGCTCTAGTAAGACAACACCTAGAGTACTGTGTTCAGCTCTGGGGCCCCAAGATAAGGAGGACATGAACCTATTGAAGCAAATCCAGAGGAGGGCCATGAAGGTGATCAGAGGACTGGAGAAACTCCTATAACTACAGACTGAGAGAGCTGAGGTTATTTAGCCAGAAAAGAAGGTCCAGGGAAGACCTTCTAGCAGCCTTTCAGTACATAAAGGGGGCATATAAGGAAGGCTGGAGAAATTATTTTTGCAAGACCCTGTAGTGATACTGCAAGGTGTTATGGCTTCAAACTGAAAGATGATAGCTTTAGATTAGATATTAGGAAGAAATTATTTACTGTGAGGGTCGTGAGACACTGAAACATCTTGCCCAGATGAGTTGTGGATGCTCTTGTCATTGAAAACAGGGCACTGAACAACCCGGTCTAGTGTCCCTGCATGTAGCAGGAGGCTTGAAACTAGATGATCTTATGGACCTTACAACCCAAATACAACTCCGTGTCTTTTAAAGAATGAATTGTGTCATGATAATTTATAGAAAATCAAAATCTAACTTCTGAAAATGCAGCTTTTAAAACTATCATTCACTGTCTGAAATTAATAAGTATTATTTCATTAGCAATGTCTATGATGGCTCTTGGTTTCTGATTTAATTTTAATCAGAAAATGAAATGTTTTGAATATAAAATATGTTATTAGTATTTTTTCAAATTCTTTATATTATTTGTTAAACTTTTATAATTTAAATCATAGATTGCTGGGTGTTATAAATAAATACAGGAACGTTCCTACTTACCCAAATATAAATTGGAGTCTTCAATAACTGAAATTGGTAAGATCTTCAATGCTTGACTTAGTGTCAAGTTGGTAGTCCTAACCTAAGACAATAAAAATCTTCTTATTTTGTACTTTATTTTTCTTACTGAGTTTAGGAAGTTCAGCAAAATTCATCAAGTTGAAGGGGAAAGTTATCTTTAAACTGAAATGTTAAAAAGCCTCTATAGATGTCAGTGTATGTATTTTGAAATATCTAAGCACTCTGGGGCAAAAAACTGCATCTGATGGAAGAGAGTCAAAAAACGAAACCGGGCAGGTACAAACAGCTATGCTTAAGTTAACACCATATGTGAACTGAGAAATACTAACTAGCACGTCATTAAAAGAAAATGCCTGAGGAAGTCTCTTTGAATAGAAGTCACTTTACTTACCAGTAGTGACTCATCCACTAGAGTTTTATGAAGTTTTTACTTCATTATCTCCACACTTTAGGATCTAAAAAAAAAAAAAAAGATTGTGAGTCTTAATAATTAATATACTAGATACCTAGTCTAGTAGAATTTCTAATTTTTGGAGACTCTAGGTTCTGTATTTTATAGTACATGACTCATCTCCCACCATAAAATGAACTCCAGTGAAATCCTCATCCTGCTTTTATGTAGGTAAAGTGAAATAAAAAAATATTTTTTTCCAAGAAGACACAACAATTGTTACACTCTGCCCAAAATTTTTCTATGCTTTTTACTGTTCTTTGCAACATTCTGACTACTTGTAGTGGTTTTAGGAAGCAGTTTTTTCTTTTAGTTTGGGGGGAGGGGGGGGTTGCCTTTCAAACTTGTTTTTCATTTTTTTCTGAGAACAGAACAGGCAAGGAAAGTGAGACCTCCGTCCCCAAGGTGCCTGTGGGGCTGAGCCAGCCCGGGCCGTGCCTGGCTGTGGGGCACTCCCAGGGGCTGTGCAATAGATAATGCTATTTATCTGCTGTTATTCTACTGTATTTGTAGAAAAGAACTCCCGCTACATACCTCTTTTCTCCAACTAGACAATAAATTTTTAACCACAAATGTGTCTGATTTAGCTTCTGCATCGTGCAGAACATGTATACAGAGAAAAGAAATGTTCAGTGACCAATATAAGAAAGGTGTGTCAGGATTGGTTTTTTAGTGTTGGTTTGGGTTTTTTAAAAAATGAAGTATGAAAAATCAAAATTAATTTGTAAAAAAATATTTTTTTTCTTGAGTGTTTTCATAACACTACATTACAGTATGTAAACTATTTACTCAGAGTGCAAAATAAATACTTGCTATTGAAGTGACAATGACAGGACAATTCTCAGATTAATGGAAACTGACCAATTAACTCATTTTTAGGCATTAGAATGTAGTATATATAATTTTTTTTTTATTCAGTATCTGAAATGGTGCTACACAAGAGAATGTAATTACAGTAATAGAGACTGGCCAAATGTCTTTAACATGGAAACTAGATAAAAAAGAAACAGAAAGGGGTAGTGTGGAAAAAGGAACATTCAGTCTTAGATGATGAAGTTGCTAAAGATAAGTCTTGGGACAAGTCTTGGTTAATAAATTCATTAGTTATAATGAGATAATAAAGCCTGAGTATAACAATGAAAGTTGATAATGACAAAGTTAAGTGATATTATTAATAGAGAACATCAAGAAATATCTGGGTGACATAAAGAATTAAAGTATTAAAAATGGCCAGAAATTCAGATATAAATAAATTAAATAAAAATTCAACAGAACAAAACCTTCCTCAGGATTAATAATAGTAATATTTATTGTCATATCTGCTGGAAATTATGCATTTTTTTGGAAGTTTTTGAGAACTTTTCTGTTATCCTTCTTTGAAACAACCACAATTATTAATTTCATAGGAAAATGAAGATTTTAGGAATGGTGACAAGAAATTATGAAAAACTCTCAGATATTCTGAAAAAACTTTCCAGTCTGAGAGTGCTTTAAGAAATGACTGACTGAATAAAAAAATAAATAAATATAAGCCCCCAGTTCATCTTTAGTTTGAGCACTTTATGGAAATAATTTGATATGATAGCAGTGTAATATGACACAAGGACCAAATTACCTGTGATATATTCTACTTTTGTAGTCCTATATCTATAAAATTTTGTAGATTCTTTGCACACCACTTTCGTTGTCTTCAATTCTACCTGAATAAAAAAAAAAATAAAAAAAGGTAAGATATGATTCTTCAAAAACATCTTTAAATAATCACAATCAGTAAATATATGAAGTGTTGTTTTAGTAACTTCTGTGATAACATATGATATCATATTAAATTACTTTTTAGATTATGGGTGCATATAGGTGTACATCTGTTT
Source organism: Serilophus lunatus (assembly GCA_013399895.1). Lineage (NCBI taxonomy): Eukaryota > Metazoa > Chordata > Aves > Passeriformes > Eurylaimidae > Serilophus > Serilophus lunatus. The sequence continues at coordinate 158,247 of VXBA01002457.1, forward strand.
TTTCAGTCAACTTCCTTAACAGACAAATTGGAAATCCTATTGATGCTGCAATCAACACTACTCTAAATAAATAATATTTATACATCAGTAACTTATGAATTAGAAGAAAGAAACTCTATATTATCCAGAGATTTGCAGTCTATTTAGTCATTTCACTTATAAATTGCACAGGCGAATTAATAAATTTTCTATAAAATGTGATTTTATCACATTTTAATATCTCTATTTAGCTTCCTAAAAATAAGATTGTAAAACTGAAAAACTTCGGAAAAAAAATACTATTTTCAAAGCTACACATTTCAGTAATTTCTTTTACATTCCAATTGCATAATGCCTCGAAAACAGTGAAGCTTTAAAAAACTTTTCTTACTTAGGAACAATGGAAGTTCTCTTAGAATCCAAAAGCCAGAAGAGGATCATGTTCCTGAATAACAAAATTGTGATTTTGTGTATGGTAATTTAAGCTTATTTCAGTGGACTCAAACAATGTCATAAAATGTATACAAATCTAGGATATTATATGTGCATTAAATGTTCAGCAAAAGGGAAGGCTTTGACTGTTTGGTGTTTTTTGATTCTTACAGTTTCTATTTTCTGAAGAAGGCAGGACGTAGATTCTGACTGTTGCTGAGAAAGAGGGAAATGTTTGCATGATAAGGCTAATTTTCAATGACATTATGAACACGTAAATATACATGCACAGAGTAAATATACACATGCATAATGATATATTGAATACAGTTGCAATTATAGATACTTTTAACATAATTTGCTGTTTCAAACAGTCTGATGGAAAGCTTGTTCAATTTTGATGCACTATGAACTTGTTTAAGTATGAAAAATGGTGTCTATGTTCTTCTCCACATTCTACTCATAATCCTGCTAATAAGGAACATTTTTTAAAGTAACGTCTCTTACTGCTAGTCTTCTACTAAAAGAATTGTTCTGTAAGAATGAAAACAATGTTTTACCACTGACTTCAACGGAGACAGAACCTGCATTTTTTTATCCAGAGTCAATGCAGGTGTTTTACCATCTGTTACATAGATCATTCACAAGGAATTGTGTTCAAGAGGCCATTCACATCTTCAAATATTTTAATGTTGCAATTTCAGAAGTGTAGAGAAAAAAGAACATTCTTTTCTTATGCAGCAAGCAGAAGGAATACATTCTTTTAGGAAAACATATGAAGATCTAATTTGTGCAATGTTCCCCAGTGCTCTTGGAGTTGATGATCTGTCAATATTTTCATGTATCATATTAGTTTTATTTTTAGATATTTATAAATCACATAAAAAGACTTATTGCAGGGTGAAATTTAAAAAACTAAGTTTCAGACAAAAAAATCCTGAACATGACAGTTTTGATATTTTATTATGTTAAAAAAAGATAACTTAGACAATTTTGGATGGACATAATACAACATACACTCCTCATGCATTTGATAAAAGAAAAGGAAAATACAGTTCCCTACATCTTTTCACTTTTTTTGAGCTCATTGATTGCTATGTAATCTTTAGTTGAATCTTTCAGATCATTATGCAAGTACCATTGCACTTAATAAAAAGAGGACATCATTACAGATAGTAGCTATGTGGTGGTCCAGCAGATCATAAAATATGCTATCTGATGAAAATTAAAGCTAGATTTTAGAGGAAACTATGTGCCTAGAAGAACACTTAAAATTTTGTGAGTTAAAAACTATTGGAAACAACAGTTCTGAAGTAGAGATTGAGTATAGCAAGCTAGATATCTAAAGAATGAGAACTGGACAATCCAGTAGGCCATTTCCAGAGCTTCCATACACACAGAATTACACACAGAATTAATATGGAGATCATCAAGTCCAACCTTTACCTAGGTTAACCTATCCAAAATCAGTCTAACATCTATACCATCTAAACCATTTAAACCATCTAAACCATACCACTAAGTTCATCATCTAACCTATTCTTAAACACATTCAGGGACAGTGACTCCACCACCTCACATTCCAGTGGGGGATCACTCTCACTGTGAAAAAGTTCCTCCTGATATCCAGCCTAAACCTCCCCTGACGCAGCCTAAGACTGTGTCCTCTCGTCCTGTCACTGGGAGCCTGAGAGAAGAGACCGACCCCCACCTGACTACAACCTCCTTTCAGGTAGTTACAGACAGCAATAAGGTCACCCCTGAGCCTCCTCTTCTCCAGGCTGAACAATCCCAGCTCCCTCAGCTGTTCCTTATAGGGCTTGTGCTCCAGCCCCTTCACCATCCTCGTTGCCCTTCTCTGGACATGCTCCAGCAACTCAATATCCTTAAACTGAGGGGCCCACATGTACCTGAATCATCTTCTTCAGACTGGGTTCTTATAAAGTGTTTTAACTCTTAAAGCTGAATACACAATCCAGGTTTCCCTTTCTCATGAAAAGTCCAATATCAGCTCTTCAAAGCTATTTATTTCTTCAAAGAAAAAAATATATCATAATGAATTCTTAAAAGAAAAAATCAAAAAATTTCACATAACAAACTAAAAAAGACTCAATGCAGAGTATCCATACACCCAACAATATAATTCCAATTTCTTTTCCATACTGATTGATTTATTGAAATGCTTCCTAGATTGGGAAAAAAAACCAACCAACAAAACAACAAGAAATACACAATATGAAGAACTCAGAAGCCCTTAGAGACTGAGCTAAGGCTCAGTAAAAATTCTTGGATATTGTACTAGATCCTCAGATATTTTAAATCTTCAGGCAGTTTTGTTAACCAAAATATTTGCAGCAAAAGCCAGCTATTTTTGCAACCTTTGAGGTTCTGGATCATAAAGCCATCCACCAGCCATCCATCAAAAGATTTGAACAGTTTTGGAGGTATTAAAAGGACAAAAAGGCAGCTAAACATTTCAATGGAATTAGTCCTTAGCCTTCCCCATCAACAACAAATCAAATAAGTGTAAAATTCTTCTTTTCCACTTCTAATAATATTTGCTACATTAGGATGAAGATTTCATATGAAGTCTGTGAATGGAAACAGTTCAAAAGACAGGAGTAGGAAGAAGAAGACAGCAGTGAGCTGCAAAATGCCCTGTATAATCTGTGAAATGGAAAATGCCCCTGCAGGAAAAACACTGCATTGGGGCTTCTGGGTGACAAGATGATATGAAAAGAGAAAGACTATAAAATGTGATGGGCAGGGCTGCCTGTAAGCACTTTTGGTTGCCAAGGAAGCTTGCAGTGTTCAGAGTTCCCTTGGGAACATTTTAGTCACTCATTTAACATAAGCTGTGGATAGTGTGATGGGTAACAGTGACAAAGCTGTGCTGTCAGGGAGTTTGTTCTCTCGCCTATAACATAATACCTCCTCCTTCTGCCAGAAGTCCGGCCTCCACAGTCTAATAAACCACTAAAAGGAGCTTACATAATGTCATGTTCTTTAAAATGTATTTACAGTGAGAAACTTAATATACTTTATAGTCAGCCTAGTGCTTTTTTTACAGCAGTTCTCTTGAATAATTTCATATTTTTTTAAGAAAACATCTATATTGTAAAGGATACATTCTATTATAGTCTATTAACGATTTTCAGTATGGTTTGCTACTAAATTGAAATAGTACATGCATGCTCATGAGGGTGTTCTCTTTCACATAATTTAACTCTTCATCAATGTGTACTCAGTGAATCAAAAATAAACAGATTACAAATATTTTTGTGTCATTTCCAGTAGGACACAGTAAACCAAACGGTTATGAAAAAAAAGTCTACAATATCTGTAAAAGGTAACTAGATTCTATTTAACAGGATATGAATTCATTTTATTCAGATAAATTTAAAAACACACAATTCAAAGTAAGACAAGAAATAATTGATATTAGCTGAAACTTTTGCTTTTAAAATTCATAAATGTTTGAATTCACTTGCAGATTAAAAATTGTATTTATTTTTTCTCCTATCATTAAATCAACTAATACCTTTTAACATTAACACAATATAGCAAAACATAGAAATACAAAAGGAACTTAGAGATACTCATCATAAAGCATAAAAAACATTAGAGGGAAGGAAAATACTACTAACAATTAAAGATACAATTTCCATCAAAGAATATTTGTGCCGGTGAATATAGTTATAAATCACACTAACAAGAATTAAATCTCCCACAACAGGTGTGGTGGTTTTACCACTAGGGGGCATGCAATAGTGATGAAAGACTAAATAGATTCAACAGCAAGCAACAGGTTCGTTTTTCTAGGGCTCTAAAGACCTTATAGAATCCTCAGACACCAAACAAAATACATACACAATATAACACCCGACAATGTCGCGCAATAAAACAAAAAAAACAAACTGCTTCTCAAAACCAGCTGGTCAGCTGAGAAGCAGAGGAACACTCCCAGCCCTCAAAGCCCCTGCAAGATAAAGATGGTGAAAAGCACCCCCTCCAGCCCAGGGAAACCCAAGGGGAAAAGTTATCACTTGTGGTTTGGCTGTGTTGTCTCCAGGTGCCACAATTGGAGATGCGAAGGCCCTGCGCTGCTGCCTGTGCCAATGGAGGTGGCAGGAAGCAAGCCACCTGGTCGGGAGCTGGGAGGAGGAGAGCCGTGCTCAGCTCAGGAGAAAGCCAAAGGAAAGCAATGACTTCCATGTTCAGGGTTTTTATGCCCTGGAAGTTCCTCGAGAATTCAATGGTTTGATCCCGGCCAGGCTGTCTTCTTATTGGCTGGTGGCATTGGGCCCTGTCCTCCTCAAAGACCTCGGCACTCTGAAAAAGATTGTGGTTCCTGCCAAAATGCCACGTGCTCGGGGCCCGGAGACCGGCAGCTGCAACCAGCTGTGGGGCCCCTAGCCACACTCGTGGCACACTCGCTGCCCGCAGGCACCCCCAGGAGGGATCTCCGAGGTGGTGGCGCCCCTCACGGCTATCTGGAGCTGCTGTTGTCACTGTGCGGTCACTGCCAGCACAGCTCCAGCACAGGGCACCCACAGTTGCCCCAGGGACCCCACAGGAGGGACCCCTGGGCCAGCAGGAACGCAGAAGCCACTTGCAGGCCAGGGAGGGCAGTGAGTGCAGTCCGCACAGCGCGGCAACCAGCAGGGAGGCACCACTGCCATCCCTAGAAAGCCGGGGGGGCAACGGGAGCCACCAGCACTGACACTCACAGTGTGTCTCCACCCACCGGCAGAGAGGCACTGTGCGCTCTGCAAGGCACCAGGCAGGACTGGGCACCACTGCCTGCCTGCACGATGCCACTTCTTCGTCACCAACTCTGAGTTCTCAGTCCCCCACCACAGCTATGGAGAGTGAGGAGGCGGGACGGCTCTGTGTCACTCCACCGCCACTGCTTCCCGGCCCCTACCCAGAACACGGAGAGTGAAAGCGGGAGGGGGAGAGCCCTGCTGCTCCCAGAGCAGTGGCTCCATTCCTGTGTCTCCACGCTGCTGCGCCCCAGGCAACAAGAAGGGAAGCGACACGAGCCACAGTCCAGCCATTTTCCTCGCTGCCAACTCTAAGTCTTTTGCTCCCCTTCTTGTTTCTAAAAAACCCTGGATTTACAAATAAGCGACCAAGGAAATAATCCAAACATTTCCCTTCCCCGCTTTTCCCCAAAAACCCTACTTCAAACCCATAACAACAGGGATTCTGTTTAATTATTTAACCTCCCAGCTATTAAAAAGTAAAAAAAATAAAAAATAAAAAAATATTATTATAGAATTAGAAGAAAAAGCACCTATGGAGAACCTCAAACTATAATGAGGTCAATCCCCCTTCACTAAAGTAAAATTACTTATATTCAGAATTAAACTTGAGAGCACCCAATTAATCTTCCCTTAAGTCTTTTTTGAGACTGTTTCTCTGCAATGCCATGTAGCCTATTGCAGTCTGGACCAACATTACAATTAGACCGTTTCTTTTTACTATCGAACTGAAACACTTTTGGTCATTTAACAAACTGCTATCTCTTTCTGCTAAGGCATCTCCTTTGTAAGGACAATTTACAACTTAGATTACGACAGCAAGGCCAAGAGCAAGACTGAAGACCTGGGTCAGCATTGAGTTAGAAGAGAAAAAGAGTTACTTTAAGAGCTTTAAGAAATTAGAAAGCTAGACTAAGCAGGATGCTTGTAGAAATTAGACATATGCCCTAGTGGAATAAGAAAAGGTAGGACAGAGAGAGTAGGACACATAGCTCACACATAGCTCAAAGATAACAATTAGAACTTAGATACAGGGACCTACATCTCAGACCCCCAACAACCAAGGACAAAAAAAAGTCTCTGTGGTCCATGCTGGAATGCAACAGCTCAGCTTCTTGGTGAAGGGTCAGGAGGGAAGATTTGTTACTGCATCTTCATGACCAGTGCCTCAAAATGGTGGGACCATCAGGGAGGGCAGAGACTGGGTGGGGGTGAGGAGGGACCTATGTCTGGAACCAACTGTAATATGAAATGCCTACTCCTGGAAATGTGCATATAACTTTGCTTGTCATGTCCCAAGTTATGGAGCTACTCATCTCCCAGCAGTGAATATTATTGTCGGGTTACTGTTTCTTAGTGGTGTACACACCTTTAGCCCATATATTCAATAAATTCTTTTGTTGTCGTCTTCTGTATTATGTCTCTTGTCTCAGTAATGCTCCCTAGTGGCCAAACCGGGACACCAGCAGATCAAGGGAGGTGATTCTACCCCTCTACTCTGCTCTTATAAGACACTACCTGGAGTACTGCATCCAGCTCTGTAGCCCCTACCAGAGGAAGGATTTATATGACGTAATATTTTACTGACAATAGGAGGTGCTTTTTATCACTTAAATATCTTCTAGTAATCTATTAACTCTGCTCCACAGACCATGAGAGGAAAACATTATTCTACTCGTCTTCTTCCATATTTATTTTCCTCTTGCTCCAATTTTAAGTTTTCTTTTCTTTGTTTTAGAAGGAAAGACTCAGGCATGACTAAGAGTTCATATAATTTCAATATTTTTAAAGTAGTGTTGGTTTCTTTAGTTCCTCAGTTCCTCAAGCACTGAAGGCTTGAACTAAAAAATTCCTCAGTGTCTTCTTACCATATTCTGGCCTACATTCCTATTTTTGTGCTGAGATTAGTGTTGCAATGTGTTTGGACACAATTAAATTTAAAAGACTGAAGCAATTTCTTCTTAAGCCTCTTTTGTTTAAATCATAATTTGTTCTCTTTCCCATAAGTAATTAACCTATATATTTTACTTTGTTCTATAATACATTCATAAAAGATTCTTTTTATCTTTCCCTTACATTACAAAGAACTCATTTTGTCTCTTGGTCTTTCTAATTTTATCTTTTTTTCTAGAGGTACATTACATAATGAAGGCTATCCAATAAGGAACATTTAATTTTGAAGAGCCACATATTGTAAATGTAATGAAAACCTGGACTTTCCATTTGAGTAGGATGGCAGAAGGTGTGTCTGTGAAAACGAAGAATAGATTCAAAGGGAATAAAAAGAAAAAAAATAACATTGCAGGAGAATTCACATTCCAGAAAATCTCTGTTATTTACAATAGTAAGCAGCATTCTGAAATATCATTACTCCAGCGCTGTGAACAAGTATCTATGAAATTTATGAGAAAATATAATCAAGTTTATTCTTCTTTTTCTCCTTGTAAGTGATAAATATGCAGTACTATTACATTCTTTTCAGATGCTTGTGATGGATGGAAAGCTTCCAAACAGTAGTAACATATAGTGATGGTAACACATGATCTCGTTCAGTCCATGCTCCATATACATGTGAAACATTGTCAACACAGCACTTATCACCGACCTCTATGTTAACAAATACTGGTAAGGTTGGATACATGTGCTTCTGCTTATTGCTCTTGGAGAGTAAACACACATGGAGCTCACACATGTATGTAAAGACACGGATACACTTCAAATAGTATAGAATTCTTCTTTTTCTTGTGACTTTTCATAGACATCTTCAGTCACTAATCCCTTCATGAATACTTGAAGTTTTAATAAAGATTCTCAAATTTGAGAACAAAACCTCAGAATCTATTGAAATGCCAGTGTCATGTTTTCTGTAAAGTACACGTTTTGATTGATTAAGATCAAAGAATCAGGCAGCATAACCTGTACCAGAAATAGTGCATTTCAGTTTGGGTTTGCACTCAATTGCAGTTACCAATATAATGTATGCTTGATACATGGGAATTCTTAAAACACAGTAAAAGTATGCATGTTCTTACTAATGAATAAAATCTTGCCTGAAAATTAATGTTTCCCATTGTGTGGCATGCAATTTCTCCTGCAAATAAGTAGCTGCCAGAAGAGTTCATCATAGAATTCTGAAAATCAGAGTGCATACTATAATTTGCATGCATCATTTTATGTTTTTATGGAAGGAAAAATATGGGAGAAATATTCTTTGCGCATACTGCAATGTATAATGAAATATCCATATGCCATTTTCTGTTCCTTGTGAATCTCAAAGTTCAGAACATTGTCTTTCTCAAAGAAGTGTCAGTACATGTTAGCAGTTGAACAATCCTCGCATTTGTGCTATTTTAAAGCTCAGAAAGCTAAACACATATTTCTGTGTTACATGACTTTACAACTATAATTCTTCAGTAATGTCCTGGTGAAGAAAAACAACAAAAATACATACCATTTCAAAGCTTTAACGGTCTATAGATAAGTGTGTATTTCATTAAAGAAACTAAAGATTATGTTTACTTTCAAAGTTAGTCAGATGTATAAATTCAGATTTTTAGATACAAGGTAGACAGAAATAACATTCTGATTTTACAGAACACTAGTCATACTGTGGAAAACTCAATTCACATATTTTCTTTTAATCAGTTTTGTTAAAGCTTAAAATACCTGGACTAGTCTGGCTACATTCTGTTCTCTGAGAAAAGTGCTTCAGTTATCAAACACTTCTTGTCACTGTTTTCCCTCATTTTGCTGTTTGCAACCATTCATATTGTCTGCTACTTTAATGAGCACAGTCATTTACTGATGATGTGCAATGTAAAATCTATTTTCCTTCCCCAGTACTAAACAAGCATGCAGGTTACAGGAAAAAAACCAAACCAAACCAAACCAAAACCCCAAACAAAACAAACTGAACAAAAGCCCCAACAAAAAACCCCAATAACCACACCATTTAAAAATAGAACACTAAGCTTATACAGTCTGTGCTATTTTTCAGGCAGTATTATTTTGGTTTGTGTTTGGGTTTTTTCTATGGCTTTAATCTTACAAATTAATTTACAGTGTTTTTATCATCATATAATACAAAGTTGTAATACCTACAAATGTTCTGCCAGTCAAAATGTATGGCCAAATGAACTTTTTAATTATATTTTCTTGTTGTTTTAAGAATAAAAATGCTATTAAATTTCAATGAAGTTGTTCTGTTTCATGAAACCAGTGTGGCAAATGCTGCACCCAGAGTGAAAAAAGAAGGTATGAAATAGAATCGTGTATCTGCTATTTTTAATGTTGTAACCAATTATTCATTGAACTTTTAAATAATTTACCTTGAACGAGTTTCCAGCTTCTATTTTTTCCAATTAAGTTGTCATAATGAATATTTTTATTAAATTATTTTCTAGTAAGAGAAAAGTTTTGAAAAAGAAGAATTGGGCACTTTGAAGTTCAAAATAGCTCTGAAAGCCAGAATTCAGTTACTCTAAGACTTTGGTTAGTCCAATCACACAAATCAATCAAAATATCTATGCTATCTCACTTCCTGGACTGGGACTATTATTTATTAATTATTGTCATTAATAGTTTAAAATATACTGAAACAAAGCTCTCATCAAATTGCTTCAGTACATATTAATGCATGTATAAAAAAATATAAGAAAAATTCTGATGACTGGACAGAAAGAGTAAACCAGAAGGTACTGTAAAATATATATGTTGTCTTTCTTGTGACTCTCAAAAGCTGTAGAAGCGCAAGTGCCAAATGCCTAGAGGACTGTCTGAGTCACAAAACTCCTTTTTGTGAGCCTTTTATTTTATAATTTCATAATTGAATACTTGTTTTAGGAGGCCAAAATCAGTCTGAGTTGGTAGGTTCTGCAGTTATGAAACTTTGTTGTTTTACAGAGCTTGGCTACTTAAACCAGTGTGTTCCTCTCTGTCACCTAGGAATCATGTTTTTGGGGGGTTTTTTGAGGGTAAACTTCAGATAAAAGTTTTATGATATAAAAAAACACTAGAACTAAATACAATGGTAGAATTTTCTAAGGGAAAAGGGGCAGTTAAAGGTTTAGTTGCCACAGGAATGTCAGTCATACAAATGCGCTTGTGTGCTTGTCCCTCGTTTCAGTACAAACTCAATATATGAAAAATATATCGTTGTACGACTATCTGTACTAAGCCCTTTTTTTAATAAGCGCACATCTTCTTAGGGCATCAAACAATTTTCTTAAAGGAAAAAGGCCTAGTGATTCTTAGTAGTATAGTAGATAATTCTTGAAGGATATGCTACATTAACTAAGTCATATCTTCCCCTTTATCTAGCTTTAAATCAAGCAGGTTATCTTATACAAAAGATTTCAGAATTTCATTGAAATTAAATTGTTGAACAAGAAATTAATTCTTGTATGAAAAAGTGTTTCTAATATGTACTCCCCTTAATTGCTTGGGATTAATTTTGTATAGTCAATGGAAAATACTTATGGTTATAGATGCATTAAACCATCCATATTCCAGGCATCAATACATTCTTGAGAGAATGATTGCAAAAACATTCAAAATCAGATCTAATAGGGTTTAAAAATATCCACAGGGAACTTTATTTAATCACCATGAAATCCTGAAATAGAAAGCAGACCAAAATAATGGCAAAACATATAAACAAACAAACAAACAACCCACCTTTGAAATATAAATAGAAAAACCAGAGCAAATATTGCATTTCCTAATCCAGTGCAGAAAATTTCTATGGGGAGAGAAATTAAAAAACATATTTTTAGATAAAACTCTTTCAGCTTTTACACTTTATGAAAGGAAATGTGGATATTTTTAACCTCTACTTTCAGTGAACAATGATTTTTTAAAATTCCTTAACTTAATGCATCTTTCTCGGAATGACCTGTAGTTACATCTTATTTATAAAAGAACACTATTTCTTTGCATAATGCACCATGCTGACATAACAGTAAACAATTTATCTTTCAGATGAACCTTTAAGATTCAGAATTTTGAGAAACTGGCTCACTGAAAACCAGGATTTAAACAAACTGAATGTATTTTGTTAACCTTTGAAGTGCCATGGGTTTGTGGTATTTAATATTTAACATGCTATACAAATTTCACATATTTCTTCCCAGAAAGCTAATCTTTACTTCAGAATACAATTAATGAAACTTTGTAGTATATAATTCATACTTTAACAGCTGTGCCAGCTTCAAAGACGTACCCTGGAAACACTTTTCAAATTATATAGATCTAAAAGCTATTGACAAGCATTGATATTTTCATGACTGTCACAAAACGTTGTTTCCTTCAATTCTGGGACAGTGCAGAGCAACAGTGTTGCCAGACCTCTAAGTATGCAACACACAAACTCCTGTGACACTCAAAATAATTTGCAACAGATCAAGTTTTACTATTAGATTATGTTCCATAATGTAAAACGGGCAGGTAGAACCACATGGATTGAAATCAATCAGTGCAAATGTGCTAAACTGATCTTATTTTTGAAATGTCAATTTTAAAATTTCATCTTTTTTTGCACTTTGAATTTCTGTACTTTGCATAAAGTTTATCAAAGGACTAGAGCATCTGTCACATGAGGAAAGGCTATGAGAGATGCTCAGCCTGGAAAAGAGAAGGCTTAGGGGAATCCAATCAACAAGTAAAAATACTTGATGAGAGGGAGCAAGGACAAAAAAGCCTGGCCCTTCTCTGCAGTGGCCAGTAAAATAAAAAGAGCAGATGGGGACAAACTGAAATACAGGAAATTCCTTTGAAACATAGGGGGAAAAAACAACTCTTTTTTATTGTGAAGGTGGTCAAACACTGGAACATAATTCTCTGAGAGTTTGTGGAGTCTCTGAGATGCTAAAAATATGACTAGACCTAGCCTTATGCAATCTGACATAGCAGACTTTCTTTTGACCAAGCAGTTGGACAATCTCCAGAAGTTCCTTCCTACATCAGCAGCCATCTTCTAATTCTGTGACCACTTTTATTTCCATCAAGTGACAGAAAAAGTGGTATTTTATTGAACTCTAGAAAAGCCACATCCATTTGTAAAAATGGATCCAGATCTTGCAGGAGGAAATGTGAATACCATGCATACAGGAAATCAATATCTAGGTTTCCTTTCCCAAGTCCAAAGCCACTGCAAAAAGATTTAATCTATTTCCTTCTGACTGCCCAGTATTCACACATACAAGCTATAAATTACACTTGGATATAAAATAATAGCTTACTTTCTGAATATGATGCTAAAAATTCTAGAAGGGTTTTTAAAGGATTTTTTTCCCAGGATTTTTATGAGGTACAAATGAGATCTAAGAGTCTGAAATCTTACATGGAGCGACATGTCAATACTTCCTGGCATTGTTTACAGGCTAGAAACCAGATCATCTTCGTGCTGCATTCCCCCAAACTGGAGATAATTTAGCTTTTTGAACATATCTAAAAGTTTTGCACCTTCTTTTTTTGTTCTCCTTTATCACTGCATGCGAAATTTTAAGTGTTCAATTGCTCTGGTGAATTTTCTTAAATCTTTTGCAAGACTGATTGTCTTATTAAACTAAGCAGAAAGGTAAACTAACTGCATAGTTGGCAAACAGCACAGATTTGTTTAAGAAGTACTGCTTATGTGTCCCGTGTTTGCAGCTATTTCAGCAGTTAAGCTTTGCAAGTGTTACTCAGACTCCTCAACATTTCCAGCTCTCTGCATATGGAAGTACTCAGGGAGATGACATTAAATCCTCAGTGTCTACTGCACTTATTACTGTAAGACCAACCTCCTCAATGTATGTCTTAAATCCTATTGTTCAGCTAATCACCTCAATCCTACCTCTTGTCCACTTATTATAGAATTTTTTTCTTTGAATTAGCTGCTTTCTTACTGAGATGTGCCAGAAAATAGTCTTGAAAATTCACCACTCTATTTTTCATAATTCATTAATTGTATTAACTTTGTAATAATAATATTATTTGGAGGGGAAAAAACCCCAACAAAACAACAGGATCTCTTTAACAATCAGCAGAACTAAGTCTGAAGTGCTTATAAATATTTTTAGTGACTTGGAAAGAACTACATTTTGTCATTTCCAGGAAATATCAGAAGAATAGTTAGTAACAAAGAAGACTGTTCACTGGAACTGGATAAAACAAAGTCCTAAGGAGAAGGGTATGTTCCAGTATGGCCAAATGAGAAGCCATGCCTGTTGTTCACTTAGTTTTGTTGCTCTCTGATAAAGATGAAAATCAGAATAAAAATCTATCAGCAGAAAAGAGTATGGAAGATCTAAATATTATGCTGCTTAATGTCTTACTAGAATATCTTTTATCCAAAATTATAGCTTCTAATGTTCTCAGTTCTAGCCTGGAATTTGCTAGTCCTATTTTTGTCTTGAAAACAATGAACACTTACTAATGCTGATTGTCAGACAATTCAAATGTTTTAGAATGTAATCATTTCCCTACAAGTTTTTTTTTAAAGGGAAACTCAAACAAATCTGTGTCAGCTGGCAGTACATAAGAAATTTAAAAATAAAATATTGCATCAGCCTAAAAAATCTCTCTAACCAGAAAAGTTTACATTGAGAAATATTAGAGATTCAATAAATACTTAATCTAGGAACTAGAATCAGTAATACCAGTTAACCTATAAACTTTAATGTATTTAATTTAGGACTAGAAAATATGAAATGGGAACTTTAAACACCAATGCAAATTCAAGTGTTTTTTCCCCCCTGAAAATTAGTTACTAGTATTAGTTACAGATAGTTAAGAAAGTTTCTGGAGAAAAAGGAGTTCCAATAACCTGACACTAGATGATAGAACAATTTATTTCATTAAAATCTTGCTCTCATTAAGTTGTATGGTTTTGGTGTAAAAAAAAAAAAAATCCAGAATTTGATGTTGAGTGAACAGGCAAACCAAAATAATTGCATACTACCATTTTTCTCACTTTGTCTAATAAATTCTTCATTTAATCAGTGCCACTGAGAGTGCTGAACGCAGCAGTGGAAGAAACTTGTCACTCACTGGATGACTACTGAATCCAGACCAGAGATGCTAAAGGTTACAACATGAATTTAATGTGTCTGGATTTAGAGTTCTGGAGAGCAGAAATAACAGCTAACTGGGAAATTTTGGTTCAAACGTCTATCTTTTTACAGGGATGCCTAAAGGTGTCATAATAGATTAAATATATAGCCATATGATTATTTAAGTAAAAATTTTATAATGCAGAATATTCAGAATTTACAAAGCAACTTGTAATTTCCTGAAAATTCTATATGAAGTAATAAAGATAGTAATATAAGTTGATGCTAATCTGAGAAATAGAGCTACCAGATTCCAAAGACCTTTAAGTAATAAAGGAGAGAACACTGCTACAGGCTGAAACACGAGCATCTACAGAGAGGGTAATATTCAGTTTTCCATCACTCACATTTACCCAAAACAGGAGTAAACATTGATTTGATTTTACTAAAATTATGCTTAATTTTAGTCATCACAATCCAAATGGCTTCAACAATTTTTCCCTTGTCCCTTGTTTATCTATATAACTGAAGTCTTTGTGATTTGTTTTGACATACCTTGCAAGGACTAAATCAGCTTGCCACTTGGTGGTACTTACTTTATCTACATTTATTAAACTGTCAGATACAGTTTTTCTTGTGTTCCAGTTCCTACATGTCTAGTTCCCTTTACAATTTTTTTCACCAGGTTTGAAATAGATGTTAGTATTCTGTCTTAAAGAAAGTCATCCAGAATCATTATTTTGTTCCCTTGGTTCCTCAAAATTTGCCCTTTTGAAATACAGATCTATTTGTTTCCTTATCAGCCAAAGACTATTTTCTAAATCTCTTTTCTTGCCAAACATACATTAAAAATATACATCAATTTTAGTACTGTGTTCACAAAGTGGTATTCGTTTCAGTTGTTAAATACAAAAATATGTAACCCATGTTATTGCCAATAGGATTTAGTTTCTACTTCAAAACACACATCACTAAAAATTATTCATTATTTTTTGTCAAAAGCCATCCCAGAAAAGATACAAAGGGCTAACAGAGTGTATTGGTTTCTCTGTGGCTAGGTTTTGGTAGCAGTGGGGAGGGGGGGCTGAGGGAGAGGCTTCTTCGAGAAGCTGCTGGAAGTTTCCCCCATGCCCAGGCTGGGCCCGCTGATGACCAAGGCCAGGCCAATCAGTAGTTGAAGGAATGTCTCTGTGATAACACATTTAAGAAGGAAGAAAAAAGAAAAAAAAAAAACACAACAACTTAGTAGGAAATTAATATGGCTGCTGGAGAGGAGCAGGGTGAGAGCCTGTGAACAACAACCCAGACACCAAGGTCAGTGGAGAAGGAGGGGCAGGAGATGCTCCTGGCGCCGGAGCTGAGATCCAGCTGCAGCCCATGGGGAAGACCATGGTGAAGCAGCTGTGCCCCTGCAGCCCATGGAGGACCACAGGAGTGCAGAGATCCACCTGTAGCCCGTGGAGGAGCCACGCCGGAGCAGGTGGATGCTGGGGAAGGCTGTAGCCCGTGGGAGACCCAAGGTAGAGCCAGGTCCTGGCAGAGGACTGTAGTCCGTGGGGAGAGGAGCCCACGCTGAAGTAGGATTTCTCCTGTTAGGACTTATGGTCTGTGGAGCCCACGCTGGAGCAGCCTGTGCCTGAGGGACTGCACCCTGTGGAATGTGAGCCATGTGGCAGCTGTGGGTGAAGGGCTGCTGCCCATGGGATGGACTCTCGCNCTCTCACTCTTAGCTCTGATCTTGTTAGTAATAAACCTGATTATTATTCCCACATGGAGTCTTGTTTTGCCTGTGATGGTGATCAAGAAAGAATCTGTTATAGTCCTTATCATGAACAACGAAACCTCTCGTAATATTCTCTCTCCTCTATAGCTGGGGAAGGGGGAGTGAGAGAGTGGCTGTAGTGGGCCCCTGGCACTCAGCTCGGGTTAAACCACTACACAGAGATACCCACACAAACCCCATTCTAGTACCCTGACTGTATTGTGTCTAGCTAAGCTCATTTCTCCATAGCAGCCTGCACGATGCTGTGCTTGGCACTGATAGCTAGAAAGGTGTTGGTAACACACCACTGTTTTGCCTACTGCTAGCAGTGCTGGCACAGCATCGTCACTGTCTCTCCACAAAGGTTAGCAGGTTGGAGGCAGGCAAGAGGCTGGGACATAGCCAAGACAGTTGACTCAAACTGACCAAAGGGTATATTCCATACATTGGTCAGCAATAGACACTAGATAAAGGAGGTGGCAGGAAAGCATTCATTATTAAGGCACTTCTCTCCAGAGCAACTGCTGTCTGAGGTTTTTCTCCCCAGGAAGTGTCTTGACATCGACTGCTGATGAGAAGGTTTTGTTTTTCCTTTGTTTCCACAGGTTGGCTTTGCTTTTCTATTTATTAAGTTGCCCTTGTCTCCATCCATTAGGTGGTGTTTTTTATATATATTTTTTAAAAAAATTTCTTCCTCCACATCCTACTGAGAAGGGGAATGAGAGAAGAATTGTATGGGCACCTGGTGGCCAGTCAAAATTAACCCATCACACTGTCAGACCAATCCTGATTAAAATGTATTTTATCTATATTATCTATTCATATTTCATTACAGATTAAAAAGCGTTGTTGTGCTTACTTATCTTTTATTTCTAGGCATAAAATACACCTTCATATTGTTTTTCAGTAATGAGGCTAAATGTGATGTTCATATTTCTGTTGGTCCTGCAATGGTTATTTACTTACATTTCCTTCTTTCTTCTGTTTTTGTTTGTTTGTTTGTTTGTTGGT
This sequence comes from Serilophus lunatus, assembly GCA_013399895.1. Classification (NCBI taxonomy): domain Eukaryota; kingdom Metazoa; phylum Chordata; class Aves; order Passeriformes; family Eurylaimidae; genus Serilophus; species Serilophus lunatus. Next base: position 175,229 of record VXBA01002457.1, read on the forward strand.
TTTGTTGTTTGTTTGGGTTTTTTTAAATGAAAACTAGGAATTTTAAAAATGCTTTTATGAATTTTCCCTCTCCCAGTAGTCTGTCTTTTGGTTTGATTTGTCTTAGTTTTTTAAGTTGTCACTAACTTCACTCCAGCTGGCATTAGTATTAGCTTTTTTTATATTTTATCCTTATTCATTTTCTTTAAGTAAAAGCAAATCCATTCTGCAGATAATTTCACTTTTTAATTAAATTAGTTATTTAAAATAAATTAATTATTTACTAGGTTGGGTAGTCCCAGGGTCATTTCTGGATTTCAGGGACTATTAATATAAAAGGCTTAAACAGTCTTGACAGCAAGACTGACTCCAGATTATTTCAGAACTACAAGTAAGTAGATCCTGAAGAGTCAGTCTTTTTTCCTAAGAGAGATGCTTTAATCCCCTAATCATCTCCGTAGCTGACCCCTTCCAGTAGTTCCTTGTCTTTCCTGAACTGGGGAGTCCAGAACCTGACACAGTACTCTAGATGTGGCCTCATCAGATGGGCAAGATAACCTTCTTCAATCTGCAGGACACACTCTATTACAAAGATATATTGACTACATAATAATTATATGGATTGTAATAAAAAATATTATTACATATTAGAATAAGAAACAGCTTGAACCTTAAAAATACACGAGTGGTCTATAAATATACTATTTGGATAATTAGACTCGTTGCTAATGGAAAAATAAGTATAATAATAATAAAATATCACGATACTGTTGAAACTGAACTGGCAATTTACATTGTTATAAAGAGAAGGCAATATACAAGTTAATACTATAAAAAGAAAATACTACAGTACTTAACCTGTGATGAATCCATCTTTGAATAATGGCTGATTTATCCATTACTTTTTCATTTTTTATCCATTTATCCACTTAGATATTTGTCCTATTTTACAGATCAACTTGTTATCTCCAGTTTTGCTGCTCAATTTTTCAGCTAGGTGTTGCTTCTTTGTGCAATTATGCTATAATTAAAGAAAACTGCAAGATGAGAGACATTTGTCAAAATTTAGAAATTATTGTTTTATGTTAAAATCTATTTTTGGAGAACTAAAGGGGAGAAAAACATGTATTCAAAAGGAGTTAAACAATGAAAACTCACTAACTTTTCTCATTAAATCTATTTGCCAATTAAATATTTGTCTGACTGGGACATCTATAATCTACTATAGTACTACCAGGTGGACATTGTTTATTTTTTTTTTAATTTCAGATAAAATTAATATGCAGCTAATCTGTACTTATGATCCACTTTTAAATGCGCTTTTTACATAAAATGAAGTGAATTTAGATAAAATATTGTTGACACTGTTTAGCAGAATTTCAAAAATATACATATGCATTGCATTTTTCTTACAGTTTAAAAAGGTCCTCAGTAATCATCCGCTGAAGTCAATCCTTGAAGTCACTGACTTCAGCAGGACAGGAGCGTACAACTTCTTTACTTGGAAAATTTTATACAGCAAGTATTATATGTTGGTCTCACAACACACAGGGAAACATATATGAATAGTAAATTTAGTTCATCTGGAAATTCTGCATCAGATGTGACTTTGCATCAAGGTTGAGTCCTGGCCCCAGCCAGTACATGTCTTAAGAAAGAACCCATCATTCTTAAATTATTCCAAATCTAAAATAAAAACCTACAGAAAAAATATGTAAGACCTGATAAATTAAAAAGCAGCCAAAAAAAAAAAAAAAAAAAAAAAAACAAGAAATAAAAGTCAAACNAAAAAAAAAAGACTCAGTAACTATAGATCCCACCAGTTTAATAATGGTAGCCATGAAAAGTAAGCAAGCAATTAAACAGATTTTTCAGGGCAGGGAGAATGAATGAATGAATGAATGCATGCTATTAATATTTTCTTTTTATTGTAATTAAAATTTTCCTGCATTTTATTATGCATGCTGTATTTAACAAAATCACTATAAATATAATTTACTTGCTTGGTGAGATCAGAAAAAGGAAATAAATGTTATTTCAATTACAGAACTTAAAATTTGCTTTAGCTGTAAAGATCTCAAGTTACCTTTCATTATACTAGTAAGCATCCTATTAATCTTTTCATTATGTATTCTTTTATTAACAGCTTTGCTCTTATCCATAAGTTTTAACAGTGTCAAATGTACTCAGCTGTGAGGTACTTAAACTGACAAGGGTATTACACAAATATGCTTCTGTAAATGTGATTATTTTTGCTTATATATGTTTGAAAGATTATATTTAGTCATCATATTTTATGTATTTTCTGCACAATTTAAAAGTATATATCGAGTGTATATGTACTTGACATTTTGTGTTCAAATTTACTGCCATAAGTATCCTCAAAAACATTTAACAAAATCTGGAAGTTTAACCTTAGATACCACCCAAGATGATGCTATTATTTGGAATGGAACGAAATGTTGCATCCAACTATTCTTACCTTATTACTTTGCATACTATGTCACACTGTTGCAATCTGGAGTGTCATACTGTATCAAACCTGTCAGCTAAAAATTAAAACTTGCAAATTTTAGGTTGAAATATTAGAAAAAGTCCACTAATTAAAAACCCAAGCCAAAATATTTTGACTATTTGTGTATATTTCCAGAAAATAATTAGACAGGTGAATGTCAAGTGTAATGCATCCCAGCAGTGCAGTCCCTTAAGGACAGTGAAAACCTCCTGTAACATGTACTACTCATGGTTTTGAACAAGAAACTGAAAATAACAATTTTTAACATAAAAATCATTATTTATTTATGAGGTGCCATTAGTGGGATCCACTAATGCAAAATGCAGGTAAACAGAAAGTCTTGGCTTTCAGTTGCTTACTGCTTTAATCTTAGAGATATGAATCCTTATTTTCCTGATTGCATAATTTGACAGCATGCCGACATGTGCAAAATACAGAAGACACACTTTTTTTCATTACAGTTTAAAACATTAATCAATTATCAATTGACTTAAAGAAACTTCAGGTTCTTCTGCATTTCACAGGAATTCTGCTTCAGACCTTCCTTAACCAGATGTCTGAATCTTCCTTTATTATCATGTTGATTTCCTACAAAGATATGGTTAACTTTTTCATTTTTAATGAATATTGATTAATTTTAAAGATAAATTGCATTGAATGGATGTTTCTATACTGTTGCTGTCTATCACCAAAGACAGTAATTTTTTAAAGTATGTTCAAAAAATAATGGTTTATCAACTTTTTGCTATAATTTGGCGACAATGCATAATGTTTGCTTGTACGCTGCTTTACAGATAATGTCCTAATAACATTACACAAGAAAATCCAAAGTTGTCTCCAAAAAGAAAAGTAACACCCTTTCTTTTGATGGTTTCATTAGAAATAAATGAGAAAAATAAATAATTTTTTGCATATTAAATGTAAAAAAATATTCCCAAATATGTCTAAAAATGTACACTAGTACTTGGAGTATTCACTTTGAACAGCCATGGCCTGTGGTGGAAAAGGTATTTTCCTGCAGTGGAAAGCAGTAAAAGTAGTTCAACTACTTTAGAATTTCAGGGATAAATTAAGCCTTCTCATATTCTCACAAGGTCTCTACTCTTTCCATTCTTGGCAGGGCAGTGACAAAATAGTTTGAAGAGAAGCCCAAGTGTCTGGGCAGCCATAGCACTGTCCCAGATAGGGTGAGATGTATATGGGCTGGTGAAACATGGGAAACAAATTTCCCATTGCTACTACACAAGTGCAACAATGCACTCATGTAGTCTTCTTCTTCTTTTTTTTTTTTTTTTTTCCTTTTTTTCCCTCCAACCTTTCATTTTCTATGGAATAAGTAGGGAACTAAATCCCAGGGTGCTTTGTACCTGGAGCTATAATCTCATAGGTTGCATTTGAAGCTACAAGTAGGTGCTTACCTTTGGGAAACAAATGCTTTCTTTGTCCCTTCATTTTTTAGTTAGCTCAAAAAGAGATGCTGCCTACTTATCCGTTCATAAAAGACTTTGATAATACTTTGTCTATGGCATTAAAATACTTTCCTCTATCATATGACATCTCAGTATTTTATCTTGTATATGAGGTACACAGTAGTGGTAATTCCTTGTGGGAGAAAGGGAACATTGAGCAGGTTATGCTGAACATGTCCTTGTTTTGATTTTGTCCCAGGCTACTAGAGGAAAGATAACAGCAGTCAGGCTCTCACTTCTGAGAAATGACAGCATAGCTAAATCTCTTCTTTACTCGAAATTCCCAAGTATGACCGCATAAAATCCCTTTTGTCTCTATGGATAAAATCATATGCTACTTTACAAATAATTTAAATCTTGCAATATGATTAATGTACTCAAGAATTAACTTTTAAATTTGAAGGTAGAATAAATCTTTTAAATATTATTTTGCAGTTGAAATGCCTTTATACTTCATGTAGTATTATATAAGTTGTTAGACACACTTTTAAGATATCTATTGTTTAAAAATTTGCAGCTTTTCTTAAAAAGTGTTACACATTTTTTTTATTCCTGTCCATGAGGCATCTGAATTAAGTTCAGGAATGATATTCATATTTACCTGATATAAATTAAGAAGGCTTACCGACCATATGTGGGAAGGCACTGCCAGCTGGGGCTGAGGGATGGCCTCAGGATCCACCGTAGGGCATGGATGAGCCCCTCAGACACCTGAGCTGGTGACACCTCAGTGAAAACATGTTTAAGAAAGAGCAGAAAATGCCAGACTGCAGAAGCAGAACAGCCAGAGACTATTTGTAAACTTAACCAAAATTACGTAAAAAAAAATAAATTAGAATATTTTCTCCTTTGAAAAAATAGAATGAGGAAGTAATAACGAAAAGGTCTCCCAGAAACAAAGCATTTCTCAAAATTTGTGTGTTTTTTCTCAAGCAGTAGTATGCTAATATTCGTAAAAATTAATACTTTATATGGCATGAACTACTCAAAGATTCATATTTCATAATCTGCATTGTCTGTTTTCTGTAACACAGTGTAAGTAATGGTAGAGGTATAGATATGAGGTGACATTCATTGAACATCTAATTGTTGTCTTTACTCTCTTATTTGTTTTTTTTTTTTGTAGCTTGGATCAAAACCTCACTATACCTCCTTAATCCCAATATATGATTTACACATTACATTAAAAATCCTTTCAGTACATTTGTGATGAAGACATTAAAGGTTGAATGTTGTTTTGTCTACATAGGTGCAAATAAATCTCCTTTCTACTTAAGACGATAATAGTGCTAATTCTGTGGGGAGAAACTCTTATCTCACATCTGAAGCACTCAGAATGTCTTGGGTTTCTAATTCGCAAACTTCCAAATGTTGTCCTTGGTATGCAGTGATTGTAGCTAGCATATTTACCAGCACTATTAAACTTCTGAGATTTAAAAAGAAAATAAAATATGCAAATACTGGGGATGGATATTTGTGGCAGAAGTTTCGTGAAGACAGAGAAGAGACTTGGGAACAGACATCATGCTTTGTTAGTGTGTCCTCCAAAAGAACATATTACAAGAACTCAAGCAGAAGAAACTTCATGATGACAACCAAACTCTGTCTCAGATAATTTACACTCCTATTCATATTCTCTACCTGCTCCTGTTTCAGCAGACCCAAATTCTCGCCAGAACAACAAATGCAGTTACCAATGTTTTCTGTTTTGAGTTTTCAGATATTGAGTTTGCAGTGCAACTTGAACATCTGTGTGTGACTTGATTTATGTGCAGTTCATTTATATAAACTCATAGTTGATTGCATGTGCTTTGTGCCCAGGCTCCACTAAGACACAGGTACATGTGTTAAACTGTGCTACATCTTCCACATTCAGAGGGCTATCCTTTTTGCAAACTCAAGAGAGAGAAAGTGATGAAGGTGTGGAGACCATATGTGAACATATGCTGACACAAAGCTAAATGCATTTTTTCTCATCTACCTATAAAATCAGAAGGCTGATATAAATTAGCAAATGTAAGAAATTCCCCCAGGATACACCTCTAAGTAGAAAACTCAAACATATGGCACTCCTAGCTTCTGGGTATTTAGATTTATTGAAGTATGCCAACATACATAGTATTCAGTTCCACATAATTATGAAACAGATCATTAAGTGTTCTAAACTGTCATATCTCTTGGGATCCAGGGTGATATGTGAAATCATGATAATATCGCTATGAATGCAGAAATAAAAAACAGCCCAGACTACTACTGTACCAGGAAAATAAATCAGCAGGAAAATATTGCAACACACAAAGTCAAATAAGCATATTTTGCATGCTTCTTTATACTGCAGTTGCAGAGGTTAACACAAGCATTTAGGTAGTGAAATTTATTCAGATTGCATAATTCTACATTTGTATAAAGGCTAACTTCTCCACGGACACCCCCTTGTCGCGACGGAGAAGCTTGCGTGACCTTATGAGTTTGCGAGCTGTGCTGGCATTGGCATATGCCTCCGGTAGGGTCACCCATGCCAGACAGGTCTCAACCGAAGGGTCAGACTAAGCGTGTTCACGGGTACGATGGGCTCGCTCGCCTCCTGGCAACCATCCTGGGAGAAGGACAACTCTAACCCCAAACCCAGGCAGATGGAGCTTGTTTAGCCCTGTAAAGCCATCCATCTCAGAGAAGGATACTCTAACTAAACCTACATCCTGAGGCCTTCGCTGTCACCATCCCAGCTTGCTAGGCCCTGGCAGATGAATCTTAGGAGTAAAGGGCGGGGCCAGTTCTGCACACGCTGAGCCTCACCTAAAAAATCCATTGCGCAGGCTAGAAGGGTACACCCACATTTGTAAAGTCCGGTAGCAACAGACGAGGGTTGAAATGGCAGGTGCTAAGGTGCACTGGGAGCCGCAGACCCAACTCTGCATGCAGGCGGTTCAGGACACTGGTCGCTCAAGACTGACCCTGGAGATGACAGCCTTGTTCAGCAACATCCTGAATGACCAAGCAGCCTTTCTCAAGGAGAGCACTGCTTGCTCCACATGGATAGGGGCCTAGAAAAGGTGGCATAACCAAAGCTCATCTCCACCTCCCACCCGGTTGGCTAACCGCGGCCAGCGGGCATCTTCTGACGCGGTTAACAAACAAAAAGAGACAAACGCATACACCTCCCTCCAGAGGTGTGTCCAGATTGACTCTCGCATGTTGGAACATCAGAACCATGCGTGATACTGTAGATAGTGGACATCCTGAGTGTCGTTCTGCTCTAATTGCCCACAAATTATCACGACTTAACATCGACATTGCTGCTGTCAGTGAAGTTCGTTTCCATGAAGAAGGCAGCCTCCAGGAACATGGTGCTAAAGGCTAAACCTGTCTTTTCTGTTCTGTAGTTAATGAAGTTCAATAACTACAATGAAATTATCACAGGACTTCTGTCCTTCATTCTGTAAGCAGTCTAGAATATAACTGGAACATGTTGATACATTGTGAGAAAATACCAAGAAAAGATGCTCTCGCTAACTTCATATAGGAAGACTGATTAATGAGAGGAATTCACATCACATGAGCAGGTAAAGATAAAATTTGGAAGAACTCCTCTAGTTAGAAAAAAAATAAGAATTGCTTGTCCAGATCAGTATCAACATGAAAGAAGAGTGTCTGACACAGATGTTCATACCCAAGGTATTTGTTAAAAGTTGTCTCTTCCTATGAAGTAATGAAACCAAACTTATGCTTTGGGAGAAAGGAAGAATAGAGAAAAAAAAGTAAATATATCCTGCACTAAGCGAGGAAGGTTCAAAATAGATATTGACTGATGTTCAGATGGATCAGAATATAGACTGGATTATGATTACTCTTTAACTTATATTTGTAATTTCAGTATTGCCTCATTAATTCTTTGGAGTGTGCAAGGTTTATTTGTTCAGGTATAAAGGACATACAGCAGATAGAACCAATGGTGAAATGTAAGCTGAAGGAAATTGCATTGAAACAACTCAATGTCTCTTAAAGACAGTTATTATACGTAAAAAGACTACAGAAAACAGTTTCCTTAGTGAATACTTCTGAGAATAAAAATTATTACTTTAAATGTGTGAGTATAATGGCACTTATGTTTGTAGCACAGGCTAAATATTGCCACTAATGTGATAAAAGTATTATATTTATTATACAATAATTGCATAAAATATGCATTATATAATAATATAATAATTATATTATATGTACTATAGTTTTATATTTTAATATTTTAATATAATATGTAACATAATATAATGTAATATAAATTATTATTTTATATTTATTATACATTTTATGGAGCATAAGCATAGTTTATTTGTTTAGATAATTTTGCCAATATATTTTGATAATTAAAGTAAAAGGAAAGTATTTAATTCCTAAACAAATGGACACTTAAATATTTAACTAATAAAAAACTTACAAAAAATTTGATATTTCCTATTGGTGCCTATAAGCGTATGAGAAATATATGTATTTCTTCATTTATATTCTGTCTTCTATTAAATGGGATTTTGACAATAACTTAAAAGAACCTAAAATGAATTTTCTCCACTATACAGCTAGAAAAAAACCCCAAACTTCAATCAAGGAAGTTAAAGGACAGAATCTACTGTTGGAAACTAAGAGAACTAAGGAAACTACTGTCGGAAATAAAACTATCTCAGTAGAGAAATGTTTTATCTACTCCTTTGTCTTTGAGTGCTTAGTTTTGTGACCTATGTTGACAGTTTGTAATGCATTAGTTTACATGTAAAAAAGAACTTTGCCAAGGTAAATGTAATGTTGTCACCTTTCAACTTGTACATGGTATTGTGCTGAGAGATGATAAATGATATTCATGGCAATTGCTGCTATTGGTATGAGCAAATCATATTGATTTTCTTACAAGCTATACTGTTTTGTATTTCATTTGTCAGTTAAAGGCAATAAACATTCAATTAACAGCTTGAAAATATATTGGTGTAAATAAATAATAGATTTTTTAATAACTAGTTGCATGGGAAAATATTATATTTTATTTTAAATATGTCTCCTTAGTTAAATTTTGTTGTCATGCATGGGTTTGCTTGGGACTTAATTTTCATAGTTTAAAAGTAGGAGTGATAAAAAAAGGTCTCGGGTTTTCTGTCATCAATCATGTGTCAGCATTACACTATACTGTATGACTGTAACACAGAGTTGTGTAAGAAAGATACAGAATTAACAAGGTAAATATATTCCATAGATTTTGGATCATGTCTAAATGACTTAGTGAAATCTAGTCTGTAACACATGTGCCTAATCTATATTATATATAATTGTGGACCAGCAATACAATTTCAAAATATTGAATCAGCAAAAACATGTATATTTAAAGTAATTAGAGCACACTGGAATCAGGCCTTATGTGCTTCTTCTGGTAAAGACTTTGCAGAGGACAGAACGAGTTCTGACAGGTCTTTCACAACAGTTTTGCATGAACAACTGAGTCCTAAATTACCCTGTGATTACTCTAGAAGTATCACTGTGAAATTGATAATTGTAGGATGATTCTGCAAAACATAATAGCATTGCAAAGCATAGCTTTGCAAATAGCAAATAGCATAGCATAATAATAGCATAATAGCAAAATAGCATAGCATCACCATTTCAAAGTTATTCAGTAGAAGTTTTATCTATCAGTTATTCTGCTTTTCTGGTTTTTGCTTTTGTATAACTTTTTCTCTTATAATATTTTTCCAGAGTTTTTGGAAGCATGTAAAAAACTAATGCAAAAATCATTACAGTTTGTGTCAGGTAACAAAATGAATATTGATGAACCAGCAGTGAGGTAAAAAAAAAGTTCTGGGAGAAATTCTGTGGCTGATGGCATCCTGCCCTTCTTACTATACTGAAACTACCTTGCTTGTTTGTTTTTAACTTAAAGGTTAATGTTTCAAGGGATATTTAATGAAGAAAGAACTTTGAAAAATATTAGAAAAACAAGTTAATGTAAGCCATATGGCAAGATATTTATATGAAATTTTATCAGAAGATGGGAAATTAGAATTTTTTTTTACTTATTCAACAGGTATGTATCAGTACAATACCTCAGAGCTGGACATGGAGTTGAAAGAACTGGGGATTTCACAGACAGTGACAGAGACTTTTCAAAGTTTTCAATTAGATACTTTGGTTTGTAACTCTTTTATAAAAGAATATAATTCCATGTTTTGTTTGTTTGTTTGTTTGTTTTCTGGAATTTTCACTTTATACTAGCCTGTTGAAAATCAGGAAATTGATCACTAGTAGTTTAACACAGCAGTTTACTTTAGCCTGGCTGAACAGTAAACTATTTTTTATGTCCCAAAATTTCTAGCATCAATCTTCCCTCATAAATGTACTAGCAGAAAAATCCTTCTGAATATGAAAAATGTCCATCCAGAAGTTATCCTAATTAAAGTTATGTTACAAGCATGACCTCATTATTTAATACTCTGCATGTACTGAGAATGCTAAAATATAAAAGTGCTTAAATAGGATGTTTATTACACAACAACTCTAATGATCTTATTTATTCAATAAACCAATATCTTGGTGCACAAAGTAACTGTCACCAGATAAAATAAAAAGTGGCTTCCTAGTCCGACCAGAAATCACTGTTTTTAATGTTGTGTGTACATAAAAAACTAGTTCAATATTCACATAAAATAATCTGAAGAGGTGTAGTGGTTTGAAGTTAGTTAGAAGCCAGGTAACCACCAAAGCACTATCACCGCCTCTTCAACTGGACAAGGGAAAGAAAATATAATGAAAAGTTCATGGCTTGAGGTAAGGACTGGAAGAGATCACTCACTGATTACCAACATGGGTAAAACAGACTTGGTAGGGAAATTATTTTAATTTATTACTAATCAAATCAGAGCAGGGTAATGAGAAATAAAATCAAATCTTAGAAACACTTTCCTCCCCGCCCTCCCTTCTTCCTGGGCTTAACTTTATTCTCGAGTTTAACTCCTCTCCCCAGCAGTACAGTGGGATGGGGAATGGAGGTTGTTGTCAATTCATCATACCCTATCTGTGACACTCCCTTCTCCCTTGGGGGGAGGATTCCTCACGTGCTTCCTGTGCTCCAGTGTGGAGCTCCTCCAACAGCAGACAGTCCTCCAAGAATTTCTCTGGCATGAGCATGGGCTGTAGTTCTTCATAAACTGCTCCATCATGATTGCCTCCCAGGGGATGCAGTCCTTCAGGAACAGACTGCTTTGGCATGGGTGCCCCACGAGGTCACAAGTCCAGCCAGAAAACCTGCTCCAGTGTGGGTTTCTCTCTCCACAGGGCCACATGTCCTGCCAGGAGCCTGCTCCAGTGTGGGTCAAAACTGCCTTCAGGCATCCCTTTGCCTTGGAATGGGGCCCTCCAGGACCTCCACATGCATAACTTCTACATGATGAACTGAGACTGCCCATCCCAGTTCACAGCCTGGCTCACCATGGGCTGCAGGAAAATCTCTACTCTGGCACATGGAGCACCTCCTCCCTCTCCTTCTTCCATGACCTCGGTTTCTTCATAACTGTTTCTCTCACATATTGTCATTCCTCTCTCCAGCTGCTGTATTGTAGCAGGATTTTATTCTTCTTAAATATGTTATCCTAGAGACACTACCACCATCACTGATGGACTCAACCGTGGCCATGGTGGATCTGTCCTGGAGCTGGCTGGATGCTCTGTTGGATGTGGTAGAAGCTTCTGGCAACTTCTCACAGAAGCCACCCTTGTAGCCTCCCTGTTACCAAAATCTTGCCACACACAGTAAAATAGGAAACTCCTTTCATTTGCCTGCCTAGCTGAACACATTTCCTATAACTTTAGCTAAATAATGGAACACAAGTGACTCCTAAATTATTACAGACACATTTGATTTAATCCCTCTGTGTTTTCTGAAATCTGTTTATCTATTTCACCTTCTTCTGAAGACATATGTAAATTTAAGAGCAATTTTGATATATATTAAATGCTATTATTACAGAGAGAAGGTTTGAAACCATGAATATGAAAGGTTAATGTATTAGAAGTATTGAAAATTTGTAAATAGTACTTTTATCTATGATGTCTGACCTATTTAGCAGGACTACAGTGTTATATCTTTAATACCTATCTGGAGTAGAACAAAGGTATGCATAGTCTCACAATACGCTCTACATAGTGCTTCAACTTTCCCGTTTCCTTGCCAAAAAGGATATCTGCTAGGTCATATTATAACTTATTTTACATTCATTTTCAAACAGTCCACACTCTGGCATCCTAAACATCAAGATCTATCGTTTCATCTTATGATGCTACTGTGAAATTTTTTAAGTGTTTGAGGGGCTCTACTGTTCCCCAGACTAGTTCAGCTCTGTAACAGCCTAATGCATTACTATAGGATCATTCATTGATATGGCAATATGCAAGACTGAAAGCATCCACAAGGGAGCTGGAGTTGTTTAGCCTGGAGGAAAGGAGGCTCAAGGGACACCTTATCACTTTCTACAACTACCTGAAAGGAGGTTGTTGACAGATGGGGGTCAGCCTCTTCTCCAAGGCAACAAGGAATAGGCCAAGACGAAATGACATCAAGCTGCATCAGGGGAGGTTAAAGATGGACAATAAGAAAAATTTTTTTTCAATGAGAGGGTAGATAAGCATTGGAATGGGCTGATGTGAGAAGTGGTGGAGACACCATCCCTGGAAGTATTCAAGAAATACGGGACATGGCACTTCATGTACATTGGAATCGGCAATCTTAGAGGTCCTTTCCAACCTTGATGATTCCATTATTTGATTTCAAGAAGGCTTTTTTTTCTCCTTCATCTCATCTTCTTCAATTCAATCTGCTAATATCAAGACATAAGATCAAAACGACTAACATTTTTTGCTACTGATCTTATATCAGTGATGTCAGTTATGCTACTAACAGTCTTGAAGTGTTACATAACCTGTGCTGATATAAACTAATATTTCCTCAACTAATTCAACAGAGTTATGATAATTTAAAACTGCTATTTTCTTCTTGTTTTAGCAGTCCAAAGACAGTTCTTATGATAGTCCCATCTCTGGCATTACTCCTTTCCTTAAGTCTCCTAAGAAAAATGCTAAGGTTCCTGATGATCTGGGATGCCATGCTCATTCCTTGTTATTACTTATGAAAGCTTTTCAGTATTATTATTATGATTGTTATTACTATCATATTCTGTAATTATTCATGATCCGTACAACATGACTGAATTAAGTTCTTAATAAGTACAGCTTCCATTACTGGCAACATTTCAGTCAAAATCCACATGTCTTCTCATTACTCCTGTTTTTAGTGATCTGTGACAAAATGTGTACTAATCCCAGTTTGTTCCTACCTTATGCTCCACTTGGTTTCCTAGTACCTTGAAGGTTCTCCATCAGGTTCTCCATCTCCTAATGGCCGTTTTTTTTTTTTTTATTTCAGCACATAGATAAAACACATTGTCACCTTTTAACATCAACATTCGTATTCTTAACGTAGGAAGATATTGTTTCAGACCTTAATGGCTGTAAGAGTAACAAAACAACCTGAGATCAGCTTGGAACATCAGAATTACCTAATATCCAGTGTATACTTTATTACACTGTAGGAATTATTTAATGTTGACACCTGTGGCATCAAGTCTATGCAGACTTGGCTATCATGCTATCACTGTATTTTCACAGCCTTTTCTACCATTCTACATTTGTACTCTCAGGAATCCTTCCCTCACACTACTGCTCATTAGTACTGCTAATTAGTATGAAGTAATATGTGTATGAATTTTTTTAAATCTCTGTCGTGTAATTTTTTGAAAACGTTCTACTTTCCAAATTGTGACTTTGAAAGAAGCAAATTATACAAATACACTTTCAATATTATTAAGCCTTTAAACTTTTAAAATCTTTTTTTAAACTATGTAATCTTTCTTAAACTTTCTGAATTTGTGTGGATATATTTGTAAGTATAACTATATTTTGAATTACTTGAAAATACTCCAATTTAGAACATACCACCAATGAATATATTTTTGTGTTGTTTTTATTTTTTTTATATAAAGTCTTATTTTATATAGCAATGTGCAGCATTCTGAAAGGGGCATCCATTAAGGACTTATTTAAGTCATCAATTTGTGCACTATTAACCCTTTGAAATATTTTTTGAGTTATTTCTGTCTTGCTGAATGAAGTTTGTAATATTGAAATTTTCTTAGCCTGGAAAAAACCCTAAGATTACATTCATATATAAATTTATAAAATACATATGTGCACCTTACAGATCTATTCTGTATTTCAAACAGATATCATGATTATTTCAAAAAGATATCATTATATATATTTAATACACTATAAATAATATATAAATATAGATATTTATATGTTATGAGTATATACATATACATACTGGCTAGAGGCCTTCTGCTTCCCTTCCATCCACAGGACAAGAGAAGTTAGGCAAAATATTTCAAAATTGTGCTACCTGTTACATTATATTGTCTGCAAGGACTGATACTCTCAGAAACTTTCTATTGTCTTATAGTTTGTTCTACTGAGCCTTGGGGAGAGACAATTGTAGCATGTTTTATGAACAAACAACACTATTTGACATAAGAGAGGTTTGGAAACTAATCATCAAATGACAAGTTTTCCATGACAAAACTTTGGAATCAATCAGGCTGCAGCAGATTTCCCTCTAGGCTGCAAAGATCCATTTCTTCTGTTTCCCAATTCCCATGACCTAATTACTGGGAATATTACAAACTTGCTGCCAGGCAACTCTGAACACAGCTTTCTATCTAAAACAATAACAAATACATGGCCTTTAGTAGAGTTGTATGAAGAGAGGGATGAGAAAGTCACAAAATGGAGGGGAAAATAAAAGATCCACAAAATATAGTCTGCACTGCCACCAGGGATAAATCTTTTCAAGTCAATTAGGAGTAGATGGCGAATGCAACTTGGAGGTTCTCAGTTTGAGAATAAGAGTTGGGCACCAGTTACCTTTTCTCAAGAGAAGAGAGAAAGAGTTTTATTCTTTTCAATCTTCAGGACTGAAATCTCAGTGAATATTCTATATAATTTTGTTTCAAATTCTTTCATGAAATTAAATGAAGTATGAAGAAGAGAAAAATCTACACTGAGAAGCTATTAAGATAAAGAAATAATTTCAGAAATATATTGTGTTTTTATCTTAAAACAGAGAAGTTTTAATATAGGCATGTAGGCATGTAAAACTACTCACGTTAAAACCATATTGAAGAAATAAACAGAAATACAATCAACAGGTTAACTTTGCTGTAAAAAGGACTTGACATATCTAGAATTTAAATGTGAACTTAGGACAGCTGAGTTCCCATTTCTTTAAAATTATACATGCATCCCATGTTTTGGATAAGCAAATGGTCAGATATATGACAGAAAATACATTTATCCTTCATGCACATGGAATTCTTGGGCAATTTTTGCTATACAAGATCTTTGCTACTATTTGGTTAAACACATTTTCATTGAGTAGAAAATAAATAAAATTCAAATTTATGGGCAATATAAAATTTTCTGGGTGCTCTACAGAGGAGTCACATAACGTACTTACAGTAATCCAGTACCTGCAGTAGCGCAGTCCCCTTAAGGAAGTTTTTTTGTAAGGTACATGGTTAACCTAATAATCTTACATTGTGGGACACTGCCAGGGGTACAATCCTAAGAATCAGTCAATGCTTTTGGATGTTATATGATTGTTTCCCTTCTCTTCTGTTATTTTTGAACATAATCATTTAGCTTTTGAAACTTCTCCTTTGAAAAAAAAAGGAAAAAGAAGAAAGGAAAAAAAACCCCAAAAGATCAAATTCTGGAGTTTGCCATCAACGACTTGTAAAATTATATATGAATGGTGTCACAGATGCATATACACAATCAAGCAGTGAAAGGAATTTATTGACCATTGCTACCTATCCATTTACAAAATGAATTCCAACCATCACTTCCTTAATGTGATACACAATGAGGCACAACAGAGACGTTATGCATCTCAAAAGCCACCACATTGTAATGAAATCTTTATGAGTGTTATGATATTCATATTTTCCTTAATTTCTTCACTTTGTCATTTCTCACATATGCACACGCACAAAAAAAAAAAAAAATCCAGTTCAACTTCTATAACTTTCAACAATTATATTAAAACAGCACTTCTGAAGTTCTTAAACTTGATTTAATGTAACACCTGGATCATACATGATTTTTCTCATTGAATATTAGTAGTCAATTTGGATTAAATTGCATTTTTCAGCAGTGCAGCTCTACAGGACCACATTACAATACTTCGCCTCATTCTGTCCATCCTGATGATTCACACTTGTTCCCAATGGCCTGATTTCTTTTTCATTTCTAAAGTTGCTTGACAGTCTTTTTCTTTCCTCTTTTGTGTATAGATATCACTCTAGAAATAATTTTTGAATCTGTTTACTATTTCTAGTGTCTTAAGTTCATTTGATCCCCTTTCTTCCTAGTCTATGTTATCTTTGTGACAGCTTAGACCTTAATGTGACAGCTTCTTGGTTGTCCTAACTTTTTTTGGTTGTTTTATTGTTTGTGGGTTTTTTGTGGTTTTGAATACTTTCTTTTTTTCCATTTGTGAGCTCTACCTGTTACTCTCACTTATTTACGCTATCTTTGTCTCATCTCAAATTCTTTCATAACATGTCCTTTTCCAGTCACAAAATTACTTCCGAGGGATGAGAGCAACTGCTGTTTGTGAAATTCTTGTAATAGATCTTATTTCTTGAGGACACACTGCACCGTCTGTAGATTCTCTTGAATCTTGTATCTGGAGTCTTCCATCTGAAGAAAATTTCAGATGGCCCACAGACAGAATGACTAGTATATTAATAGTGATTCTAATTTAAAAGATTATAGAAATGTAAATGATATTTATTCAAATTTAAAATGTGTTGATCTTGTTTTCAAAAGCCAAGTAGTATAAGTTACTCAATAAAGAAATGGAAAGTGTTAAGATGTTTGTTAGAGTTCCTTCATTTCTGCGTAGTCTGGTTTCAGGTGTCTAACTAGATATTATTTTAAATGAGGTATAAATTTGTGGCAAGTAACACAGAAAAACAGAATGAATATACTAGGTTAGCTCAAAGGTGTATCTAATTTAACCTTGTCCCTGATAATAGCTGAAAGCAGACACAGGGAAGAAAGCACAGGACTATAAAAATATATAGCAATACTTTCCATGAATATTTTCTTAGTCCCATTGGATCACAAATTTCTGACCTGTAAATGCTTTATGCATCTTTAAACACTTTCTTTAATCCATCACCTTCTGAAGATAAAAACCATATGAATCCACATATGATTCTTAATACAAGTTCTACTATTCAACATCTTCTATAATGAACTGTTGTCTTTTATTTGTTTTCATATGCATATGAATTATAAAGAGGAATATACTGATCTCAGATACCAAATTGTATGATTGGCACAGTGTTGCCTACAGAATTGAGTACCCTCATGTTTTTAGCTAAGCTTGGATCAAATTGCTGACTTTAAAAGATTTGCCATCATTGTTTCAGTATAGTGAAACAATAGGTCCTATACAGAATCACAAATACAGAGAAAGTCTTTATGGATCCTTTATGGGTCAGTGTCATATTTATCAAAAGAAAATACTAAAAAATTAAAAAGATTAGACATATACCCTTCATGGATGGTATCAATGATAAACAATATTAATGATTCAAAAGAGTTCTAGATATAGCAGAGAAATACTTCAAGATGAGTGCATTTTTCCTATTTCCATTATATGATAGACATATTATTGCATAATTAATCTTTATTTAACAAAATTAATAAATAATTTCTCTTCCATTCTAGTCCTGTTTTCAACAGGCTTACAAGAACAAACACTTCAAAAAAAGGAACATAGTCAACATTTGCTACTTATTGTTTGTTACATTCACATTTGCATGTTCTGAGCTTAGGGGATGTCATTGTACTAAGAAAAGTCCTTGAAAACCAGGAGTATGAAAACTACTGCCTTGACACCAGCTCCCCAGACAGTAAATCACAGGTTAAACAATTCCATCTAAACTTGGGAAATATTAGCAGGATTGTTAATTTATATTGCTAACATATATTTTTAGTTAAAAAATAGCTAGAGCACTGAAAATACAGTATTACCATTGGTAATAAGAATTCTTATTAACTTTGAAAGGCCTCAGGCTGGACTGTTAGACTTGCATTTTCTGAACTCGCTTTTGATTTGCTTGGAGCATTTCTTGAATCACTTAAGTTGAAAGAGCAATTATCTAATGACAAGTGGCTATTAATTAATTTTTATTTTGTTTCGGTTTATATGAGTCTGTTATAACATTTTTAAAATTTTTACATAGAAAGGAACAACAACTAGTTATGCTGTGGATAATGAGTGATCCATGGCTCTGCAATAGTCATGAAGCACGTAGTAGTACAGGCCTTGGTGACAGCAGAAGCCTTCAGGGCTCTCAATATCATACTGTCCTTCTTAAGGATATCAACAGTTCCTCAGCAGACATTACTGATAATAATAAAAACTTGGAAGCTAAGCAAAACAGAGTTACAAAGGGTAAAAAATGAGCAAAAGATTAAGTTTGTCAGAAAACACACAAAAATGGTCTGAAGAAAACCCTAGAGCATGGACAAAAACTATTCTTTTCAAGAATATGTTCTTCCTGACATAAAGGAGGAAGACAATGTCCTAACTAATACTCCACTACTAGAGTGCTGAAAGAATGCCAATAACTCATCACAAGACCACCCCCAGAACCCATGCTGAAAGCACTGCCTTTGGGTCTTTCAGGAAACTGGGAATGCCTGTAAGAATATCCTTCCTCTGGCAGGTTTGGCTGCTGGGGCTCATGGCCAATTTAGAGATAGCACAATGGTGCCTTTGAAAGAGCAATCCAGCAGAGACCTCAGCAAGGCTGCCAGATACCCAGCAGGGAGGCTATGGCTGGTCTTCTATCTGTGGAACTGCTTTCACCTCAGACTAACCCTGGGCCCCTAGCTGGTGTGGGCTGACTGAGCTACTTATCTCATTTATCCAGACAGGAATCCTGAGCTGTGGGCTTAAGACCAGGCCTGACCTCAGCCCTGCCTTGGCACCATCAATATGGTGCAAACACTTGGCTGTATCTAACCTTGGTCATCATCTAAGCCTGGCAAATGAGAAAAAGGTTTAGGAATCATAAGTGTTTGGTTGTTTTATTTTTGTTGTGGTTTTTTTTTAACATAACATCTGGTAACTGCAGCTTTGATAATGAGGTTTCTTTCATACTAATTAGAAAATTTGGACTGTGAGTATATGTACCACTGTAAATGAATTAAAAGTAATAGCCATTTGCATCTTCTTCACAGTGTTAAAATTTAAATTTATTTTTTTCACTTGTAGAGCAATTTCTCTTCCACCCTTAGCTACATTTTTAGCAAAACAGGTTGTCCTATAATTGTCATAGTTCATTCAAGCACCAGGTGTTCATCAGGAAGTTTTCAAGGGTAACATTCATGGGCATGAGACTGCTTCTCAACAATTGTCTTTGATACATTAATTATTTTATATTATATTATTATTATTTACTCCTGCATGACACACTTCACCTTCATGGTCCTGCTATTATCAGTCATACTGACATATATACAGAGACACAGTGAACCCTTAGCTTTAAATTTTCAGGTGATTTTAAGAAAAACCTATCTTAAGAAAGAAACTCAGATGAAATGACAATTTCCATCTATAGCAGTCTCTGTTTAAGTATGTACTCTGACTTTACCAGTTGCATACTGGTTGTTGTTTTCCTTCAGCTGATAAAGGGAATTCTTAGTCATCCCACTTAGTCATTTACCCCTGTTATTCTGATGGATCCCATTTTGTCCAAACAGTCCTCAATCCCCAAGATATGTATGCACCAAAGTCATAAAAACAATTGCACTTATTTTTATTTTAGAATGATTTTAAAATCGAAGAACTGGTATCCAGAAATAAATTATTGAATATTTAAAATTTAAACCACATTATCATTTTCCATCATTTCATTACTTTTTTAATAGAAATGCAAAGAGAAAAAAAAAAAGTTGGTTTTTTTTTTTTTCTGCTCAGAGGACACTGCTGTACAAATAGTTTTACTAGGCTAAAAAAAAGGTAAGGAAATCACAACTAAGATATTCATTATGAATACATCTCCTTCTGCTGCAAATCAAACTATGAGATCAATTATTTTTCTGTAGATGCAAGTTAAACTAAATAAACTGCATAAATTAATAAGGAAATGTAGTAGTATAATTAACTCACATCAAAAATTTAGAAAACAATATTATATTGTTTCAATTGCAAACTAAATACATCTATTATTCTTTGCTTTATTGTAAATAAATTTATTCAGAAATAAATATTTTATAACAAAGGAATTTTTAGTCCACTTATTAAAAATGCGATTACATAGTTATGTACAAAACACTGTTTTATCATTCCAATTCCCTGCCAGACATGAATCAAGAAAACAGGGAGAGGAAAACTTTAAAGCAAAGAGGAATAGCAATTAGAAACTTCCTGTAACTCCTTCTCTTGAGTTGGTACTGGATTTTCACCTGAACTGTCCCAGGAAGCTGCTTTATAGACTAAGAGATATGCAGCAAAACCTCAGCATTGTAGTTAGGATAATTTGGCTTTTGTTTATTCATCTGCATGAAAAATTACACTTTTTTTCCAGATCACCAAAATGTTTGAATAAGCAAAGGTAGGCTGTGAAATCATATCGATTTAGTGAAATCATATCGATTTAGTGAAATCACTGCCACTTGAATTTAACTATATTTGATAGATGTCATCAGATATTTTTATTACTGTCCCTTGTGATATTGTCTCATTTTGGAACATTTTCCCAACTCAAATTCCAGCTCTGACTTATCTACTTAACTTTTACTAAAAGATCATTTTTTAGCATTCAGTGTCTATGAGCTCTAAGAAAGGTCATAACTGCAGTATCTAAAGTTGCGACTTAAAATCCATTTGTGAAGGTGGTACAAAGCAAAGAGAAAAGGTAATACCTTTTCCAAGAGCTTAAATGGATAGACAGCTAAAAGGGATGTAATTAGCTCACTCTGAAGTAGTTTCTGGACTATTATCTTTGAAACTCTTACAGATGCGCAGCCTCGCACAGATACAACTTTGCACAATCTAAGTGATGCTAACCTGCTATCTGCCGCAAATTCCTCAGTACTTGTGTAATCTGCATAAATAGCCATTGATAGATTTTGATTATGAAGAGAGAAAATAAACAAAAAGAAAACAAGAAAGGTTCTATTTAAAATAATATCTTTTCTCCCAGAGTCAGACTTAGCACCAAAATTGCATGAGGGGACTCTTCGTCTGGATGCACATTGTCACAAAGTGTTTCCCTGATGATGTGTATACTATGGCCATATCAGTGAGAGCACTAGAAAGATTATGTCTTATGAAACAAATAAATATAAGTTATAGAAACTGAAAATCCCTTGTAGTGCTGGGTCTACTTTTAGTATAAACTATATATATTTAAAAAAATATATATAAAAGCATACTCTCTCTATATATATTTATATATTTAAAAGTCATTATGAATTATTCTATAAACATGTTCCCATACTTAACACTGGAATTCGTGTGGTACTACTTCACTACACAGAATAAGAAAATGTAAGGAGCTTGATAGTTTAAGAGTTATATGATAGAATACTAATATAAAACCAGTCAAAGCTTTACTAGCAATGCTGAATTTCCTGCTATGCAATGCTTATATTTAGCATGAAGCATTGGCTGAACTATGTTGTCTGCAGCAGAGATGTTCAGAATTAAAAACAAACAAACAAACAAACAAAAAACAAACCCACAACAAAATAAACCAACCAGCCAACCAAAAAAACCAACACCATAAAAGAAAGATGCTCTTGTCTTGCAATCATATTGTCAAACCCATGGAAAATAAAGAACAGTTACGATCTAGCCTTTGACTTGGAAAAAGGAAACAAAAGGCTTCAGCTAAAGTTTCCTAGAATGTATAAAGACAGTTTTCATATCTCCCTTTCAGTGGTCCAGGAGATCCAAGGAGGCTTTAGGGCTCCCAGGTAAACTTAAGATCTTTAGATGTCATTAATGGAGAAGAGTTATGGTGTAATTGTTACTATCCAAGTAGATAGAATGATGGAGTATGAATTAAAAAATAAATATAAATACAGGTGGGTCTGACAAATGAAAAGCTTATTACATCCATGATACAAATGAGGAACTTAGTCACAGATGATAAAGAAGGAACCTCAGATCTTGAAGAATATGCATAATAGAACTAGAAAAATAATCAACAATTTTCTCAATATCAGTTACTGCTAATTTACAAAATCTTTGTAAGACAATTATTAAGATACATGTTTGAGACATTTTGGGTTGACAGTTATAGGTTTGTATTACTGAAATGTGAAGAACTTCTGTGATATTGCATAGATTACATAATACTGCTTTATATCAACATGAATTTTTGTTAGATTTTGATTCTTTATCCTCATTGCAAAGCAAAATTAAAAGACAACAACCTTCTGACTAACCTCAAAATTCACAGCTTCTACAAGATGCACCTTTGTCTATTCCATTAAGACTATTTAGTTGTTAAATTATTTTTAGCTGGAAATATTTTCAAGAAAAAAATCTAAAGTATAGAACAAATAGTTTTCTTTTGGGGTTTACTAGTCTGGAATACTAGTCCTTAGGTATTTTATCTGTAAAATTTTAAAAAAGAATTTTAATTTGCCTCTTATTGCAAGTTCATTAATTGATCATAGGTGAAAGGTATTGTTTTGTTTTTCCCAATGTATGTTTACAAATTGAGCAGTTAAGTATTTATTTTTCCTTACATGGGAAAGCAGAAATAGTATTCATTTTTAATCACATAATTGTGCTGTCATTTACTTTCATGTATTTATATAATGAGTACATCATTATTCATGTCGTAGACTTAGATTCAGAATTAAGTGAATATGCATGAAAATCTCAGCAACTGGTTTTGAATTACTGCTTTTAGGAAGAGTACAATTTGTTTTATTTATTCACGTGTAACAACAGTGTGGTTGAGTAGGCGTACTGATTATGTTGAATTTACACCTCCAACTCTTCTTTAATGAACAAGAAACTATGCTTTCTGCAGACTGGACACTCCAGAGTCTGGCCAGTGCTATGTAAGTAGGAAAAAAATAACCTCTACACTTAATCAGCAGCCTTTAAATATGCAATCTATGAGATTATTTACTTTTGTGTTAATTGTTGACCTTTTGGAATATCCAAAATTTATAGTGTGAATATTCGCCAACATAACATACTTCTACATTTTTTGTTCCTTGTAAGAATTATGCCCTCTTAATAATCTCAATAAAATCTCAAAAAAAAAGACAGCACAGTAAAAGTAAGTATACTTCCTAAATTTTAAAGAGGGAATATCTGTTAAAAAAATAATTAAATCTGAACCTAAATAAATGAGGCTTTATTCTCTACCCCTTCCTAAAAAGTAGTGTCAAAAGCTTAATACTT
Organism: Serilophus lunatus; assembly: GCA_013399895.1. Lineage (NCBI taxonomy): Eukaryota > Metazoa > Chordata > Aves > Passeriformes > Eurylaimidae > Serilophus > Serilophus lunatus. Next base: position 198,792 of record VXBA01002457.1, read on the forward strand.
GCCTTTTCAAAGAAAATGACTGAATTCTATTAACAAGGAAGCATCCTAATTCACAAATATACACAGTGGGTAACGTGTTAATAGCGCCATTATCAGATGATAACACGGTGCAGTTAATGTAGCTCAGCATGAATTGACTTTACCACAAGCCATTGTTTCCTTTTAAAACAGTAAGAGATCTTGAGAAAAACCGCTCAGCATCTCACTATGGGGACTTAATAAACATCAGTCACCATGGTGCAGAAACAGGGAGGAAGAAAAGGGGCTTTAAGTTTCTTCTGTTTCATGTTGTTCTGTTCAACCTTGTTTAATTAATTAGTTCCTTTAAGCAGTGTATCTGATCCTGGGCTGACTGACTCTTATGTTACTATGATGGACACCGTTAAAAAAAAAAAAAATCCTGAAAATTTACCTCGGCAAGTATCAGTACTCCTTAAGTGATACAAGGTTGTATTTCACAAATATAAAACTAGCAAGTAGAACCATCTGCTTTGCATTTTAGTACTAAGAAATCAGTAAGAACTGATGAGAAAACAAAACCCTTTTAGTGGACCTGCATCTCTGAATCCACAGTGGTCTTTATTCTGTGGTTGTATGTCCAAGGCATCCCTGGGTTGGACATACAATCATCCCTTTTTGCTTTTCTATGTTTCCTTGAGTCCTAGTTGAGTTCATATATTTGCAATCGAGGTGTATTTTAAGACAAAAAGATATCCTCTTTCTTGTTAAATAAATCCAAGCAATCCATTCGGTACAATGAATTTCCATTGTTTGCCAGAGTGAGAGAGAAATGCAATTTCCAGTTACATGTTATAGATGAAGAAGTGCCCCACAATACAAATAAGGTTTGTTCCATAATCAATTAGGCCATTGATTTCACTGGCAAATAAGGCTGTGCGAAAATACTAGTAGTGGTCCACATTCATGTTTTCATCATATAAATAATGAGAAGCATAATGCTCTGCCTTCATTAACTTAATGGTTAATATAGAATTATAAAAAGAGGCATTTATTCTTAGCTTGTAATTTGCCTTTATTTTATCAGAAATTTGTTTAAGTTTATATTAGGATTTCATTTCTCATAATATGTTTCTAATTATATACAAGAGACCATGCAAGGATTCTGTAATTAATCTAGTGATTTATATCTATGCTGGCTGAATCTTCAGCCTATTCCTTTATGATCCTACATCCATCTTCCTCTAGCTTATTTCCCATTTTATGAAATTGGTATCTGTTTTTACAATTTATCTAACTGAATAGCAGGAAAGGAATTTCCTATGTAGTTGATATTTCTTTGTCTCTTTTTAATAATTGGAAATACTTTATTCCGTAAAGAATAGTTTACCTTGAACTATTCCGCAGCAGAAAAAAATTGAAATATTGTACTTCTTTGAAAACTACTTCATAAAAGTGGTGAAAATTTTCAATCTTTGAGATATGATAAGAACAATTAATTGCTCTAAGATGAATCTTCTCACTGATAAAAGGAGACAAAGTTCAAGACATTTCAGTTGTTTCTATACAGGGTTAATTGCTTTAAGTAAGAATACAAAGCAGGAAGTATGTAAATCTATCTCAACAGAATTTTCTAATGGATTAAGATTACACAATGGCTAGAGAATATTCATTAGCTTTAGATGGAAAGTTATTTCAGTAAAAAATATCATCTACAAATTGTGACCATATGTGAACTTGTAGCAGTTTCAAGGATAAGTCTGTTCATTTGTATATGTGTAATGTAAGAGGAGGTATATGGAAAATAAATGGAGCTTAAAAATACATTGTGATGCCTTGAGTAAAATTTAAGTAGATTTTTTTGATTGAGAGTTGAAGGGGGAAAAAAATAGTCGCATAACCTCTATCTAACTCTTCTAAAGTCTTCTAAAAGACTAAATATCTATCAAAATAAAATGTCTACTCCCAAAAGGAAATTTTTTTCACAGGTCTAAACTGAACATTTCAACAACAAATTCATACATTTGGCATTTAATGTGGGTTCATGAACCAAGTAGCAACTATTTTATGCTAACTTCAATTGCCACTCAATCTGAGCTTGTCCTGGCTAAACTAAGGATATTAACAGAGTTTGTATTCCTAAAAGAATCTAACTGGTATTTACTTGTTTAATAAAGTTATTTTTCGCTACTAGAATTTTTTGTAAGCTACAACAATTGTCAGTGTTACTCGCTGCACACAGGATATGTATAAATATTCATTTGGAGTCAGTTGTACTTATGTGCCATGTCAGTAGGTCAGATGTTAGCCAGCTGTGGCAGAAATCCTGTGGCTGGGTTGACATAACCAATGAGCTTATATTCGCATATCCTGATGGGTTCTAAGGTATATGGTCTATTTGGGATTGTGATATATGTGTACAAGCATGGTCTATCCTGGCTAAGACAGAAAAGAGGCATCTGAGCTGTATGATACTGTGCTGCTGTTTCAGAGTGCTCTGGCTAAAAGAAAAATTGTAAATAAACTTGACAAAACTTTACAGACCCTAGGAATGTGAAGAGCTTGGTCCCTGCATCTCCTTCAAAAGTGTCAAATTCACATTTGATCACAGAATTTTCTATGTGTTTTTTTCCTTGTAGTTACAAAATACATATTCTATTCAAGGGATTTTTTTGTTTGGGTTTTTGTTTTGGTTTTGTTTGGGTTATTGTTTTGTTTTGTTGGGTTTTGTTCCAGAATAAGTAATTAAAATAAAAGAATTTCTTAATATGAATCTTTTTGTTATTCTACCATAACCTAAACCAGTGATATAAAAAAAAAACTCCAGAAAAGAAAACCAAGCTGTTTTTGAATTTTGAAAGCAATAAAAACTATAACTTCATGGATTTTGTCACCAAGCCTGCTATTCTATAAAATCCTCTTATTTCCCCAAGTCTTCCTGTATTCGTCCACTCCTTATTGGATGTGGAGGGAAATATAGTCACTACAGATGAGGGGAAGGCAGAGGTACTCAATGCCTTCTTTGCCTCAGTCTTCAGTAGCAGGTCAGATTGTCTACAGGACAACAGGGCATCTGAACTGGTGGATGGGGTCAGGGTTCAGTATAGTCCCCCTGTATTCCAAGATGAAGAAGTTGGAGACTTACTGAACTGTTTGGATACTTATAAGTCCGTGGAACTGGATGGGATCCACCCTAGGGTGATGAGAGAGCTGGCAGATGAGCAGAGCTAAGCCACTCTCCATCATTTATGAGCAGTCTTGGCTCACGGGTGAAGTCCCAGATGGCTGAAAGCTGGCCAATGTGACAGCTGTCCACAAGAAGGGCTGGAAAGATGATCCGGGTAATTATAGACCTGTTAGCCTGAACTCAGTACCAGGAAAAGTCATGGAGCAGTTAATCCTAGCCATAATCTCGCAACACATAAGGCCCAGCCAGCATGGTTTTAGGAGGGGTAGGTTTTGCCTGACCAACCTGTTCTCCTTTTATAACCAAGTAACTCACCTGGTGGATGACAGGAAGGCTGTGGATGTAGTCTACCTGGACTTCAGTAAAGCCTTTGACACAGTCTCCCACAGAATACTCCTGGAGAAGCTGGCAGCCTGGGGCTTCGACAGGAGCATGCTGTGCTGGGTTAGGAACTGGCTGAACAGCTGAGCCCAGAGAGTGGTTGTGAATGGTGTCACATCCAGGTGGCATCTGGCCACTTGTGGTGTACCCCAGGGACCGGTGCTGGGCCCGGTTCTGTTTAATATCTTTATTGATGACCTTGGTGACGGGATGGAGTCCTCAGAGCAGGTGTTGATCTGTTGGAGGGTAGGAGGGCCCTGCAGAGGGATCTGGACAGGCTGGAGAGATGGGCAGATTCCGATGGGATGAGATTCAACAAGTCCAGGTGCCGGGTCTCACACTTTGGTCAGAATAACCCCATGCAGAGCTATAAGCTGGGGTTGGAGTGGCTGGAGAGTGGGCAGACAGAGAGAGACTTGGGAGTGCTGGTTCGTGGGAGACTTGACATGAGCCAGCAGTGTACCCAGGTGGCCAAGAAAGCCAGTGGCATCCTGGCCTGCATCAGGAATGATGTGGCAAGCAGGACTAGGGAAGTTATCCTTCCCCTGTACTCGCCACTGGTTAGGCCTCACCTTGAGTACTGTGTCCAGTTCTGGGCCCCTCAGTACAGGAGAGATGTTGAGAGATGGAAAGTGTTCAGAGAAGAGCAACGAGGATGGTGAAGGGGCTGGAGCACAAGCCCTATGAGGAACAGCTGAGGGAGCTGGGGTTGTTCAGCCTGGAGAAGAGGAGACTCAGGGGTGACCTTATTGCTGTCCATAACTACCTGAAAGGAGGGTGTAGTCAGGCAGGGATCGGTCTCCTGTCTCAGGTAACTGGTGACAGAACAAGAGGGCACAGTCTCAAGCTCCATCAGGGGAGGTTTAGACTTGATATTAGGAAGAAATTCTTCACTGAAAGGGTGATCTGGTATTGGAATGGGCTGCCCAGGGAGGTGGTGGAGTCACCGACCCTGGAGGTGTTCAAGAGCAGCTGGATGAGGCACTTGGTGCTATAATTTAGATGATGGTCTGTTAGATTATAGGTTGGGCTTGATACTCTCTAAGGTCTCTTCCAACCTTGCTGATACTGTGATTTCAGCAATATTCATCCTAGGCAAGAAACAGCAGAATCAATGCTAGCTTGCAGCCCAGTTCAAGCTAATCAGATGATGAGAATATATTTTTTTTGGATGGACAGCTGATACTAAAAGATGTAAACAAACAGGTTTCTGCCCTGTCCCTTTCAGGAAATGCCTAACTTGGATCTGTACTCTGTATGTAAGTGGTAATTTTCTTGCAGCTTTTGTTGTATTTCTATTTGGAATTAATTGAAATTAACCAATGGTTCCATAAAGTTATTAAAAACAGACAGCCAGACAGATTAAATAAAATATGTTTTTTAGTAAACAGGCTAAGAAAATGCCTCACACAGGATGTCATACCCTGTGAAGCTGGGAATAATTTTTACAGATGATATACATAAGAATAACAATTTTTTGAGGATATGGGAAAACTATGAAAGATGTTTAAGCATATTGGCAGCAGCAGGTGACATTATTATAAAGATTAAAGCCATATCTGGTTTTACAAAAAAAGTGAATTGTGAAATATTTTTGCACTGCTGTCATTATTGTTGTTTTGAAATGCAAATATATGAAGATTCATTACAGCAGTCTTTAAAATTAGGATTTTATTCAGCTGGAAAGAATAAGATATTTGAATTACTATAGTAGATTTAAACATTTACAGTTGCTATATGGCTGTATTTGTTTAATATTTTATACAAGTTTCCATAAAAAGAAAAGCTCTAGACAGACAATTGTATTTGCTACTAGAGAGAAGAGTATCTTACTACAAAGTATAACTTTTGGATAATCTACAAGTTAAAAATTGCTCTACTTGTCCATCACAGAACTTTGCTTTGTTTTTCATTTCAGACACTGCAGGAGAACAGTTTCCTTTGTAAAGGAGTGAGGGATTCCTGCAGGAAAAGCCTACTGAAAAAAAATGAAATTAGGGTCATTCTATATATTCACACCCCCAGATTACTTAGTCCATTGTGTTGTGAACATTATTCTTCACTTTCCTTATTAACATGGTTCTACCATTTCAATCGTACATCTATCTTCAACACCTGCAAACTAACCTTCAATGGTAAATTCCGGGAGTGATGTCACTTTTTCTATGATTCCACTTCAAGCTTGTTATGGAACAAGCAGTTTCCCAAGACAATGGACAGCATCTGATAGATTCTTCTTATGCAGAAACACACAGTTCAAAAGTAAGACTAGTAGGATATGTACTCTTAAAAAGAGCTAAAAGCTAAAAAGAATATTATATATGAACTCCATTGAGTGCTTTTTCCAACTTCCCAGTCTTTCAATAATGATGCTTCTTTAGTTTGAGCAGAAGGAATGTTATTTCATCCCCATTTTTGATTCCTCTTATGATCTTTCACAGAACAGTAATGTACTAGAAACTAGAATTTTCCCCAAGATTTATAAAATGTTTTTGCTTACATATGCCAGATAAATAAATATAAAAATATAAACCATGATATATAGCTTCATCCAAGAAGCATATTGGGTTAATTGCTTTGTTAAGTGCAGAGACATCTCTCATGACGCATTGACAGCCATAAGTACGGCTGTCACCTAAGCAATTGCTATTCAATATGACTGTATGTGACTGTGGCTCTTTGTTTTTTGTCCTGTCAATAGATCAGGAGAGAAATATAAGGTTACCTTTTTAAAATGACTCAATAGGAGCCATGTATATGCCCTACAGAGATATAATAATTTTCCTTAATTATTTCTAAAATATCTTCCCTCCCCTTCTGTCCCCTCCATGGTTAAATAATAATTCAGAAACTTTTAATTTAAAATAGATTATCAACATGGTTAGGACCATAACTGAAGAGTAATGAATAATTTTTGAAAGAAAACCAACAAAAACCTATACCAGCTAAGAAATACCAAGTACAAGAGACTTGAAGGATTTTTATTTTGCTTTGGTTTTTACTATTTTTTGATACATCTTTAGTAAGTATCAAAACTGTGGATGAAATACTATCAAAAGCCTAGGAATTATCTGAAGTAAATTTAACAGAGGGAAGTTGAGCCAGTGGAAGTGAGACAATTGTTTTTCTGAAGTGTTTAATTTTTTGCAATCTTCTTTCCAATATCTGAATTCATAAATTAAATTTTGATATTTGGCAACAAATAGAGTTAAAATCCCCATGTTGAGACTGTTTTGCTGTGACAATGATTGAAAAACTGATGGAATCACAAGTATGTTTTTTAGTGGTATCATGGTATAATATTTTCACATGAACTGCATAAAACTAAAAGTTTGATTTGTATCCATTTTTAATTTCCGAAATAGGTATCTGCTGGTTTTGTTATTGTGATGATGAATATTCTTTTTATATGATAAATATTATATTCTACTTCATTTAGCATAACCAAAGCCTAAAATAGTACCAATCTTCAGAAATCCCCACATTTTCAGAAAAATTGCATAGTAATTTTAACACACAGAGGTACTATTCTAATCTTATTTCATTTGGGTTAGATGTCTGTCTGCAGTATTGCCACTTGTACACTGCTTTCCAAGCTTAATAAATCACTTGCCATAAATCAGCAATACTTTCATTTTCTACTATATATTCACCCATGTATCTTATCCATGAATAAAAAAATTTATCATTTTTATTAAAAAAATATTACTTTGCATGTCCTTTTGCAAATTGTAGAGCAAGATTAGGATAGCCAGAGGTTATTTGAGGCACAATTGGAGTGCAATAAATACAATGTGAAAGTGCAAACCATATCCTGAAATATGGATTTGAATTTCATCTTGCATTGCAATTGAAAATATGGATTATGCCATAGTATTATTCATATAATGTAATTCAATATTTTATTACTTACTTATAAGGTATGTGAAAAAGAGAGGAGACAGCTTTGCTAAAAACTACCTTTTTGAAAAGATTTTTTTTAAGTAGTTAGTAGGAGAAAATGAACAAACATATGTGCCTCACATTTAAAACACTGCACTATTGTTTATGGAAGAGTTATACTGTAGATTATTTTAAGAACATTTTGTGTAGAAAAGTAGGAAAGAGCAACAAATGGATCCATCTAAAAAAATAGAATTAACTTGTTATGATTTTAAAAGAGAATGGGAATAATTACAGAAAAGTAACTGGAATGGAACTCTATACAATGGATGTCAGGGCATTTCTGTTAACAATAAACTATGACGAAAAAATAAAAAGATGAATTGGTCATCAGACTGAAAAAAAAAAGGCAAACAAAGAAACTATATCAGATCATCCCAGTTTCAAACTTGGTTATGTTTATATCAAACAATTTAGTTAATTTATGTCAACAATTTAGTGGTCTTGTTGGTATAAAAAGAATATGAATATAGCAGAGTTAGAATAGGCATAAAGAAAGTAAAAAAAGAATAATTAAACAAAGGAAGAGATTAGATTTTGTGCAGGATATGATGAGGTGGAATAGCTCTAAAGACTAGGAAAGACAAACCAGGAGGAATAAAAGGCCTATAAACCCAGGAGTTATGCAAAGAACAATGATAAGAAATTATTATTAATCATCTCTCCAAGAACAAGAACAGGAAGTCAACAATTGAACTGACTATATTTTTGCAAACAGAGAAATCTAATTACACAATATAAAGTTAAGCTGCAAAGTTTCTCCTCACAGAGTATTGCTAAAAAACTGAAATGAATCAAAATTTGGACTTATACAAAACATATAACTCTCAAAAGATTTATTTTTATTATTGTCATCTAATGAAGATGCTGCTAGCGGTTCATAAGTTCCTGAAATATACATTACAGGAGACAGGGAAAAAATATTGAGGAATTATTGCCAGAAATTTGCACTATCTTCATTCATTTTCCCCTGAGCATCCACAGTATTCAATATCATCAGGATTTTTATTTAATTAGGTTTTGGGTTTGTTCCAGTACATTTTTGCTCCATATATAAATGTCTCTTTTCCAAATTTTTACACACCACTTGATACAGATCTACTTTTTATTGTAGTTCATTATGCTTTTCTGAAAGAGATTTTAATAGCATTTGAAAATGTCTGTACAACATTCTAAGTTCACATGATTGGAGTATTTCAGTCAAAGGGGACCTACAATGGTCATCTAGTCCAACTCCCTGACCAAACTGTAAAGAAAACCCTTCATGCAACATAGGTGAATGAGTTGGCCTAAAATATCTCTCTCTGCAAAATAAGGAATTTCTGTGAGTTTGTAAAGAATATCATTTTTGTGGAGAAACAAAGAGCAGAACTCTATCCACCACTCTTTTCCTTTGCAATCATAATAAAAAACACATTTAAGCATATGCCCTTCAGATCCTGGTGAAGATGGCCTCTGCCTCTAGTGTACACTACAAAAAAAATTTAAAAGATTCCTTTTAAATTCCCAGGAAGTATATTTTATTTTCCTTTGTTATCTGTTTTCTCTTTTTTGTTTGAATTATACAATTGTTTGGTTAGGCAAAGCATAATATATTCTATGTATTAACACTTTGGGAGAACAACATATCTGGTTATTATCCGTAGATAATTATTTTGCTTTTCCTTCTGGGTATCTAGATTTTGGTGGCTGTTATTTACATTTATATATTTATATTGTTTATGCTTTTCCTTATGTTTGTATTTGTGGTTGTATGTGCCATTGTTCTTTCAGGGGTAATACACCCAAACTGTGAACATGTTTTTAAATAGGGTGATACAATGTGAACTATTTCCCTGAGACCATTTCTCTGCCTGTTGGCAGTTCCTGTTTAGAGATGTGTGAACACTTCAAAATAAAAAAAATACCTTGAGATCCATAGCGTTAAGGTGAGTTTCTTCTTATATGCTTGTGTTTCATTCAGTTAATTGTTTTCAGCTAACATGAGCGAAGATCAAGTTACTCTACCATTCCCAAAATAAAGCATCTGCACATAAAGAGAATATTTGCATGGTGGATGAAAGGTCGGTTAAATTTCTGTAGAGTTACAAAGCTCAGCAGAAACTATTCACTGAGTTTGCAGAAAGAGAAAAAAAACCCAGTCCTGCAGTCACAAGTTTCTGAAGTAAAAAATTCCCTGTGAATATTGAGAATGAAGCCTGCCGGAATGAACAAGCAGGTTGCTAAACTTGTAACTGTGCTATTTAATAAATCTGCTAAAGCAACTTGTTACTTCAGGCAGCTGACTATGCGGAGTAGGCTTGCATATGTTCACAGGATCACACAATTCACACTACCTAAAATCTCCTTTGGAGTATAGTAAAATGACTGTCATCTACCACTTTCACTCCTTTTTTGAGCCTGTATTTATCAAAGTGGCTTAACTTTTGTAACTGAGAAAGCATTGTGGTCTTAGATAGTGTCACTACGATTCTGATTCTTGGAATCATCTAACCATCCATACACTCACTCCCTCTCCTCAGAGATACTGGTTTATTCTTATCTGACATGCCATACTAGGTGAAGGGTAGCCTGATAAACTTCAGGAAGGACTGTTTATCTTATACGACAGTGCTGTCATGGTACTATCCTAAAGATTATTAAAGCCTTTTTGTTTCTCATCTATCCCAGAGTTGCTACTATTTATTAGCTTCACAAAATGAGTATTTTCACTCTTTATTCTGCATGAGACTATCAATTCTCCTGAGCATCATACTAATTTTTTCAGCACACTGTGTCTAGTTTGAGTTTGACTGCCTTGAATATGGAAAAGTAGACTTCTGGTCAAAGCTCCAATTGTTCTTCACTGTAACTTCTCATCCAAGGAGCTTCGGCTGTTTCAAGTATTTATTGGTTTTCAAAGCAAGAGCAGAAAACTACATGTTTTCCTTCTTCTGCATGTGCTGGAGTGGAAAGAAAATATAGCAGAATTGTAAATAATGAACTACATTAATCACAGCATATATTCAACATCTATTCAACACAACCTATATTCAACATTAAAACATGTGGTTTTTTGTTGTTTTTACTTCTATTTCAATTAAGAAAAAATAATACTGGTCTTATGGGGTGGTATGTAGGTCGAATATCCAACCAGCAAAAACTATAAGAAAAAAAGAAAATGTAGTGCTATCTATGCCTCTGTAGCTGTTAAAATAAAATAGACAAATATGAACTACAGGTAGGGCTACGTCTCCAGGAAAGATGATGTGCTTAAGTTGGCAGATGATACCATTAGACACACACTTACAGTGTAAATGTGTTTTTCCATATAATATGTAGGAAAGGAGTACCTGGCTTAATGGTGCTATTCTATTATGACGTATAGAATTTACCTAATTAAATTTTACTAAAGCATCAATTTATCAAGTCTTTGTATTATAAAGTATACTGTCAATATTTTCATTTCATTTTAGCTGATAGCCCATTTACATGACCTATAGCTGCTAACAGCTCCTATATTTCCATTTGTATCTCTACAGTAACAATCTCTATCTTTTTTTTGCAAGATGCTTTCTAATAGTCTTTGACAATACTCTTGGCAGCTATAGATGCCTATATGACAGGCACAACATGTTCTGCAGGTCTGACTAACTTCTATTCATATTAGGGTCTAAACAATAGAGAAGCCAGTCATTTATTCAGGGAAGAGGGCCAGTGTTTTGCATTTCAGAATGTCTAAATAAACATAATGCAAATGTTTTATGAATGGAACAGTTTGTTTTATCTTTTGGAACTCATTGATTTAATATACTAAATACCATTTTTTAAAGTCTACCTGCAATATGCCACTATATTAAGGGTGCAGAAAGTAAAAAGTGATAAAAATATATATCAGTTATGCTTTCATTTTTCTCATGGGCTTTCAACACAAAGGGAACCTTTGGTTCTAACAGAGTCTTTTGATGTGAATTTTTCCTCAGATTAATTCCAACTTGTTTTTTTTCATCCTTTGCAGTGAATATGTTAATAGAATTTACTGAACACAGCTCTTTTTGTAAGTTCCTGCTTTTTTTCTTTTACTGTAAGCTGTAAATCAATAGTAACTGATTCCTGGGGCCAAATATGTTGACAGCAGCTTAATCAACTTATGTCCATGCTACTTTCAATGTCACCTCTAGCCACAAGGCAGTAAATTCTTTCAGAGCATTTTTCTTTGAACTGTTCTGCTATATTTTCTCTTTGTTTGTTTTAGAACACAATTCTGCTCCTTTCCCTCATAAAGTGCTTTTAGTCAGCAGATTTTGAGAGTGCCTCTTTCCCCCCAGACTTCCTTGTCGTTATGTACTTCTATTATACTTTCTCTCCCAAGAATTTGTACAAAAGTTCTTTTGGGCAAGATTAATATGTTTGATATTAATAGACATTTTGTGCTTGCAAAAACTAAGATTGAGGCAAAGTACTTCGTATCTGTGCCATATATTCTTGTGTCAGATATCTGTCTAAATTACATTTGCAATTTCTCAACAATACTAAATGAAGCAAATTTTGTAAAACCATCAATTGGAAATGTTATCTTGGAGGAAAAAGGAGAGAAGTAAATCAATACAAATATTTAGTATTTACAAAGATAAACATTTAGTAAGTCTTTCCATTTGGTAAGTCTTAGTCTAGAAATATATAGTGTCATCAATAACATCTTCTGAACAACTTAAGTTCAAAGACAACAATTGATGATCACAATTACTAAAAATGTATTTCCTAAACATAAAACTTTAATTAGTCCTCTGAAAAACTGGATGTAACAAGGAAAATGTCCCATCAATTCCTCAGCAGAAAGCCGCAATACCTATAAGAATATCAATTGAAGAATAGGAAAGTGATAAAATTATAACTCTTTCATAAAGCACTACATGTATCCCTGCCAGCAAAAAGTCAGCCTTTGTCACTTTGTTAGGTTTCATCCCTAAAACTCAGTTACAAAATATGTTTTATATCTCTGACAACACCATTCTCTCTCAAGGAACTTGTAAGCAGGAGACATTAATACATCGAATAGTACAGTTTACATTTGACATTATTGGTTAAAAGAAAATAAATTCATAATCTAGATATTCTTATACTTTCTTTTTTTTTTTTTTTTTTTTTTTCTTGTTAACCTTATTTCTTTTTAAAACAATACTAAAATCTATCACAGATGGGACAGCGTAAACTGTATGTAGTGGATATGGCTACTAGATTAGTTTCAGAATTTACCAGGCATTAAATTCTGAAACTAGGCAATTTTTTAAAATAGTGTAGGTGCAAAGAACATATGAACAGTCTTCTAACATATAATTCTGACTCATTTTTACTATTTAGGGGATTCAGGAATTTTTCCTTTAGTTCAGATGTTACCAAAAATTTATAGCCAGCCCCTACCAATTGTAGCTAGCAAATAGCAAGCAGGTTTCTGCTTGAGAGATCAAAAGTTCAATTTTGAACGATTGCACACAGAATTATCTGGTCTCTGACAGTGCTTATAATTTATTTTTTTGCCTACTACAACCTCCAAGCAATTAATTCATTTTGGATGTGAGGTTCAGGTGTATTCAGTTACTAAAGCCACCCAACATTTAGACAGATATACAGTTTTCTAATTTGACTTATGGTGTCAAAAGTTAAGAATTTAAGTGGTAAAGTACTGATGCCTTAAGGGATATGCTTAATATTTTGGGGAAGTCACTTTAGCTAGGTAGCTGGATAACTTGGAATATTAAGGGCCAGAAGACCCTATGTTCCACTGTGTTTGCATTCTTTATGTAGATAAGTGAGGTAGTAAGTCAAAACATAGAGTTAGGCTTCCAGGCCTACAAGGGGCTGAACTGGAGCGGAGATAGGTAACAAGGGACCATCCTGTTGGATGCTTAAGGGACATAGTAGTAAGACGGACTTTAGTTGGATGAGGGGTGGGCATTCTGAAAGTTATAAAAATGAAGAGATTGCTACAATTTTTCTCTTTGGATCACTGGACATTACCAGTAAAGCTGCTTCTACCCCCTCGTTTCTCTATTTTTTTATCTGTCGCTCTTCAGGCAACACTACTTCCTTTTGATCACTCTAGTTTACCATCTCAGCATGTAACAAAAGTCATCCCAAAATAGAAGCTGAAAGCAAACAAGTAGAATTAGTAGCTCAGGAATCAAGACCTCTTGAAATGTGCCCCTTGTCCAGTTCAGTCTACTTATTTAAATCTGTTTCTTCCACATCTAAATCAATTACAGGCGCTGGGTGTTCTCTGCCAGTGTCTCCTGAAGATTGCTCTGAAGATCTTTTTCTGACTAGATTTCCATTGCAATGCACTAAGAAAGCAAATATTTCTCAAGATTATGGGCTAGAAAAAAACTGTTGCAACACAGAATATTTCCAGATAGTGTCACAAAGGTGTTGGATTCAGAAGGAGCAGAAGAATTGTGTGCATACAAAATAATACGCAAACAAGAACATATTCTTTTGCATAGGAGAAAGTCAATTCCATTTTGCTCAAGGATGGAGTCTTTGAGGTCAGAGCCTGTGCCTACTGTTACCGAAAGTTTTATATTTTTAATCTTAAACCACAAAAAATTACTGTTTTAATTTCTTTAATTCAGCCTGAAAAGGAAGGCTCAGGGGATCTTATCAATGTATGTAAATGTCTGCAGGGAGGGTATAAAATGTGGTAGATGGATGCTACCACAACATCAACCAACTGCTATCTTGCTCCCCCTCCTTAATGGGGCAGAAGTATAAAATAAGATGGAATAGTCCATGGACTGAGATATGAAGACAGTTTAATAGGAAAACGTGGAAGAATTTCAAAAAGAGTATTTTACTCACTACCTTCCATCAACATGCAGAAGTCCAGCCACTTCTTAGGAAAGAAGGGGTAGCGGTTGCTTGGGAAGACAAACAACATAACTACAAAAGTCCCCGCATCCTCCCTCTTTCCCTCAGCATTTGTGGTTATATAATAGGCTATTATGACTATATATACTACAGCTTTGGTCAGTTTGGGTCAGCTATGTACCAGTTATCTACTCCACCTTCCTGTTACCTATCCCCAGCCTACTAGCCTTCGGGGAAGGAAGAGGCTGAAGAGAGGTTGGAATGAAAGTCTTGATGTTATGCAGTGTTCAGCAATAGCCAAAACACTGGTTTGTTATCAACACTGTTTTAACCACAAATGCAATGGACAGCACCATCAGGGCTGCCATGGCAAAAGTCAACTCCATCCCAGCCAGACCTACCACAAGATTACAGAGACAGGCTCTTTTCAGTGGTATCAAATGACAGGACAGGAAGCACTGGGAAAAACATGAAACATTAGAGATTCCACCTGAACATAAGGAAATACTTTTTTAATGTTCAAGCAACTAAACAAAACTGCAAGCTACCTATACAGGTAAGGGAACTATTCAAAAGCTGTCTACATATGTTCCTTGGAAATTTGCTCAGGTGGCTCAGCTTCAACAAAGGAGTTTAACAAGATGACCTCTGGAGGTCCCCTCCAATCCCTAACATTCTGTTAGGGTTGTGTGATAGTACACAAAGGTGACTTACTTTTAGTAGGTTTCATTAATATATTTAGAATCTTCAATATAGTATACCAAAGGGAAACGTCATAGTCTATAATATACTTTATCTTAATTTCAAATAAAAAAGATAAAACATATAGGCCAAAGAATTACAAATGAACCTGTATTTCTTAGAAGGGTTGAATGGAATGAAAGAACTTTTGTGGCTCTGTTAAAATGTCAAGGTCAAATGATAAAGTAAACAATGATAAACTAAACATTTTACTTTTTCATAAAAAAAATTCTACAGTTAATAGCAACTCACATGGAAATATTTAAAAAACTTTATGGACAGACTAAATGGAATTTTCACCCCACAGTGGTGCATACACAAAACATTTACAACTCAATTATACAGGATTTTGCCTAATGAACGCAGAATTAACTCCTTTCTTCTAAACTGACTTTTTTACTCTAATGACTTAATACATGTAGAAAGTAAAATGATTCTACATTAAGGAACACCCTATGAGCAGTTACGGAAACATTATTTTTGGAATTCTGTATTATGTTCAAAAGAAATCATACCGGATGTGAGCTGACATTAAAGTCAAAGCAAAAATTAATAAACAAGCAGAGCAGGAAATACTTTTCAAAAATATTCACATATTCCTTAGTGTAATGAAAAGAGAAAAAAAAAATCTTAGAAAATGCTGCTTCAAAAAAGTCCTAAAAGATGTCATAAGTGCAGCTACTTTGCATATGAATCTTCTCACTCATATACATACAATCTGCCATCTTAACCAAATCGATAGCTATTTATGTTTACACCACTTCTTCCCTAGTTCAGATATTGTCAATATTATTATCCTTACCTTGTAGGTATCTTACCATTGTACTCAGTGCCAAAAAAGTCTGAGGCCCACATGACACATCTTTCAATAAATAGCATTTTTCTTCTTTATTCTCATTAAACACAAACCTACACTACTTTGTTTAGATAAAAGTCACAAAATAAAATGGCCCCATCAGTTTTTTAATTTAGAACTGTGGAATGCTTTTGAGCATGATTTCCACATAACCTTTTTTACATAATTTTTGTATTTACTGTTCCTGCAAAATTATTTCCCTTTCTAATCAAATCAAACTCAAAGAAGTACTCTAGAATTGAATTTAATGCACAGCAACTTCTAAAGAGTTTTCAGTCCATTGCAGCACGCACCATCTGGGATAAAGCTGCCATAACACATAAAACATGATGTCTCCACAGCCTGTTGAATGTAGATTATAGATTTAATATCTGGAAGAAATTTTCAAATCATGAGGTGAAGCATGAAATTCTTCTTAAGAGTGCAATTCGATTACGACAATAAAGTATGTAAACTTGGTCTCTTCTCCCTGACAACTAGCAGTTAGTTGCAGAGGGCATAGTCTTCAACTGCAGTAGAGGAGGTTTATGTTAGAGAGTGATTGGCCATTGGAATGGGCTGCCCAGAGAGCTGGTGGAGTCACTGTCCCTGGAGGTATATAAGAAGAGTGCCATGGTCTAGTTGACAAGGTGGTGTTAGGTCAACTGTTAGATTTGATCTCAGAGGTCTTTTCCAACATAATTGATTCTGTGATTCTGTTATTTTATTTAAATTTACTTCTTGATTTCTGATGAATAGCTATAGAACTGCAACTGTCTATAGCGAACTTAATTAATCATAAACAAGCAGAAGAAATATGACAATATTAACATTTTAAAAGGGACCCTGTTAATTGAAACTCAGTATAATGAATAAGAGCTTTTCACAGTAATTATTTTGACTCTCCTACAAGTACATATGATGGAATTTCCACAGTACCTATGTAGGAGGAACCATCTGGACTATATAGTGTTCAGCTACTCTAAGATTTTTTACATATGAATATATACACCAAATATACGGAAGTTTTAACAAAAAAATATTGTTTGTCTGAATTTATGATAACACAATAATGTCATAGGAAAAATCCATTTTTTAATAACTTGTCTTTACAGACTGTCAGAAACAGTCAGATTTATTGGCATTGGTCACTGCAACTAGATAACTACTTTTTAAACTGTAACTTCACTTTTATAAGTACTCATTACTGTACTTGTGTTGAATGTTTGTGCAAAAGTTTCCTCCCATTTGACCAGAGAATGACCTGATGATACCCAAAAGTACCAATGCTTTGAAGTTAAAACTACTGTTCTTTTGCTTTGTGTCCTCAGAAAACATCAAACAGTTATGAAGACATGTAACATCAATTTAACTCTGAAATTCTACTACTCTCAGATACAAATATTGCAGTGAATGTCACTGCAGGAGCAGGAGGCTATTCCTTCTCCCAGGTGATTATTTTATAATGGAGATCATGATTTCTACCACTTTTTCACTACATTCTAACTGTTCTCTTTTGCTTGGCTGCATGCAAACACTTAATGAAAGTTGCAGCTGCTTTTGCATAAAAGAGCCTTGCTACAAGAGGTCTGGTTATGTGCCAGAGTTCTATGTGTTCCAGCCATTCAAAGACTGAATTCAAAGTCTTAAGGCTAATCTAAAAGTGCAGCTATGGAGTACTTAATTAATGAATAGACAAACAACAGACTTTTTTCCTTCCCACCCACCCCCCCAAATTATTATGCATATTAATAAACAAGCCATAGAACACTTNCTGTCAATCCCAGGCATGAGAGGGCTTTAATTAAAAAAAAGAAAAAAAAAAAAAGAAAAGAAAAGAAAAGAAATTTCTTTCTAAGTTTCTAGTCTTCCTGTTTTGAAGTATCTTATTGATATTGTATTTAATCTGAATTAACCAACTCACATTAACACCTGGATCAGAGTCTCCTTGATAGTTTTTGCCTCAAAACATGTTAAAACATTTTATTCATAGCAAGTGAGACAAAAGTGAGAAAATGCACATCTGTAAAAAGACAAAAAGGGAGAAAATGCACAGCAGTAAAAAGAAAAACGAATGAAAGAAAACAAGCTGGAAAACCTTGAATATTTGAAGGAGAGCTGTATGATATTTCTTTCCCTAATTCTGATTACTTGTTCCCTGTAAAAATGTAAGCCTAAAATGTAGTGTGTCACAGCAGCAAAAATTAGGTGAGTTTGTTTGTTTATTAAAGATCCTACTTACAATTTCCTTATTAAGCATGTGTTAATAAGTATTTCCTTATTAAGTATGTATTAAGAATGTGTTTAGGAACGCATTCACAAAGAAATTGTGAAAATGTGATTTTTTAAATAAGACCTACATTTACATAAATCCCTAATGGATAGACAAAAATTCATTATAAAGTATGGAAATTGAAAAAAAAAAATAAATAAAAAGGAAAAGCATTGAGTAGAAAAGGATTTTGTGTTTCCAAAAATTAGTACTAACTAATTTGTGCCTTTAATAAACTGCTGTTTAAAAACTCCTATGTGTGAGAGAGCCTTTCATCTGTGTAGAAATAGTCATTCATATGATGAATTTCCTGATCCAGAAAAAAGTTCAGATTAGTTTTCAGTACTCTTGAATTAGCTTCCTAAAATCACGGTTTACTAATTATTTTTTTGTTTCAGACTGATTTCAGATGAGAAAGGATCCACCTGAAAATGGACTATGACTTTAGATAGCAGTATGTGATTCTTCTACACAACTAATGCTAATAAAACTTAGACCACTCTATACATCCAAAACTACCTCCACAGAGAAATCAAGACCATCATCATATTATACACCTCCAGTGTGTGGTTCACTTTACCTGAAATGTAATTCAATTCAACTGAAATCTGTCTGATTTGTTGTCTTTAGATTGTATATGGACTAAAGAACTCTTTGATATCTAAAGATGGATGAGATTAATTCATGCCATGGTAATTAATACAGTAAAACATATGGGTGTATACAGTATACATGTGCTTCAAACTAAAGCACTAGAGAGCACTATGAATCAATAAGAATACATCTATTCCCTTGTTAATGGCAGCTGTGTTAGGAGGCTAGTGACCCATTTCTTCCCCAGGCTTTAAACCAACAAGGACAGCCTATACATGTGTGGATTTTGAAATAGAACTGTCAAAACAGGGTGGCTGCATGTAAATAGGAAAGATTCTTTAGCCACCTTTAATCCTGGCAGAGATTAATTAGAGAGAAAGCTCTGGGCCAAAGCCATATGATGAAGTATCACAATATTTTAAATAAAGCATTTGAGTTTCGGTCTCTAAGATCATGTCTTGTATGGGTTTTGCAACTAATAGCTGTAGTCATCATGTCTTTTCCTTCAGCCAATATACACAAACTCAAAAATTAAAACTGTGGCTACTAAAATAATTACAGTCACTTTCAACACAGTGCATTTGTCAGTAATGAACTGATTCTTAAATTGTTGAGTAGTCAGTGAACCTTTCACTTAAAACTTTCTGCCTTTCTTAAAATTAAACAGATATGTATATATAAAAAATTTCAACACCAACAATTTTGTCAATTATTCTGTTTTGGATCAAGCATATAGCAATTATAATGAAGTAATATTTAATGTGAACAAGTATTTGGACTGCAATCTGCTTTCCTCTTTCTTCTCCAATTAAAATCTATTCATCCTACATCCTACTAGAAAAAAAAAAAACAAAAAAACACAACAAAACATAAAGAACTCTAACATCATCACCATGACTGTCGTAATTTCATATTATTTTTTTTTATTATCCCCAGGAAAGACAGGGTTTTCTCTGTTATGGGTTTTTAAGTTTCTCCATCAAGAATATAATTTAATTATTTATCATCTCATTAGCATGCTTGCTGATATTAAATACTAAATGTGCAAAATTATTTTTGTTGCTTGATAGTGATTTTTATATCTTTTGATTAATTTTCTTCCCCCTTTGTTTATTATCACAAGTTTGTAAGCCTCCAATTATTTTTAATGCAATGCTTTAAGTATGGAGCCTTTATTTCAGTATTTTTAGAAGATGAAAAAGGTGAGATATAAGAAAGAAAAACACATTTGCCTATGTTTGCTCATCTGTATGAGAAATAAAAAATGGAAGAACAAGACTTTGAATTCTCTGTTTTCGGTAAACATGTCTTATCAAATAAATGCACAAGCTGCACTTTTTAATATGTTGTGGGGTTGGCTTGGGTTTTTGTCTGTGTGTTTGTTGGTAGTGGTTGTTCATTTTTTAATCTGAAGTAGAGGCTTTCCAGACACTTTAATATATTATATAAATATAAGAAATAAGATACATAAATACACCAATAAATTTTAATTGTGCTACTTAATAGAATCGAAATAGTGCATTTATTTTTTTAATTAAATTTACTATTTAACTATTCAATTTTTGAATTTATAATCATATGCAACTATTTTCATCTCTCTCTCTATGGGTTTTCCCAAAATGCTGCAGGTTGCCTGAAGCTATTCCAATATTCAGTGTAAGTTTGACATTTGTAGGATGTGCTTATTAGACATTCAGGTGAGAGATTGCATTGCAACACATTCTGTCAATCTCAGATTGTTATGAACACTGTTGTTATGCAACTTCTCTTTGCAGAATAAAAATTACTAAACTTGATAAGCCTGCTGAAGATTTAAGCTTTATCTGAAAGAACTGAAAAAGAATTGAATTTTTCACAGGTTAATAAATCAACATTTATATGTACAATATCTTTCAATAAAATAGGTATTCAATCTGTACTACTCACTACAAGGCTAGATTGCTAAAGATTCCCTTCCCACCTGAGTTAGTTTCCTAGATTTAAAGTGACTCATCACATTACATGATCACTGAGCCCAGTGGAATGGAAACTGATGGGGCTAGACCGCACTTCACAGCATATCTGACTGTTAGGTCATAAAATACATATCTGACAAAGTGGAGGGAGGATGCAACACAATGCTTTAAGGTAATACCTAGAGAAAGGGTATTTAAAAAATCAGCAATGTGAAGTTACAATGCTAATGAAATATTGTTACAGAAACAACCAGTTAAAGCTGTCTAAACTCCAAATTTCTTCTCCTATGCACCTCCTTTTTTCAGAAATAAAATAAGCCAATATTTACCTAATTTGCAGTATTTATCATCACTATATGGGATTCAAATAAAACACTAAGTCGTGACTTCAATACTCTTTCAGTAACAAGTTCTGGTGCTTCTAAACAGTTGTGAGCTGCTGCATCTGTGCAGTGGAGCACCATTTTAAGAAAACACCTTATACAACAGGACTATGTGAGAGTAGATATTTCATTGGATTCATTTAATGTGTCTCCCAGTAATTAGCTTGAACCATACAATTCAGTAATATAGTTTATTGCTTCTTGGAATTGATGCAATATCTACTTATTTTACCAAAGAGTAAATATCATATCATTCAAGTAAGCAAATTCATTTATGAAACAATATTCTGGATGAGATTAGAAAATGGATTTGTAATTTACAAAGTGTTTTATTATAAGCAATGCCTTTAAGGTTTAATAAAGGTGTTTTGTATTTTCATTATATTCTATAGGCATGAATCCTTTCTCTCATTGTATAGATCCTTCTAGTCCCTTTCTCATTCTCCTGGTAATCCATTCTGCTCAGAAAAAATACCAGTATTCAGCAGTTCTGCCAGCTGTGTATGAACACTGTTCATCTCTTCTATTTCATCTCCGTTGTCAGTTATGGCAAAGCTTAGGTAAACCCTCTAAACTTTTCAAAATATCTGAAAATGTGAACAAAGACACACAATGCAGCAGTGTAGCATTTAATGTGAGTCTGTTGTAGAATTAATATTATTCAGAAACCACCCATTTGGCTAAATTGATAGACTTCCAAAGTTAGGGTTTGTTGTTTTTTGGGGTTTTTTGTCCCAATATATTTGTAGGCTGATTGTCCTTTCTGAAACAGGTTTCTTCTTATTCTGTTTTTTAAAAACAATATCTCTGCAGAAAAAAAAAAAATAAATTCTGGACATACTAAGTGTTAAAAGCTTTATTTTGCACCATCTAGATCATTAACTTGGAATTAATAATACACCGTAATATTTTTAAAGTTTGTATGCCTTCTAAACAACTATTACAATTGCAAATATATATAGTCCGTTATAGAATCACTAAGGAAATCCAAGATCTTGGACTGAACACCAGCATGCCAACTAAACTATAGGTCTAAGTGCCACATCCAGTCATTTCTAGAACATTTACAAGGATGGTGACTCCACTACTTTTCTGGGCAGCTGTTCCAGTGCTTGACAACCCATTCAGTGAAGAAATTTTTGCCAATGTCTAGTCTGAACCTTCCCTGGCACAACTTGATTTTGTTTCCTCCCATTCTGTCTCTCTTTCCTAGGACAGGAGGCCAACTTCTACCTTGCTACAATCTTCTTTCAAGTAGTTGCAGAGAGTGATGAGGTCTCACTTGAGCCTCCTTTTCCTCAGGCTAAGCAACCCCTGCTCCCTCAGCTTTTCCTCACATGATTTACTCTCTAGAACCTTCACAGCTTTGCTGCCCTTCTCTGGATACACTCCAGCACCTCAATGCCTTTCTTACAGCAAGGAGTCCAGAACTGGACACAGAAATTGAGGTGCAGCCTCACCAGTGCCGAGTACAAAGGGATAATTACTTCCTTAGTCATACTGGCGACACTATTCCTGGTACAGGCCAGCACTATTGACCTTCTTGGACACTCGTTCACACTGCTGGCTCATGCTCAGCCATCTGGCAACCAGGCATCCAGACAGTTTTTACCCAGTGAAGAATGCACCAGCCTAAGCCATGGGCTGCCAGTTTATCCAGAAGAATGCTATGGGAAAGAGTATCAAAGGCTTTACTGAATTCCAAGTAGACAACATCCACAGTCTTTATCTTGCTCACTAGATATTACCAGCCTTTCTCCCAGGTGGGACCCACTAGGTGGTTCATAAAAGGAGATTACATTTGTCAAGCAGGACCTGCCTTCCTTAATCCATGTTGGCTGGGCCTGATTCCCTGTACACGTACATGACTGCACTCGAGATAATGGTATACTGGAGATTAGTTCAGTTGATTAGAGCATGGTGCTAATAATGCCAAGTTGAGTCATTCACTTTAGATCTGGACTTGGTGATCCTTGTAGGCCCCTTCTAGTATAGAAAATTCTGTTATTCTGTTCCACAGCCTTCTTAGAAACTGAGGTCACACTGACAGGTCTCCAGTTCCTCAGATCCTATTGGGTTTTTTTGTATCCAGTCCGTCATGTTAATTGAAAGCAGAGTCTCTGTCGATATCGCTACCAGAGAAATTACTTGCCATTCTACCACAGCAATATGTTGTACAGACTTTAATATGAATATGAGATAATAACGAAAAGGTTACAAACATCGGTATAATCAAATCTGGAATTGGTTACAAGAAAAATTAGAAATAGATTACCCTAACCCCCTAAATAGTTATGTCACCTGTATTTTCCACTTCATATCATTCTCCAACTCAGCTTTTGCACAACTTCATGTAACAGCAGGTAGCACAATACATAGTTTTATTGAAACTACCACCAAACCTGAAGATTTGTTACCAGACCAAAGACATAATAAAATTTGTGTGGAGTAGAAAAACATATACAAACTGAAGAATTTATTGATAGTCTAATTAAAGTAGAAAAATTTTGGTTAGTACAGTTACAGTGATAGTAACAAATACAGAGCAGCACATCCAATTACTGGTCATTCCCTTTCACAGTATAGTCAAAATGGATCTAACTGAATAGTACGTGCCTGTTTCTTGGATGTTATTCTTACCTTTCCATACTTGTTGAACAAAAGAAAACAAAATCCTGCAAAAAACAAACCAACCCCAAAACAAATAAACAAAGAATACAAAACACACATGCAAATGACAAATCATTAATATTCCCAAATTGTTCACTAGAAGGGGAATGATGCCATTCTCATTCCATTGTCCACTGAAGTTCATATATGCTCTACAGCTCCCTTTCTCTTTATTAGTCCACAGTCTATGATTTTTATGCACGTGTTGAATGTTTTATGTGTGTTGGACATTTGCTCTTTGTTTCTACTTGTTCTACCCAGTTTACAAGGTAGCATTTCTTTAATGCCCAGTAGTTGACAACTGATGATTGCTTTATAGCCCTGGGGACTTTTATCCTTTGTGCAGACTTCCAGGGTATCTATTCTGTACATTATTACTCCAGAGTCATCAACAATTCACTTTCCACAGAATAAGTGTTACTTAATACTAAAAATAGTATTAGTAGAACAGAATTAGTATCTGTTAACTACAGAAATATACAAAATTATTATAACAGTAGGTGTTACACTAAAAAATTATGTAAAGCTAAAATGGAAATAAATTAAGTAGTACTTTAGCAAAGATTAGCTGCTAAATTTTTGCTAATAATTAGTTTAGGCATTAGATATTATATTTTAGCAACTATACAGACTGCCAAAATTATTTCAGGAAGGCCAAGTTCTGACAAAGCAAGAAGGATCAGTTAAAATTCTGAGCCTTTGTGGAGTTAATGCAAAGCTGTGGCCTCCATGTACTGGAGGATAGCAATTTTACATCCACACAATTAAACATGAAATTATAGCAAGCTTTGTTTCTCCTTTAAGAAAAGGCTGAAGGAAGGAGGCAAATGTTCTTTTTGTTTTCAGAGAGAAGATCCCAAAATGCTGAACTGATACTTAGAATACATTAAATTGTTGACATCAGAAATCATCTCCTGACACTGAAAACACTGGAAGAGTTTTAACAACACAAACCATTCTTCTAATTGTCTCTAAGCAACACAGCTCCTCTAAAATCAGTTAAATGCAATGTTTAGCAGGAACTGAGGAGAACAGGAAACACACTTTTATATGCAAAGCTAATTTTTTTGGTTGAAACCTGAAGACTGTAATCCACAATAATTGGTCCACATTTAGTTATTATAGAACAAGGAAAAAATATTAATGGCTTTGCATTTTTATTTTCTTCATTGAAATTCTACTTTATAGCCAAATACATGGAGTATCTTATACATGTTGGATAATTATTCTATTTTTTCTTTACTGATCTTAAAATTGCCTTTGCCGAGCAATCAAGCCCACATTTTCCTAAATGACCACTGGTGAGTTATTTATAGTTATGGGATCTCCTATATAATCCTGTACCTTCTCTTTCATATCTTATGTCTGTACAATTTTACGCTGCACTGTATCTTTTTCAAAACTGCTGCTGTCATACGATACTTGTATTTATATTCTTACCAATGTTAGTGTGACAAATATTTCCTCCTATATGGGATAATTACTTTTTACTACCATCAGAAAAAACATACTACGTGATTATATAAATATAAATTATAACTAAGAAATTGAGTAATTAGTAAATTAGTCATTAGAAATTTAGTAATTGAGTAACTATCCATTAGAAAACTGATGATTTGGTTAAACAGTTAATTTTAGTCAGACAGGCTAAGATAGAAGTCTTCAAGCCCTGAAAAGTTGTACAAAGCCTTTTGTCTCTTGCTAACACTGGCAAATTGTGGATAGATTACTTATTTAGTAGTTCTGCAACTGAAGGTTCAGCCCTTTTATCTCAGAACTATTGTCTGTGCTTGGTTGGCCCTGGACAAATGCAGTTATCTACCAAGCTGTTCTATGACTGTCATCCTCATCAGGACAGGGAGGGAGAAAATAAGATGAAAAAAACAAACAAAGGCAGTTTAATAAAGGAAAAGCAAAGGCTGAGTGTGCAAAGCAAAGAAAAAATGAAAATATTTTATTCTCTACTTGCCATCGTAAGCGATGTCCACCCCTTCCTGGGAAGCAGGGCTTCAGTGTGCATAGCAGCTGCTCCAGAAGACAAATGTCATAACAAGGATTGTCTTTCCTTCCTCCTCCTTTCTCTTAACTTTTATATCTGGGCAGACATTACATGGTATGGAATAGCCCTTTTGGTCAGTTTTTGTCGGTTTTTTATCCTGATGATGTCTCACTCCAAGGTCTTGCCCAGCCCACTGGTGAAGGGTGGAATTTTGGAGAGACTGTGCTGATGCTGTGCAAGCACTGTTCAGCAGTAACCAAAACACTGGTATGTTACTAACACCCTTTTAGATACCAATACAGCACAGCACAATAAAGGCTGCTGTGGAGAAAATTAATTCCATCTCAGTGACACCAAACACAGCCTCACAGGTTCAAGCTCTGCAATAGTTCGATAGTTACAGGTGAGTAATTATTGTGCTATGTTCATTAAAAAAAATTTCCCCCCCCCCAAAAAAAACGTACTACTTTAGGATACTGTAAAAGTTTGTAATTCACTCCCACTTCATGCGGGATTCACATATTGCAAACTGTATTTCAAAGCCTGACAGATTTTCAGAAATAACTAGGTCATGATCTACAATTGTTGAGCAGAAGAGTACTGATTTCTGAAACGGTTTGAAGAACAATCACTGGAGGAAATTTCTGTAGGTCATGTGAATTCTATAAAATCCAAAGGAAATAAATCATAAAAATTCACTCCACTCCTGTGTGCATTTCTGATACAATCCCATAAGTTCAGTGTCCAAGCTGCAGGCCTTTTTCATGTATTACACAATTTCAACTTCTGTTTTGTATTAGCTTTACTCTCTTATTTAACAGTTATCTATTATGAATGGTGATACACAAAAATAAATGCATATCTTCCCTGAAAAGTTATATGGTAAATTACGCATCCAAAATATCTTGCAGTCAAGCATACCTAGCAAGGCAGTGTTCTATATTCAGGTCCAAATATGCAGGAACATGTTCCATTTGAAACATCTGTTCTTAAAGTGTTCAAACATGAACAAACTGCAATTACTGCTGTGTGAAAACCATGTCAACTAAGTGGGGGTAACACTACTTTCACACTTTTTACTAAGGTAATGTTGCCAACATAGTGTTTAGGCCCTGGTATACTACTGCTGACCATTTTGTTTTTATGTTACTTTTAACATTAAAGCTACTACTGCTGGAAGTAGATAAAAGATCTTTTCTTCAAAAGAAGAGAGATAGACGAAAATCTAAATCAATCTGGAGCTGAGTATCTGGACTTAAAATAGAGCCCAAGCCATGGCAGGCACTTTGACTCTGTAGAATCTTCATAAGGAATTTAATGCAACTGAAAACAGAAATCTAAAGCTAGGTCTCAAGCAGATGCATTTCTACACAGAGTTCTGTATGGAAGCAGACAACTACACAGGAGTACTTCTAGAATACTTCTATAGTGAGAGCCTTTTTTATAATTGCATTATATGCATTATATATTAATTAGGATTATACAAAAATACAGCTTAAAGCTGTATCTGCTGTATCTGCTTAAGTGTATTCCAGCACACGACTTGTACGTTTCTGGAATTGCTGGAAGCATAAATACATTTTTTAACAGGGTAAGAGAAAGACATTCTCCATTTTATTCCTGTAAAACTTTCCAGTGTTTGCAAGACCCCAGTTCTGAAGCTACAAGCTTAACTGGAAGTGCTACCTTTAAAAGTATATTTAAGGCTTTAAAGTTTGCTCACCAAACTTTTGAAAAGCCTTTACTTTGTTAATACCTCAAAATCACATAGAGAAAATTGTGACATGCTTTCCCAAGAGAATTCTTTTTAATTAAGTGAAAATTGGCATAAGAAACAACAAAGGTAGAAGCATTCCACAAAAGCATCCAGCAAAAAGCAACCAGCACAAACCTTAGTAAAATAAAGTAAGTTTTAAATTACTCAAAAGATACTAAGAGCAAAGAAAAGAAAGGAGAATAAGAGAAGAAGAGTTGAGAAAGAAAAATAGAGAAAGAATAAAGAAAAAAAATTAGAGAAAAACAGTTACTGCCAAGAATCCAATGGTTCACACGGTGGCAGGCAGAGGAGAGAAAGAAAACACACAGCCTTGTGCTTCTGTATTTATGTGGTCTGGCCAGCGTGGACACAGCCTCCAGGCTGAACCTCCAGGTCAGCGCCCACTCTGTAACCCTCCAGGCCACAGTGAGAGGCAGTGTAGCCAGTCAGAGACGTGGTGCAGGCGGGCTACTAGGCTGGCCTATTGATTGACAGCTCTGCCATGTGTGTTCTGGCCCTGCCACAGGTCTGGAGGCCGGGCCCTCTCCCGACACACACGCACAGATTGGTTCCTACCCAGTAAAATATTAATAACTGACCTAGTGTCTCACAATGCTATATAAGAAAAGTAATACAAAGTCACAGAACAAAGGAAAGAATAAATGTGCGCAACCATACCCTTCTGACTCTGACACTCACTTACTTAAAATGATGTCTTGTATAATGCACAGAGAGTATTAGAATAAAATGAGAAGGAAAAAGATGCTATCATTTTCATAAATAGAATGCAGATTTTCACCACCACAAAAGAATTCCTGAACACTAGGTTGCATGATTCTATTTCATCGGCTTGGAGAGGAGACTTCCTTTTCTTCTGAATACATTTTTCTTCTTTCAGATACAGGAATATCATCTATATTTAACTTCAGGCTGAATTTCTTCCTAAAGGCTATTCTCTAAGCAGTAAGAAACGCTTCAATCATGACTTTAGAATGATTACTGGACTAATCAGTTCCATTCAAGCATGAAAGGAACCAAATGGCCTACAATAACATGTGCCTAGGTACTCACACAGTTAAGAGGACAATATAGACACACTAAGACAAACTCTTTAGGACCTCTGAAATCTCAGGGTATAAAGACAGATGTTTGCTTGGCTTAGATGCAACAATAGGGATAAATAGCGATCAGGAAGAGTTTTTCCAGTATTTCAGCAAATGTTCCACTCAACTATTCATTTTCAACACTATAGATGGCCTTTAAAAAAAAAAATTCGGTATAAGGCTACTTTGTTCTATATACAAATAGTTCAAAGAACAAAATTTAAAAAAATAATCTCTGTAGCCTTAGTTTTATACAATCTAACAGCGTATTCTAAAAGTATATATTCAAAGAAAAAGAATTCTAGTTTCAATGATTTCCCAGTATCCATTCTTAACAGATGACAAATTATTTGATATATTTTTGTAGCTCATAATGTAAAAAAACCCAAACAAGCAAACAGAACTAGCAGGCCTGCATAAAATTTTACAGAATAACAATTTATCTATTTTTCTATGGAAAAAACCCAACCCTTTTAGTGAACAAAACAAAAGTGAAACTAGTAGCAACAAAATGGTTGAAAGTTACTCATTTTTCAACGTGACATTTTTCTAAAGGAAAATCTAGGCTAAAACCCATCACAACAGGAAATTTTGTGTGAAACTGTGTATTATGCCTGTGGAAAGCAGACAGACACAGTAGGTAAGTACCTTTACAGGAATCCCTCCGGAAAATCAATCTTATTGCTAAGTGCAAAAATAAGCAAAAAGTTAAGCTAACGGAACAACTTATGTATTTTTTTCCCCCTAGAACTGCAATATGAATTAATCAACATACAAGAAATGTTAACTTCCTCATATGAAAGGAAGACTTAGCAGATAAACTACTCAAAAAGTTTATTACTTATACAACACAATACTTTGATTCCCTCCCATACTACCACTATGCTTCAGTCTCCAAAATATCATGGAACAGGCATTATTTCTGTATCAAAATCTTAAGAAATAGACTCTGACAGTGGCATTACATTAGAAGTTGAAGTTTTCCTTTTACCTTTGAAATCCTCCGTCTTTGAAACCTTGAAAAAAGCACAACAAAACACCCGCAACAAAATCCCCAACCCCACCTCATCCCTTCTTTTATTAAATAATGCCTGGTATATGTATCTTCTTTACATACTTGCTTTCAAAGCACTTAGCCATATGAGGGTACATTTTTTTCAACATTGTGAATGAATTATTAGACAGACTTTATTTGCTTCTTAAATTGAACTATAAATAAAAAACATGAGAGATTGTATAACTGTTACGTGTAAAGCAGCATTCAAAGTTTCTATAGGCCTAGAAATTACAAAATACAGTATTACAGGGTATTATCCTATTGCTGTTTTATAAAGAAACATGAGAAAATTAGCCAGAAGTCCATTTCAGACAGATAAGTTAATTTTTATCATTTTAGTTTTGTTCAGAAAGCACAGTAAAGCCTGATAGAAAGTTGTAGAAATAATAGAGTTAAATAAAAAGTTGTTAAATTGCTTTATTTTTGTAGGTCTCATGAATAAAGTAGCAGCTTTAAAGAGCAAAGCAAAAAACAGCAGAGCAGAAAGGCAAGTACTTGATGGTATTAAAAAAATGGTATTTCCATCTGAACAGATGTTTCTTTCAAAGCTTGTGGCAAGTACAACATTTAGAGCATTTCAGTGAATGAAAATACGGCTTTTGCTTAATCAGGTGATTTTTGTCAGATAAATAAAAAATTAAGAAAAGAGCCCACAGCTGAATTATGTGTAGCTAGATTTATAAAAAGGTTTGTGTACTACAAGGACAAGAATATATAATTAAGTTAAAAGTTTCCAACATGGGCAATGCTTTTAGGGCCAGTTTTATTTTAGTAAATAAACTGTGAGCATAAAGAGGCCTACTTTAGAATAAGCCAGGCAATGACATTTGTTCAAAAGAAAGCAGGAAAGCTGACCAAGAATATACATTTAAAATTACAGAACCGACACAACCACATAATGGTTAAGGATAGAAGGGACCTCTGGAGATTGTCTGGCCCAGCCCCTCTGCTCAAGAAGGATCACATAGAGCCAGTTACTCAGGAAGATATCCAGATGATTTTTTAATACCTCCAAGGATGGAGACTCCACAACCTCCCCGGGCGGATTGTGCTCAGTCACCTCTTCAACAAATGGTCTATTCAGTGATGAGAGTCCCCAGTCTTGTGAAATTGTTGGTTGCAGTTGGATACATCAAGGGAAGCCTAGAGTGGGAGGAACAAAGCCCATGTAATGAGAAGAAGCAGCCCATTGATGATCAAAGTCCCGGTAGGTGAGGGAAGATTGTGTGTGAGAGAAGAAAACCAATCGTTGAGTGAAGTCCAAGTGTAGTCTTTCACTGGGCTTAGGCTGGGTGGGAATGCCCTCGGTACCTCCCCTGGGTAGGGGAGTTTTACAATGGACAATTTAATACTGCATCATAGGACATTTCAGGAGTCTTTGACATACTTTAAAATGTTACAGCTGCCTGTTACATCAGGGCAGTTGAGTCCATTTATGACCCATTATGGCTTATCAGCAGAGATGAATATCTTCAGGCTATGTGACTTGTTCTAGTGCACCCTGAAGGGGAGTTATCACAGCTGAGTCATTTGTGTAAGACAAATAAATACTCCCCCTCCTTGCAAGATTCCTTTTCTTGTTCAACACCCAGCTTGTAGCCTGAAGTGGCAGGTGTGTATGCCCTCAGCACCTGGGTGGTTACTCTGCAGATCATCAGCTTACATCTTGATTATATGCTCCTGGGAGAATTTGGTTATCTCAAATTCCTGTCACTGTCCAAATTAGTAGGCATATTCAGGGATAGGTGGGCTTTGGTGAACGGTTGCTTCTGCACAGTTTGCTACAGTAGACAAAAGTCCTTCAATGATTTTAAAAATGTTTAAGCCATAAACAATTTCAGCGTCTCACATCACTCCATGGCTTAAACATTCAATAATTCCTCTTCTGTTACTCACTCCATTATCTTCTTAGAAGTTGGTGATTTTCATATAGCAGACAGAAAGAGATAGGAGAAAAAAAAGGGAATAGATAGCTGAGGATCATGCAGTGGACAACAGCCGTACCAGTCATTAAAAATATAAAACAAGTAAACAGTGATATTTCTATTTTTGCTAGCCATGCTTCCCCACCCAGTGAGTCCCAGAGACAGCAAAATGGATTATAGCCAAGAAGTTGGAGTCGATCCATTAAACCAGTCTTTTGGTTGCATTGCTTGGAAGAGTTCTCCAGTCTGGTCAATTATGTCTTGCATCTTGTGCTGTACCCCATCTATAGAGGTGGTGGCATTATAAATTGTGATAATAAACTGATAACACAAGCAATTATGGTGCCAACTAAACATTTCCTTGATCCCACACAGCTTGATCTTGTCTGCTGGTAGGTTCCTACAAAAAGAATAGAATTCAGGCCATTATGGCCCGGATATTAAAAAGATCGAAATGTATTTGTTTAATGAAGTTTTCAAAACCAGTGAGAGAGTTTTGGAGAGTTTTACCAACAATGGGTGTCTTGGATAATGTGAATGAATTCTGTGATTATCTGGACCTGATGAGTTGGGCATTATTGTGGGAACAGTTAGACAAAAGTAAATCGGGACCATCCATTAACAACGCATTGATCATTTATTTTGGTCACTGCATCCGAAAGGCAGTCCGCCCATCCAGATTCAGGTGTTTTGAGAAATCATTTTAGTAAGTCATTGGTTCTTTTAACTATACATTGGCCTGAGGGTAATTAGGGGATGTAAAATACCCACTGTATACCCTCAAGCTTCACCCAATCCTGTTCTGCCTTTGCAGCAAAGTGACTACTGTTACTCCAAAGAGTACATAAGTTTTCCCATTTGATTTCCTGGAAGGACCAATGTAATTTACTTGTCAGACATTCCATAATTCCTTTCTCTTCCTCAAGTGTAGTGGAGGATCTTGCAAGGGGTGTCTGTTGAACCGAGTCCATGCAGTTATTACAGTAGTACATTGTTTCCTAGACATCTTCAACATGTCACAGTAAATCTTTAATCCCTGAGTGCCCCTGTTTGACATGTAACCATTCTGATAAATTCTGAATTCTCATTTTTGATTTCTGCTACCAGAAGGGTTAAATGGGTGAGAGAATCCACTTGGTTGTTAAACTAGTACAATAAAGTCTCATTACCCTGCTGGGCTACAACTCATACCGTGTAGTAGTCTTTAGATGTAGAGGTCTTTAGCAATTCCTAAAATATACTCTCATTTTCCTATTTCCCAAAGTGGAACATAGTTCATTTCCCAATTGTTTTGCTCCAAGAAAGGGAGACATATGAGTCAGTATAGATGTATAGGGGATGCTGGTTGTACACTTTTTGGGTAATGACACTCCAAACTTTCACCAATTCTCCAACCTGTGCACTACCCTCATCCTCTGAAACAATTCTGTCCTTCTTCCCATCCACATGGAGGCCTCCTGTTCTTCCACATCTTTCCCTCCTTCTGGCCCATGTGTCTGTGAAAACAAAAAATTAATTAAGTCAGAAGAATAAGGTAGGACAGGGTTAATGACAGAGAAGATTTAGGATTAAGAGATTCAAGAAGGGAGTTTTCAGTTTCCAGGAGCTTGGAGATTCCCTCCTCAATCTTCCTGCTCCAAGAATATTCTCAGTTTGATCATACCATTTCCTGACAGTTTCTCGCTGAGCAACCCCTATGGGGGCAGTGTCTGTGTAAGGGGGGGGTGCCTCTAAGTATGATTTTTAGTACTCTGAACAGTCCCCTGAGCAGGATAAGTTGCTAATGCAGAAGTTTTTCTGCTTCCTGTAACAGAGTGATGACCACAAACAGTCTTTTTTTCCTAAGAGCAATACTATTTTCCAACGTCTTTGAAACAACTAGACTAGAATGCAATATGGTGAGGGGAACCCTCAGGCCCCTATTGCCACATGTGGATTGACAAGCCATGGAAAACAAAGCACCATTCTATGAGGAGAAAATCAGTAGGATGCAAAAGAACCAAAACTTGATAGATAGATAGATAGATAGATAGATAGATAGATAGATAGATAGATAGATAGATAGACAAACAAATAAATAAATAATAATTTCAAGGCCTCACTGTGTAATAGACTCCACTTCTATTTAGCCTTTTTACATGTCAGATTATACAAGAACCATGCAATAATTGAAAAATCAGAAACATGTTTCCACCAGATGACCAGTATTCCCAATACCTGCTGCAATATTTTGTTGTTCTCCAGTATCTTTGCTTGCTCCAGTGAGGCTAATGTTTCAGTAGAGATACAAAGAGCACCTCTCTTCCACTAGATACTCAAGAATTTAACTTCAAACTTGAATTTTGTCCTCTGCTATTTTCTTGAGGTGTTTAATAGTACAGTTTTGAGTATCTCCTACCCTGCCTGTGTCTTCAACTAGTACATAATCAAGGTACTGATCAGTCTTTATGCCCTCATCAGTCAGGATTATGGATAGTTTCTGGGCAAGGGCATAATATACCAGTATGGGAGAGTGGTGATAACCTTGTGGCAATTGAGTCAACACACATTGTATTCCTTTCCAAATAAATGCAAAACCTTCTCAGTCATTTTCTTGAAGTGGGACCATAAGGACCATATCTTTAACATCAATTTTGGCTAAAATTGAACGAGCTTGTTCCTGTATTAAGACAATCAATTCAGGAATGTTAGGCACTGATTCTGTCAAAGGCACTATATTGGCATTTAATTTCCTGCAATCCATAGTCAGCCGCCATTTTCCATTTGACATTTTTACTGGCCATAGAGGAGAGTTATAAGGGGAATGAGTGGGAATGGTTATTGTATCTTCCTTTAAGTCTGGCCCTTCTCTGGCCCACAAAGGCAAAAAATATGGGTTTACATTCTTTACCTTTGAAAGAGTCAGATGGGGGGCAGATTGCGGCATACAAAGTGACGAAAAATCCAAACCAAAAGTCTATGGCCTGCCCTTGTCATCGATCCAAGACTTTTCCTTTCAGATATCTAAACCTAGCAAATTAAGAGGAATGGACCAATAACCTTTAATGTTTCAGTGACATTGACTTCTCCTGGTAGTCAACACTTCACTTTAGTGGCTGGTTGTAGCTGCAGGTTACCAAAAGCATCTGCCACTAT
Source organism: Serilophus lunatus (assembly GCA_013399895.1). Taxonomy (NCBI): domain Eukaryota; kingdom Metazoa; phylum Chordata; class Aves; order Passeriformes; family Eurylaimidae; genus Serilophus; species Serilophus lunatus. The sequence goes on from VXBA01002457.1 coordinate 233,528, forward strand.
TATTTCTTTTTTATTGGGCACAATGCCCCACCGTGCAGCTTCATTGGTTTGCAAAGCTGATATCTGTGTCCCTGTGTCAAGAAAGTCACAGGAGTCCTATGGAGACCTATGAGAAAGGTTACCATCTTGTCCCTAGATAAGCTGTGAGCCTTCTAAGGTTTCTCCATTGTCCATTCGCCAGATCACTTACTAGGGATGGCCCAAGAAGTTTCCTGACTCCTGCCTGCTTGCATCAATTAGTGTTCCAATAGGTGGAGCGGAAGTAGATTAGAACCTCCTAGAGTTTTCTACAAACTTGTCTGCATAATTGTGTGCCACTTCATTCAGTTATCATGTGGTTACTATGGTAATTGGATCACATCTCTCCAGGGGACTCAGCCCCCCAGCCCAATAGGTGGCCCTTTGGATGAGGGACCAGGGAGTTCTTTTATTTTGTTGTGATTAAGAAACCCCCAGGTCCCCAGTATCCCTCAGTTTCTGTTTCTGTTAGCATAATCTAGTTTCCTTCTATACGAGAGATACTCCAAACATAATCTGTCTCAGACTCTGAGTGCAACTATATGCTTTTCGTAATTTAGCCAGTTTAGTAGGAGTATAAGGGATTTCTTTGCTAATTATACAAGGCAAAGCATCATTCATTCCCTCATATGGATATTTTGTTTTAACCGAAAGTCATAAAATTTTCATATCCAATTGGTCTAAATATTTTTCGGCCCTTTAAAATCTTGTTGAGGATATAAAAGCTCATCATGGACTTCTTTGGAATCCATCATTTCCAAATGCTCAATGAGAGTTGTTATCCTTTCAGAGTAACAGTGTTCCTTTTCTAGTTGATCTCATAGTACTTTTACTAAATGTTTCAGAGAATGTAAGGTCTCTGCATTTTTGCTGTTCCTTTGTGATTTTTCTCTTATCACAGCAGTCAAGGCTGATTCCAGTACAGCACAAATTATATATTTACCTTTTCCTGGTTGTGATCTTTTTTCAGATCACAAACTAGTTATGTGGCCCATTATTGCCAGCTCATCATCTTAATTTTCTTGATCTCACTTTATCCCTGGGGTAACAGGGTGACTGCCAAAATTTTTGAGGAAGGACAACAAAATATTTCCTTTACACTGGCCATACAGAACAGCCATTTTCTCCTGAAAGTCTTCACCAAACCCCCTCAGAGGAAGCTGTGGCAAAGTTTCCAAGAGTTCCTACAGAAGGAACTCCCCTCAGCTCCCTCAGATAAAGTGGGAACAGTACTATTGTCAAAGGCACTTTGGGCCAGAGAATATTATCCTGCCAACTACAACAAAAGTGTTCTTTAAACATTTAAAATATTCCCATTGCCCCTTGTCAAAGTCCATCACTGGAAAGAGCCTGTCTCTGTCTTATTTGCACTCTCCCTTCAGATATCAATGTATATTGATGAGATTCCCTCACTGAGGATTCTCTTCTCCAGGCTAAACAGTCCCCCTTCTCTCAGCCTTTCCACAGAAAGATGTTTCAGTCCCTTCAGTATCTTAGTGGCCCAGACCTGGACCTAGCTTACAGGTGCATCTCTTCAGCGCTGCTCTGTCACCTCCCTTGATCTGCTGAACACCTCTAATGCAGCACAGGATACTGTTAGCTTTCTTTGCAGCAAGGGCATATTGCTGGCACAACATTCAACTCGATGAAACTCATCTATTAATTTAAACTAAATAAAATCTAGACAAGGTTGCAGCAAAAAATACTTTTGGCAAACCTTTTCTGAAAATAACACCTGAAAGTTCTTATATATTTATCATGTAGGAAGAGAGACTTTGACTACTGGAAATACTCTAATTGACATAACTTAGGATAAATAGATTTTTTATTACTGTATCACATTGTTAGCCTATAATCCTGATACAATTTAGATATTTTGTCTCTTCTGTTTCCAGCTGATGATTCCCAGTGTAAAGCAAAATTTTTCAAACTAATTTATAAGTCTGTGGCCTTGTGGTTTGTATATTCATTTCCATCCCATTGGAGTATTAATGTTATCTCATTTGTATGTCTATCCCAGTAATATCTCTTCAAATTTTATATGATAATTCATACATATGCTTTATTTGATAAGAATTTTGGTTGACAGTTAAGATACATGTCCTCTACTTGTTGGAATGAAAATATTTATATCAGAGTTCTCTGAAAGTATTAATAATTTTTGTGGTTTGTACATGAGAAATACCACACAAAAGGGATAGGAGAAAAACACAGAATGGGTAAGGTTGGAAGGGGCCACAGTGAGTCATCTACCTGCTCAAGCAGAGTCATCCCAGAATGGATTGCAGAAGAATACATCCAGACAGTTCTTGAATATTTCCAGTAAGGGATACTTCACAACATCTCTGGCAATCTGTTGCAGTGCATGGTCCCAGAGTAAAGAAGCTCTTCCTCATATACAGATGGAAATTCCTGTGCATCCGTTTCTGACCATTGCCTCTTGTCCTATTACTTGGCACCACTGAGAAGAGCCTCACTCCATCCTCTTGGCACCCTCTCTTCAGGTAATAAAACATTAATGGGGTCCCTTCTAAGTCCCTAGTGGTCTGCACTAACATCCATAGGAATATTTAGGAGTCTTTCCTAGGATTGTAATAAGAATTTGATCCATCCCTTTTTATCTAGAAAAACAACTTACTGGTAGGTATTCAGTAGTTAAAAATAAGACCATGAGCTCTAGAAAATAGGTTTCAATCCATTGCCTCATCTCAGTGTTATTACCACAGGGATTCTAGGTCAACATTAAGCTGAAGACGATTCTCTTGCTGTGATCTGAAATTCTCTTGGAAAAGGTTAATGGAGAGTAATAACTCTACCTGCACTACACTTCTCCACATCTATCTGTCTGTTCACATTTATGCTAGGCTCACCACTGACAAAGAAAGGGGACAATGAAAAGACTCAGATTTCTGAGTCTCTGTGACTCAGGTAGTGATCAACCCCCCTGCTAGCTGAATGAAGTGGCACAACCGTATGCAGACAGGTTTATAGAAAACTCCAGGAGTTTCTAGTCTACTTTATGGGAGTATTTAGGCCAAAGCCTTTTGAGATACGTTTCCAAAGATGCTTTTGGCAGCAGCAGCTTCAAATAATTTCTCAACAGACTATATATGTTTTAACTGTCTAGTCTAGTTTTCACTGTAGGTTTGTCCTACAAGGAAGCTTAATCAATCAATTTCCCCTCCCCTCCCATATTATGCTTGAGTTAAATCATTCCTTTTTGCACAGAGGCGGTTCTGCAATTGAAAAAAACAAAAATTGGTACTGAAGATGTAACCAACTTGATTGATTTAGGAGAAGACTCGCTAGGAAATGGTATGTTTATAATTTTGACTGGTTTAAAACACTGGTTATGGTTTTTCATTTTGTTGAAAATGGTAATTTATAAAATCTTGCAGTTCTGCTTCCCTGATCTCAAAAATTTCCTTGAAAAATATTCCCTCATTTCTTTCATAAACAGAGGGAATACAATACAGTTTCATTATTTTGAATACTAATTACCAATATGCTAAATTTTTTGGTTTGGGCTTTTTTTTTTTTTGGGTGGTTTTTTTTTTTTCTTCCTTTGAGACAAGGACATCTCTAAATATGATAAAGAATTTACAGTGTTTATCGATAATTGATCATGACTTTTGCTTCAGAAACCCAATGAACTAGAATAAAAATATATGCATTTCTCAAAAATCTTGTTCCGTAGCTTTGTATAAGGCCTTTTATAGCTATTACTATTCACATAGCACCATAACTGAAATTTATAAGATGCTATAGAAGACAGACATGCAGGTAAACAGCCTTACGGTTTTCTTTTAATCCTGTCTTTGTCTTGCAGACTTCAGAGGATAGAGGAAATAAATAGGTTTTGAAATAAATGTTTCATCACAGTTGTATGTCAAAAAACAATTATTTGAGTAATTGTTTCTTGAATCGTTGACAAAACTTTTATGCAAATTATTGAAAGTTAGTGACTATGGAACATGAAATAGAACATCTTTAAGATCATTAGTTCAATCAAGAGAGTAGAACTAGGCTGATTGTGAAAGAACCATAGAATTGCAAATACTGTTTCTAAGTTTCTGTTTAACATTTTGATTTCTTAAAAAGACTTAATTCAGAATAACAGAGACAGGAGACATCTTTAAGCAGAATTTGCTTAAATTTGATTTTAAAAAGTATTTTAGATTTAAAATTCAAATAATCAATTTTTAAATGCCTGCACAAGTACTCACCTCTCTCTCCTTTTCCCTCAGAATTTATTGCTGAGCATGACTTTATCTGGTAAGGAATGTTAATATCAGTCAGCTGTTCTAAGTACGTTGTCCTCCTGGCCCCTTGCCCAACCCCAGTTTACCTGCTTTGTGTGGGGAATAGGGCAGAGTAGGAAGGAGAGAGAGTGCTTTGCAAGCACTATTCAGAATTAAGTGGACCTTGCACAAGAGACAGTGAGGATATAGGCTGATTTAAGGATTTTTCTTTTAGTTCAAGAGACTTTTGGTAGCTGGGAGACTTAAGCTTGGATTTCTTTCCCTCTCCAGCCTTGCAGAGCAGTTAACTCCCTGAAAAGATAACTTTTTGCAATTGACCTTGGAGCCCCTGCAAGGCAGGGCGAATCAAGCTGTTAAGAAGGCTTGGAAAGGAAAAGGTTTTACATTCTTTCATGTACACATGTCATTAAGCCAGAATTCTCACCTTCAAAAAATAAATGGTTTCCCAAGTCCTTCCACTGCCTAGCGTTTTGGTGCTACCTGCATTATCTTCCTTCACATTTACCAATACTGATAAGCCAAAAATCCAAAGCACAATATCATAGGGACTGCTATGAAGAAAATTTCCTTAATCTCAGCCAGACTCTGTGCATAAGAGCATTGTAGACACTAGTGACCTACTATTCCTAAGCCACAGAATCTCCTAGAAAAGATGTGAACCCTTCTGTTTATCTGTTCACTGTGTTCTATCATAGAGAAAACTTGGTGAAAATTTCCATCAATAATGAATTCTCAGACTCATAAATGGAAGGATTCAAAGATCCATAGTATGTTGTCTGCAAAATTGTGTGTTTGATTAATGTTTGAAAACAAAATTATGAATATTTACTTCCACAACCAGAATTCTTGCATTAGTTTTAGAGGGAATGTGTAGCAGTATAAAGATACACACTGATGAATTGAGTAGGACTTAAGGAACCACAGAATCAAATCAATAAGAACAAAAGCTTTATTAATAATTGAGATTCTAGATTTGATCCATGCACATACTATATGGCCATTTAACAGCTTTCTTGATTTTTTTCTTAAAAGTCCATTGAAAGAGGAGGAAGACAGGAAAACAGGATTCACCGTCTTGAATGTTTATTTCTTATAATAAACACTTCAATAATAATTTATTTTTAATATTGTCTCAAATAATTCACAGAAGCTGTCGAGGGGAAGAAACAGTCACTAAGGGAATGTATACCATATACCAGCAGCACTGTAGGCACTGCTAGAATAAGCAACACATCTGACATTTAAGTCATAGGGGGCAATTTGTGATGAAGAGCTATTTAACAAATTCAGTTAAAGAAGAATGGAAGGAATACTTTTCAGAACATCTGAAGAATCTGAGCAACTCTTTCAGAAAATCTTTGCTTAATAATCAATTACCCTTCAAAAGCACTTAAGTAGCTTCACTGCCCTTGTCTTTTAAGTAAATCAAATGCATGAAAACCTCTGGACCTACAAAATATGAAAAAAATAACAAAGTTAAGAAATGGAGAACTATTCCCTGCAGCACTTTATATCCTTTATATGATTTAACAGGTAAAAAAAAATCCTGAACTTGTAACATCTTGAGCATTCATTTATTACTGATTTTTTCTTATTGCTGATATTACTGTATTTATTACTGATACTATAATAGTTGTTAAATTCTAAAGAACCTATAACACTTTTGTGAACATAATTAGAAGTGACATTTCGTTCTATTATAAAATACATTCTCACCTCTATCAGATTTAATTTTACTATTTCATTATATTTAATATAGCAAATATAATTTAAAATAAGTTTCAAGCATCTTTAATTATTATTGCAAGTTAATTTTACAGACTTGATGAGATTTGGCAGTTTCTTCCTTTTGAGGAAGGGAAGTTTTATTCTGTAATACTCAATAACATAAAAGAGCTATAGTGGCCTTGTTATCGACATGTTCAATGGCCATTGTAACAAACAACAGACTTTTGATCTCTCTTGTAATATATTGATCTAAGAATGATTTAAATGCAATTTGCTTCCAAGATTATTAAGCATTTAGACTGTCAGAAATTCAAAACAAAGTAAAACCCCCCAGGTAATCCTCCCTTTGGCAGCTTGCTGCTCCAACTCCTGTTTAACCCATGCAGGTTCCCTAAATAAGTCAGCAAAGTAATTTTTACATCTTAAATATGCTAAGTCTTCCCCAAAGCTTTCCAATTCCCAGCTTCTCCTTTTTATAATCCACACTTCTGGCAGTGTGCAGATTTTAAATAACTTGGTGATATTGCTTGTATTCCCAGTAATAAATCTTCACATCCGCTTTAAGTAGTATGGGATTTCAGCACTTATTTACGTGTAACATCTCTTGCAAAAGAGAAAAAAAAATAGAATTCTCAGAAACTTTGTTTGTTACCTTGGAGTTTTCTCCCTTCTAGCTGTAAGTATTATCTGCTGCCATGAAATATCTTGAAGTCATGCACTGTAGACTATAATCCAAGAGTAAAATCTCTTTGCCAGGTAGCTTGAGACTTGTTATAACATGAAAGTAACTTTTCTGGTACAGGATGAATCCCTTTAGTCTGATTGATCTTGGCTTTAGTTAAAGGTATATCACAATCATTGCTATGCATTTTACTACATTCTGTTTACAGAAACGAGTATAGAGCGTGTCAATTTATGCTTTTATCTAGATACTTAGCTACTCTGATTATTATTGCTTAGGAACTGCTACGATGAAGAAAGAATTCTGAAATTGGAAATCACCAATGAGAAGTTTCAAACAGGAAAGACACACATTGAACAGACATTCGCTTTCATTGGAAGAGATACTAATCCACTTCCTCTGCATCAAAAGTGCCACTGAAGTAAATATCATAAACAGAATATTTTGTACTTTTTTTCTATAAATGCAAATCTTCTTTTGTAAACATGTACTAAATCAATCATGAAACAAATCAATCATGAGAGATTCCCATGACTATATTGATTAGTTTGGACTCCAAATGTCAAATAAAATGCTAAGATTAGTGAAATTAAATAAAATATCAATGCTGATTTTACTTATTTTTGTGCATAAAATATTCTTAGTCAAAGACACTATGCTATACACCACCAAATGGAGAAACAAATACTTTCAGTGAATGCACATAATATGGTGAATGGACAGCTGCACAGAGGAGGCAAAGAGCTTCTTAATTACTAGAAACGAGTGTTGAATCCCTATCAAGGAGTCTTGAAAGGAGAATAATATGCTTTTAAGTTCAAGGACAAGTAGTAACAAATTATGTCAATCCAAATACTGATCTACTTCAGCCCCTTGGCATCTTCTGTTTTACTTTGGTTTCTAAATGAAGACACAAACACCTGTTCTTGCAGCAGGTGGTATTTGTTTATTATAGTTCTTCCTGCTGAGTTTTAATCAGCCTGCAGCTGCAAAATCCTGAGTAAGTAACGGTTATAATACCGGATTTTTGTATATCAGCAGTATGGTCCAGAGAAAAATTTTCATACTTCATTTCCATCATATGTTACCAATCATGTAATTTCCTTTTCACACTCCTAGTCTCTAATTAAAAAGCAAGTTCATGTATAATGCCAGTAAAAGAAGTTTTGAACATCGTGCCCTAAGGGTGTTATTTAATTATATTGTCCTATTGCAAAATCTCCAATTTTTGGAAGAAGATTCCCAAACCTCTGCCAATTTGTACCTTTGCCATTCTTTACTTTGAGAAGTATTGTTCAGGGAAAATCAAGAAGCTTACAAAAAAAAGCGCCAATGAACAAATTAACAATATGTAAATCCCCTCATTCAGATGCAATTGAAAGAAGAAAAAGGTACTCATGAGACAGAAGAATTAGGGTAAAACTTTCTATGCAGAACTCTCCCAAACTATAAGGTAAGAACACTGAAGTAATTATATGGGGGCATCATTAAGAACATGTTCCTATATTTTGCGATATGCTTTAATGTTTTGATGTTTATTAAACAGTGTCTTCTATTCATGATGAATATGCAATATAACTGAGTTATATTTATTGCCATTAATACTATGAAGTCAAGGCATTCATACTGCTAGATGCTTTGCAAAACTGTTATAATAATTTTACTTAGTATCTAAACAACTATTCAATAAGGCTTACAGAATACAAGAATTTGTTTAAAATACAGGAAGATAAGGATTAAAATAGTGATAGTTTGCTGTGTGGAGTGATGTAGAGTTGCTTCAGTGTAACTAGAGTGAATATGGAAAAAAATCTCAGGCAGATAAAATTACATTCTCAGTCTAAACTGGATTTCTCTTTTATCAGGCAAAGAAAGATTTAATGCCTTCTCTGAATGTGGACTCTACCATGTCTGGAGTTTCTCCTTCTTTAATTGTCATTTTATAGTTAGAAAGATTAATTTCTTCACACAGATGGCATAATCTCCTTGTAATCAAAGAAATTAGACTAACCACAGAATATATGCATATAAGAATATAGGTATAACAGGAGAAAGGCAGGAGAATATCATGACACTGTAAGAATTACATGACATTTGTCTGGCATTCAGATGTTAGTAGTAAAATGAGGCCTTGTAAAATTGCCCAGATAAATCTGAAAGACAAAATATCATATAATCCCATTAATGTTTAATAGAATGTGCTGTGTTTTGATATCTCACCATGGTATGCTTAGAAAGGCAATTACCTTACTTTATATCACAGAAACGTGAGGTACAAAACACATTGAAAAACAACCTATAATCTGAGATTCTCCCTCATAGTCAAGTTGTAGCTATACAAGTTTTCTGAATTCAGATCAAAATTGTGGTTTTAAAACAACCTTTTTAATCATTCCTACTTTCTGAGTTTGGCTTTGAATTTTAGAATAAACAAATTAGATTCCTTCCAGATGCAACTAACTGATAGATATGTTCCCAAAGCACATTCAAATCTTCTGATTTATACTCTGTTCAGACAGTGGCTTTCAGCAACAGCAGAATCTCTGCTTCTAGCGGGGGTAATTGAGATGAACCCAGATGAATATTCTTGTTGATCACTGGATTTGATAGTGATAACCAAAGACTGTAAGACCTGCTCTGTGTCATACTGAAAATTCTCATCTCCAAAAAGAAAGGGAATAGTATGGATCTGTCTACTTCCCTTTGATTGATGTGAGGGAACAGTTTCTGGAAAGGTCTCAATGGCCCTTCTCTCTTTCATTTCTCCCCTGGAAGAGGTCCCTTGAAAGTAATCACTATTTCTATCACCATCATAAACATATGCAACTCTGCTAACATGCTCAGCATCAATCAAGGCACTTGGGGGGACCACAGTCACACCAAAACCATTTCGCCACCCTGCAATTCACTGTGACCCTTCCTTACCTGAAGCAATGCTCCAAGCGTCCTCAAACTTTCTACTGCAGTACATAGACTCATAAGACTGAAGGGAACTTCAAAGATCCTCTAGTCCAACCCCCTTGCAATAAGCAGAGACACCTTTTGCTAGACTAGGTGGCTTATTGCTCCATCTAACCCTGTCATGAATGTTTCCAGGGGTAGGGCATCTACCACCTCTCTGGGCAACATGTTTCAGAGTTTCATCACTCTCCCTGTAGAAAATTTCTTCCTTACATCTAGTCTAAATCAACTTCACTGTTCTTTTTTTTTTTATGTTTCTAAGACATGAAAAAGTTTGATATCATGAGCCCTCACAACCAGTAGTACTATAGAGGACAGCAAATAAAGAGTAGATGTGTGGCTCTTAATTAGACACTAAATTAGGACAAGTGCTATCAAGGACACAGTCATTTCAAGCATCTCTTGAGAGAAGAATGTCAGTGGTCAATATGGCTTTTCCTTTGTGAAGGAAAGGGAATAGTAGAAAAGAGAATTAAAGCATTTGAGTTATTTTTCATCATTTTCTCATTCTTTTGTACTTTCTGGTAAAACCAGCAATTGTTCCATTTTAAAGTACTAAAAATAGATAATTTTTAAAGTGTTTTCACTATTCACAATGTTCTAACAGCATTCCTTTAAAATCATGCAGTTAGCTTTTATTTTTATAAAAAATATCATTCTCTTCCAAGGTATCACCATGCTGAAAGGTTATATCTCTATAAAGAATACTGCATAGAGCCACAGAGAACATAGCAAATTAATTCATTGTTATTTAGCTTTTGCTTCTGCTTTTCTTCATAGATGAAACAGACAAAAGTGAGCACTTTTATTCTTTCTACTACCTTTAAGGCATTACAAGAACCTCACACAATAAAGGGTCACATGAGAGGGCATTAGCAGAAACAATATTTATCCTGTGAGAGCTTGCTTTCCTTAGCTGAAATTTATGGTTCATTTTGCATATCCCCTCTGTGCTGGTTTTGGCTGGGATAGAGCTAATTTTCTTCATAGTAGCTGGTATAGAGCTGCGTTTTGGTTTTGTGCCGGAAACATTGTTGATAATAGTGTGATTTTTTTTTGTTATTGCTATGCTTGCACAGAGTCAAGGCCTTTTCTACCTTTCTCCCCACTCCATCAGTGAGGAGGCTTAGCAAGCATAGGAAAGTGGAAGGGGACGCGGCTGATGAATCGCACTGACCCAAGTGATATTCCATACCATGTCACATAAAGCTCAACATCTAAAGCTGGGGAAAGAAAAGGAAGAGGAAAACATTTCGAGTTGTAGTGTTTGTCTTCACAAGTTGCCATTATGCATAATGGAGTCCTATTTTCCTGGGGGCTGAACCTGCCCATGGAAAGTGGTGAATTAATTCCTTGTTTTGCTTTGCTTAACTTGCTAGACCTGCCTTATCTCAACCTATGAGTTTTCTGACTTTTCTGATTCTGGAAGTGGAGTCACCACCTCTGGAAGTGTTCAAAAATGTGCAGACATGGCATCTGGGGATGTAGTTTCATGGTGAACATGGTGGTGGTCAACTAGGTTGATGATTGAACTTGATGATTTTAAGGGTCTTTTTCAACCTTAACGGTTCTACGATTCTTACCCCCATTTCACCAGGTGTGTATGCATGTGTGAATGAGCAGCTGTGTGAGGTTCAGTTACTGTTTCAGTTGCTGGGGTTAAACCATGGCACACACACA
>VXBA01002457.1:262844-285102 GCA_013399895.1 Serilophus lunatus
GCCAGGGGCACCAGGCAGCACTGGGGGGAACCCTTGGGCAGACCCTGCTCTCTGCATCACCATGCCACCACCACCGGTGTGATTTCTGTGCGCCCCAGCAGTGGTCCCCGTGTGTTGTGCCCCAGCATCGCCCACTGAGGCCCACCTCCGCCTCCCCATGCCACTCAGGGCACACACGGCCTATCTAGCCCACCACCAGCAAAACGACTGGCCATGGAAAAGCGCACAAAAAAACTGCCACTGTGCCAGCATGGCACCGCCCGATCCCCGCTGGTGGCTCAGAGATGCAACAGCCCGCCCCCCTCAGCGGTGGGAACGGGGGAGCAATCGCTTTCCATGGCCATCGGATCTGGGACAGCCTCTCTGAAAAGGCAGCCTCACTCCACCGAGCTAGGGACCCTGGCTGGGCCAGCTGGGATCCTGCTGCTACCACCCTTTGGGGGCATGCCCGCAGTGGCAGCAGAGCACCCACTGATCCTGCCACTCCCAGGAACTCCCAGCTCTGTCTGCCGCTACGGCTGGGGCTGCTGTGCAGCTCAGCTCCGCTGCCTGGGACCCAGCTGGACCCGCCCTCTCAGTGCTGCGCCCACCTCGCAGCTTCTACCACCACACCACACGGTGCTGCGCGCTCCACATGCCCCATCTGGCATCTCACCCTCCCTGCAACTTCTGCCTCTGCACCACGTGGTGCCACCGCCACTCGCCTCACCCCAGGACATGGACCAGGAACAGGACTGGGACCGACCCCACCCTGCCAGGCTGGCCTGGGATCCCACATGGCTGCACCAGTATCCCTGTGGTCCTGGCACCCAAAGTGGTAGGCATGCTATGCCTCAGGTCCTGCCAAGCTCCCAGGAATCCCCCAGCTCCCCAGCCTCCCGGCACCGCTGTGGCATTGCTCGAGCAAACCCCATGGCGATGGACACACGTGGAACCCAGGGAGACACCAGGCTGTGACCAGGTGCTGCAAAAACCTCCCTTTCCCAGTAATCCTGGTCCCCCTCAGCATTCTTGGGCATTCCTGGATGTCTTTCTGGCCATGGAGGCAGTGCATACCGCAAGATTGTGGTCTCTTCGAACCCCCGTTTCTGCATCCTCCCCACTCCCAACCCAACACACCTCTCCTCACAACCCTCACCTCCCCCAAAGAAAAGAAAGCATATGAAGCAAGAGGGACAAGATGGATGTGGGGGGAGGGGAGAGGTGGGGAGGAAGTGGGGAAAGGAAAAATCTTTTATTTAATTGGATTAACATAGAAAAGTTTTCCAAGCCTTGGCTAACCCACGACATTCAGTATCTATATTTCCCTCTTTATGTAATAAATTATGGAGATTGTCCTTGTCCCTTTTTTTGCCATTAATATATTTATAGAAACACTTTTTATTATCTTTAACAGAGGTGGCCAATTTTAGCTCAAACTGAGCTTTTGCTTCCTTAATTCTTTTCCTACGTGACCTAACAACGTCTTTAAACATTGCCTGGGTTACCTCCCCCTCTTTCCAAAGGTGGTACATCCTCTTCTTACCTTCCAGCCTTTTAAACCAACTTTGATGCCCTCCCGTGGACACATGTAAAGACCTAAACATCCTTAAATTGTGAAGTCCAGAACTACACAGGGACTGCTCACGGAGTCCTCATGGTAAGGCTGCACCAACATTGAATACAGCAGGATAATCAGAGCCTAGTGATTGTGTGTTTGATGGGTTTGTCCCCTGGGCTGCCATGGCACACTTCTGATTCACATTTTGCTGCTCCTGATCAGCATCCCCAGATCCCTTTCTGGAGGCCTGCTCTCCTGCCACTCCATGACCTTTTTTGTCTGGTGCTACCCCACCTTAGGTGAAGAATATTGATGAATTTCATGCCATTATTGGTTTCCCAATGCTTTAACCTATCTAGATCCCTCTGCAAGGCCTCTTACTCTTGAGAGAGCCAACAGCAACTCCCTGGTTAGTACTGTCTGCATAATTAACTCCTTTCTGTTCAAGTTACATTCAACTCCTGCATCCAAAACATTGATAAAAATATTGAATAGGCCTGTCCCTAGAATTGAACTTGAGGAACACCAACAACAACTGGTTGCCAGCCAGCTCTAGACCCATTCATTTCAACCTTTTGAGCCCTGTCCTTTACCTCTGACCAGCACACTGTGAACCTGCTCATGCCACAGCTGGACAACTTGTCCAGAAGGATGCTTTGATTGTGTCATGGGTGGGAGAGGAAGGCTTAAACAAAATTTACTAAAGAAGCCTTGCTATTGAGTCATGAAGTGCAGGAAGGACTCCCTTGCTTTCTAAACTCATTCTCAGAGAGTTTAGATGCAGCTGAATCCTATTAGCCTTAGATTATTGCAATGGTTTAAATTCAAGGAATCAGAAGTGTGACTGAATGACTTTTGTCCCACAGGTTTTAATGATGGCAAAATGAGAATATTTACATAAAATGAATCATTTATTTTTACACGTGATCAGACAAAAGATCTTAATCAGAATAATATACTGCACAATATAAACACTAAAGCTACTAGTAGTATAATATAAAATAGGCTGGAGCACTGTATTGAAACAATAATTGAAGCAATTATATTAAAACTATCAAGAAGAAATAATTATTATATAGAGATTTGATGTAACTCACCCATACCAATGCTCATCCTCATGGAGCATTGCCGGAAGGTGTCCCTACCCAAGAGAGGAATCTCCACACACACACGCCAAGAAGACTTATGTTAGAAGAACCTGATTGTGTGAAAGGAACTAGACTTTTATAGTATGAAGTGATTGCTAGTCACAAATTTACAGGCCAGCTGCCAGCTTATCTGTCACATCCAACTTCAAAAAGCAGAATGTCTGAAGTTTGGTGAACCAGGCTGATATTAGCATAATTCAACACCAAAACAGCACTCTGGCACCACTGGTAATCCTCACGGAGACCCTACATCGTTTGCATTCTCTGATTGGATTTTAGGCCTTATCTGGGGTAGGCCCTCCTGCCACAGAAGACCAGTATTACCAGCCTCACTAAAATTCACAAAAATTCTTTTTGAAGTAAACCTTTCTGCCATTTTGTAATTTTGAAGTAATTCTTTGTTCAATCAACTTAGTTCCTCACTATTCTGTGATGTAGGAAGATAGAGGCAGTGATTCAGGTTAGCTGAGAAGCAGCAAGAAACACATTTGTGGCTCTAGAGGCAGTGATTCTGGTTAGCTGAGAAGCAGAAAGAAACACATTTGTGCCTCTATCTGTAGCTGCTTCTTCCCTTGAGCAAGGAATATTCTAAATTAACTTGTATAGGGCTATGCATCTGTATTGACGTAGTACACCTACACAGCATCTGATCTGGCTTGGGCATACCAGTTCTGTACTCCATTATACACTGTGGATATTAACTGAGAAGCCTCAGGGCTTAGACAAATTGTCAAGTCACCCAAGTCATCTGATCTCAGTAATTGGCTATGTGCCTAGTTCACCTCTGATAAACATGAAGTTAACATGGCATCTTACTGAAAGTTGTTGTGGTTAAGACATGTTCTCTCTATTTGGTGATGTTGTCAAGGCATGCTCTCTTTATTTGGTACAGCCAGATACCAGCAGTTTTAATTCAGGCAAGCTCATCAGCCAAGATAAAGCAAATATTAGCCTAGAGTCTTCAGGTTCCCTTTCATGTAGGTAGAACGACCCGTTTGGTGTAGTGGCAATGGTACAAATGCTACGTTCTGCATGGTCTTCAGTTGTCTTATAAAATGTCTGTACATTTGGGTTAGAAGCCCAAGTAACGTTTCCAAATTCAGTTTTTAAATTAATCCCACAACTTTAAATACAATCCCATAATTCTGTTGTCACTGATGAGATTTTGTGACTCGTGGAACCCTTTTGCACCAAGTTTTTTGCTGTCATTACTTATCTATCTCATTCATCAATTCAAACAAAATATTATTAGAGCCGATGCTTCCCTAACATGAGAGAAATTCCTTGAAGAGGGCAGCGATTCATAGGGTATACAGATATTCTGCTGCTGGACACAGTCAATAGCTGTCATATCTAGGTTTGTAATACTGAAATACCACTAGAGAAGTCTTGTAGGTATTCTTATCCATATGATAAAGTATTGCTTGGGCAAAATTTCTGTGTAACTTCCAGAAGTAAAAATAAGCACCAGTAATGGCTTCAGCTTTTTTTGGTAAATATTTTGGAAAATCTGTTGAGACAGGTGATGAGGAGATTAAGTGAACAGTTTCACCAGGCAACTGAGAAGTCTTCTCAAAGAGTAGGGACCAACAGATCTGCATATGTAAGGAAAACTTTTTTCACATGAGGCATTCTGCATCTCAAGACAGTAACTAAAAAAGGAAGATACATCGCAGTCTCAATATTATAAGACAGGAAATAGCACTTGAAAGCATTTTTTCATTTTCCATAATAGTTTACTTAAATGACTGCACTATTCGAATACCTCAGTCTTTCAGGTGAAAAAACACATACTGAATCTGAAATTATGAGACTATGATTCCAAGTCTAGCTCCTTTATCACTATTGAAGTAGACTAAGATGTTGAGTCTTCAAGAAACAAAAAAAAAAAAAAAAAAAAGCTTCTTTATTCAACAGCAGGGGGCAATGAAACACAAATCATAATAAAAAGGCTTCTTTACAAAGTAGAGGAAACATAAAATAGAATATTACTATCTGAACATTCTGTTTCCATTAGTGAATGTTTTATGAGCAGATAAAGATACAATGGGGATTTTTTTGAGAGAAAAAGTAAGGAGAATTTTTCATATAATGTGCAAAAGTATATGAGCAGAGCTATGTGTAGTTTGTGGTGTGTCAAAAGCTCAATAAATTTTTTTCTGTAGAAATTTCTCAACATTTTTAAATGGCTACCAGTTTCAAGTCTACAAACACCTTTATGTATTTGTAAGTTGAAGGATATAAAAGCTATGCAAAAAAAGTTTCAGCTGAAACAAAATCTTAATTTCTTCTAAAAAAGAATATTATAATATCACTTTTTCATTGCAGCATGTTTAGTGTATATAATTAGAATTTTTGTCATTTTTATAGTTTATATAAAATATTGTACTACTTAAACATTTGTAAGCCTTATTTATTATAAGAAGTACTAACTAGTTTCAAGTTTAAATGCAATTATCAATATATGCTGCAACTCATTTTCACAGCACGCACTTCAGATCAAATGTATATTTGCTCATTCAAATGAAAGAATATTCAACTTCTTATTTTACTGATACTTAGTTTGGTCAGTATACTGAGTATATAAAACATGCTTGTGTGTCATATAGCCATTTTTATGAATAATGTGCTCCCAAACTTTTTAGGTTTGTAACATCAGGTATTTAAGAGATATAGTGTTATTGGTGCTATACATAATTATGTCTCAGATGTATGAATGGTGACATAGATTTATACTAGGAAGAAGAGAAATATTTGCATATAAGAGCATTAAAGTCCCTTACAAACAACAAATGCTATAACATGTCTGTCATACAGCCCATTTTAGCAGTTGCATTCCAAGGGAATGAAATTCTTTAAAATGCCTGAGAGCCAAAGCAGACCTATGCCAATCACCAAAGCAGTGGTAGGAGGTGATCTATATGAGAGTATCCTCAAAAATAAACACTTTTAGAAGTTGTAAAGCTTTCCACTAGACCTATCATCTAGTTTACACCAGCCTCGTCCACCTAAAAGTTCCAGAAAGAACACTTACCTCACACCCTGCATAGGATAATGAAAGTATCCAGTTCCCTGCACAAGTCAGGCAAAACAGGTCATTTGTCTCACACCTCTTACTAACCAAGTCTATGCATGCCCAAAAACCAGGTGAAATTATTTAGTTTGTTTCAATGAAAAGATTGTGATGAATGTGTGTAGATGATATAAGGGGGAAAAAAATCTTTCAAAATAATATTGGATCTTCTGATCTTGTCATGTGATCAATAGTCTTTTCTAAAGTAAAGTCTTTTTTACCTACTAGCTAGAAAATCAGCTCTTTGTTGATTTCTATTATCTGTGCCTATTAGCTTTAGTAAATAGGATCAATTATCTCTCTGGACACTTTTAGTGAGCTCATTTACATTATTACAGACCACTTCATGCTATTTCCACCACTCTATTTCTTCTCCGTAGACTTTCCTCATTCACCTACTCTGGTAAACCACTTACGATTCCAAATTCTTGGGATAGGTTTCACAGGGAGCTCCAACAAGATCAGCAGCAACACCAGTCAGACACAGCAGCAACTCTTGGCAGCACTGGCACATGCGGAATTGTTTTGCTGCCACTCCTGTAACAAGGAAGATGGGAAACTGCAGTAGGTTCTTTCACGTAACATACATAATCTTCCCTGAATCATGAAGAGACTGTTAGATATATTTGTTTCTGTCACTGTTTTTTCAAAGAACCCTAAACGTTGAACATTAAAAGAAAGCATAAAGCAAAACTAGGAGATGTGATATTTTTATCTATCACCGCATAAATAACCTTTCAGGCTGTAAAATAGGCACTTTATTCTAAACAACAATTCTCATACAGATAACTCTTTTGTATTCTGACAACCTTGTACACTTTTCTTTAATTACATGACCACATGCTCCATACTGTGTACACATTTTCTCGTAAAGAGATAACTGCTTCTAGTGTGTCAGAGAGAAAACAGTGAGAGACTGAAGTATTATTGCATAGAGTACAAATCTCTCATCTCTTAGTTGTTTAATTTTTGCAAATTTAAATAAATTAAGTTAAAGTATTTTTTAAAATTTCAATTACAATCCTTTTTTTACAATGTTACTTCATATAGATATTTAATGCAGCTGATGTTTTAATATTTTTGTTACTTTATTATTCTACTTTTATGTAAATATCATTTGTTGTCTGAAGTAAAATGATCTAAGCATTTTAACCTGTGAGGCAACAAACAATAATTCAAAATTCCTTGAAGGCTATGTTACTACTGCCATAACAAAAAGAATCGTATTAATTTCCAATGAATTTGTATTATTTCCTAGGAATACAAGGTGTTAAAAACTGCCAGTCTCTATGATGCCTAAATTTCATATGTGTAATTATGTTAGTAATGTCAAGATAATGTATAGGAACAAACTTTGCAAAACATAATGTCATAAGTAATGGAAGGAAAGAAAGTACGCAGAAGTGTTACGAAAAATCAGAATCTGAGAAGGAATTAGAACAGTGATTGTCTCTGGATGTGCATCTAGCTGCAGTCAAAAGATGCTCTCATTTATAGTCCTGTATAGTAAAGTGCTATTACATGTTTATGAAGATATATCTGATGTAGTCAATGGTATACTACAATTTTTACAATGTTCTAGATATAGCAGATATGTTTCTAAGTAGTGTCTGTGAAATGTCACAAACATTTTATGCTACATTTTATATTCCACTGCAAAGCTCTAGTGTTGTCATATTACATATTTAGCTTCTAAAATTGATTGATTGCTTCAGAGGAAAGTGTATATGGTATTACACTTCTTATCTGAGTCAATGTTTTTCTCAATACTGTGAAGCAAATTAAAATAAAGTGTTTAAATCTACTGCTTATGATAAAGAAGACCAAATCTTATTCTAATAAATGTGAAATACAACTTGTCATGTTCCTTTCACTTTGTAGAAATGCTACCACAAGGCTTAGCCAGTTAAGTCTAATATGTTGACATTTATTTTTGCTGCAATAAATGTTAGGATTATATTTTTGCATTAAATTCTGGCATTTTTAAAGATCACTATGACAAGTGATTTATTCTTCAAATCACTCTAGTTTGTTTTTACTTTTTGAATATGGATTTGGCCATGTGTCTCCAAGGCATAGTACAAAGCATATTTCATATGTTTTGCAACCTATTAGTTTGATTTAAATCCACTTTTTCTGTCAGGATTTATGCAAGGCTTTCTTGATGTTATTTGCTCTGAATTATTGCCCAGAAATAATCTCATGGAATCCAATTTCACAGAGGCTGTGTGGCCTATGAGGTCTGTCACTGTAAAGCTCTAAAGCTTTTAAAACTTTTTTCACTTGAGGTGGTTCTTCAGTTTTTTTTCAGTATATACCACTGTTTTGTTTTATTGTCATATTTACCTCTTCCCCTCAAAGTATGAAGAATTTGATTGTGTTCAGTAAGTACTGTGTGGTGATTGACCCTGACTGGACAATAAGGGCATACAAAAGGACAGAGACAGATCACTCACCAATTACCATCACAGGCAAAACAGGCCTAGCTTGGGTAAAATCAGAATAGGGTAATGAGGCCAAATCTTAAGATGCCTTCCCTTGACCCTTTCTTCATTCCTGATTTTTTTTACCTCCTCCCTCCCTGCAATGCAGGGGAACAGGAGAATGGTCAGGTTATCACATGTTGCCTCTGTCATATCTTCCTCTTTAGGAAGAAGACTCCTCACACTCTTTCCCTGCTCCAGACAGTCCTCCACGAACTTCAGCAATTTAAGTCCTTCCCAAAGGCTACAGTTCTTCACAACTCCTCCAGAATTGGTGCCTTCCACACAGAGGGTACAGAGGGCAGAGGGAGCAGAGTGTTCTGGAATGGGTTCCCCATGAGGTCATAAGACCTTCCAGAAAACCTTTTCAAGCATAGGTTCCCCTCTCCAAGGGTCCACGAGTCCTGCCAGGAACATCCCTCTGCTCTGACATGGAGCCTTCCAGGGGCTGCAAGGGGAGAGCCTGCCTCGCCATTATTTGCACCACAGGTCTCAGGGGAATCTGCTCTGGTGCCTGGAGCACCTCCTCACCATCCTTCTTCACCGATCTGTGTGTCTACAAGGTGTTTCTCTCATGTATTTTCTCTCATAAGGGTTAAAATTGTTACAGTTAAAACTGTACCCTTTCAAACCACAGAATTACAGAGTATCAGCTTGGAAGGGACCTCAAGGGTCACCTAGTCCAACCTTTTTTTCAAAAGTACCATTGAGACAAGATGGCCCAGCACCCTGTCCAGACAAATTCTACACTGTATTTGCTCTTCCAATACATGTGCAAACCCTCCACACATTTTACATATTTGCATGTCATATTTCAATGTTTTTAAATTGATATGCCTTATTTAGAACAAAATATGAAAAAAGGCTTCTTGAGTTTTGGAAATGTACTAGATTTCTGTGCTCAAATGACTCATTCAGAATTGACCCTTACAAAATAATCCATTGATTTTTGTTTTCCAAAACACTTAACAAAAGCCCTTGTAATAGTCTATTGCTTAATTTGCATATATAAGCATGCCTAGAGGCAGACTTAATTTTCATCCTATTTCTCAATACTCCTTTTCACCTTATCTTCATTTAGTACAAGCATATATGCTGGCAGAACTGCACTGCAGGAAAAGCTTATTTACCCTCAACATCAAAACAAACAACCAACGCCCTTAAAGAATTAAAGTTATCAAAGTAGGTTCTGTAAGGTTTTTTCTTTTTTCCCCCCTATGCTTCTTTCTGTTGTTCGTCTGTTTTGTCTTCAGAAACCACTTAATTTTTAACCGAGTATCTACAAGTTGCTTAATTATATTTTCTGTAGACCTCAATCAGCAGAGGACAAGAAGTATGAGGGAGCTCAAAGGTTATGATGTTTCTTCAAGAGAACTACAGTAATTATTTATTCACCATAAGGTTGCCCGATATCACACATTTTATACATTTTTCAAAGCCCTGATATTATAATCTGACTGCATGAATGCCTTTAAAATAAATAAGCAATCAACCAGAACCACAAACTCAAACATCACTTTTAGCCTTCACAGCAGCAGATAGAAAAGATAGGGGAAAAATACCCAAAGTCTGCCTAGAGACACTGGAACTAGAAGACTAGCATTAAATGTTAATTAGTATGAAATGTTCCAGGATCAAATTAGTTGTCTAAGGCTATGTCTGCATTTGCAGTTTGGATGGGAACAGTAATGAGGTTTTGTAGAAAATCCCTTCACTTTGTGCTTAGTTCTCAAAGCAGCTTCAGACCACATACTCATACACACCTACACACAGCCACACACCCACTCCCTTGCAGAGGAAACCAGTAAATACCTCCACTCAATGAATATCAAAGTACTTCACACCTATCATGCAAGTGTACTTGAGTCTTCAAAAAGTTGAGACTTCAAAAACTACTTTTCTTGATATATAGAGACCAAATGACTTCGTACTTTCTGACAGCCCTCAAGTTTTGAGGTACCAGTCATCCTTCTCCATCTACCTCCTCTTTTCAGTGTATTTTCAGCCATCCCTCACAGGAATCGATCAGGGCAAAACCAGATGTATGATCTGCAGACCAACAGACTCCTTTTGTACCAAAGTATTTTTTAAAACAAATATAGCCTATAGCAAGGTAATGGTTAAAAAAGGTTTTGTTTTCTATCTTCTTTTTCCAACACTGTTTTGGAATACTGCTCCCATAAGAGTGAACCCTTCACTGGAGCACCGGACCCAGAGAGTAGGGGGAGGGAAAGAGGAAGATGCCAAAGAAGTGGAACCACTCCACCTTGTGGGAATCACGCTTTGCTTGCTGGCAGAGCAGAGAGAGGGAGAGACACTGGCGTTACCTCTGGAAGCCACTGTTACAACCGCACCCTCCCCTGCACCCCCGCTGGCTCCTCTTGAAAGGATGCTGCCCAAAGGGCTGACTTTCCTCAGCCAGAGAGAAAATGAAAGTGAAACTAACTCTGCACACACTACTTGGTTCGAAGTGTCTGCCGCCATCTGTCTCCTTGGAGCTTCCAGGGACTGTCCCATGCCGCTGCTGCCCACGAATATTGCTGCCTCAGAGAGAGGGTTTGGCTATGGGTCAGAGATGCTCCAGGAACACTGCAAGTTTCCAGTAGCCGTTGCAAGCAGCCGGCTTTGCTGCTCTTGTTGGACCCGGGACCACGCTGCCATTGTGGGAAGGTGGAGATACCCCGTCGCTGTCACTCTGCAGCCCAGCCCAGCTGCTGGAGCCTGAATCCGAGCTGATCCAAGTGGAGCAAGGGCACTTGGGCCAGAGGCATCCGCAAGGCTGGGAACAAAATGCCTCTACAGTAACATGGGCTGCTACGTTCAGGATCTGAGCCTGACCAGTTGATGTATGGTGGGCAGTTTAATAATAAAATTCTTTGTGGACACACAAAGAGGTTTTTTCCTATGTTTTGCTTTTTGTCTCTGGAATTCTGGGGGATGAGGTGGTGGGGGAACAGAGTAGAAAGCATTTCTGTCTGTTGTTGGTTTGAACCACTATGTATTGTTGTTGCTGCTATATTTCTTGTCAGTAAATTGTGGAGGTTTTCCGCTTATATATATCTTCACATTTTGTCTCTCTGTATTGGTGAAAAAAGGAGGAAGCACATTTGTTGGAGTCTCTGCTCCAATATTTGTTTTAAAACAAGACAACCAGTCATGTTTTAGTTCCACCAGTTGATTTTACAAAATTATTAAATTTGTTAATACTTCAAGGGTGAATCTTCAGTTCTGTGCTTCTTTTTACAAGCTTTTCTGAGTTTTTCATATCATTCCTGCATACTAGTTTCAAATAATCCACTGTATTCAATGCTAGAAAATATGCAGATCATGTAATCACTGTACTGATGACCAGTATTGCCCTGTTCATACAATGATATCACCTTTGGTCAGTGTCACATTAGGAACTTTCTGTTCAATTTACTTTTTCCTGTGACTTACAAGTTTATTTGAGAAACAATGTATTTTTTACACATTGCTAGATATATTACCGATGTCCAGTTGTACTAGAAAATAATTTGCTTTCCTCACCAAATTCATTGATACAAATCAGTGTACCTCAATCGCCAGCCTTCTTTATCTCTGAAGTATACCTTCTATCACACAACTAAAAGACCAAAACCCATTCAGATCAGGAATGCAGAAGTAGTTTCACCTAAGTTCTGTGTTTACTATTCTACTTTTGAGATGCCAAATAGGTTTAATTATTTTGATTTCAAATCATAATTTATCAGTAAATATCTGAGCATGTTCTTCCTCCTTGTGCATATGAATGTATATATATATACACCTTCTTGCTGCTGCTACAGATTTATTGACATGTATATAACAAATGAGCTGCCACTAATATGGAATATAATTCACTCCAGTACACTGCTTTCAGTGGTCTTTAAATCAGGCTAATGGCATTAGAGACTTACTGAAGCAGTCGGTACTTTTATAAGAATTCTGTGAAATTGCCCCCAAGTTCAGCCTAGACCAGTGCCCTCTCTAGCCAATGACTGGAATGGATATGAGCCATCAGTTATGATATCATATGTATTTCAAATTCTGTAGAACCAAGAAAAAGGAAAAAAAAAGCTTCAAAATGTTGTTGGCTTATTTTGTCTAGAGCTAGTTCTACTCCTGGAAGTTTGCTACAACTTTTTTCCATGAGGTTTACACGAAGATTACACTGTTGATTGATGTAATCTCTAAACTTCAAAGAACTGGAGACAGGGACATGATGTGAAGGGAATCACACATAGGTGAATGGTATGTTGTTATTTAGCCAGTTGATATTCTAACTTGTACTGATGTACAGCCTCCTTGCTGAAATTCAATAAATTCCTTCTGGCTCAGTTGTCAGCTTTTTGCAGGTCCCTCTGAACAATAGCTCTGGCATTTGTCATATCAGTCACTCCTCTTGTATAGTAACATTAATATTTTTCCTGAGGGTGATTTCTATGCTATCGTGCAGATCATTGATTAAGGTATTGAACACTATTAGTCCCAGTGTAGACCCTTGAGGTATTCCATTTGTTACAGGTCACTGATGATGTCAGGCCACTGACCACTACCCTTTCTTAAATGAATTTGTCTAATTTTATGAATATATATAGTAGCTTATGTAGACCCCAGATCAATTCTGTGATAACTCCTCATATCCAGTGATTTCTTGTCCTCAGTCCCTTCTAAGCATTAATATTCTGTTGAAACACCACTGCCAGAGCCTCTGCGACTGAAAGCTCAGGGTTTAATTGCTCAGGGGTTTAATTGCTGAGAGGTCTGGTGAGAGATTTGTCTTTAGAGGGTACAAATAGGCAGAGAGACATATTGCCTTTAAATAGATGGTGCACTGTACATGTTAAACATGTACAAAAAGGACAATATGATGATATCCTGAGTAAAACCTACCAATTGAACCATGCGGCCTTGAGTAGATTGCAACCACTTTCCACTTGAGAACTCTACCCTGACAAAGTAGCAGAGAAAGTGCATTAGATGAGGTTAAAAGAGTATGTCCTCTTATCCAATGATGAAAATATGCAACTACCTTCGTGTCATTACGGTTCTCTAAATCTTCATTCTTTCTCACTCTGTACTGCTTTTCTACTTGTCTTATATAAAACACATTCCTGTCATTATCAGCACACCAACCAGCCTTAGGCAGTTACAATCACCATATACTGAAGTAGAAGCATCTTCACTAATTACCAATACATATGATTTCCTCACTGTTCATCAAAGGGTAAATTATGATACTATCTTCTAATCTTTATAAAACACATAATCTGCACTTTATGTTGAAGTGGTTTTTGGAATACTAGGTCTCCACATCTTATATGTGAGAAAAGGAGCAGAAGAAAAGGGAAAAGGTATAAACTGAAAGTTAAACTAAAGGTATAATTGTTGTGGGAAATGCATTTTTTGATGACTGAGAAAATGTTTGCTGTTTTGGAAATTATTAATAAATTTTCATTTTAAAGTAGCAGAATATAAGAATGGAGGCCCTCATTTCTTTATTTTTTCCTCCACTTCTACTTCCTTCAACATTCTTATGCTAAAATCTGGCCTGTCCAGCAGTCTTCAATAGTCAAAAAAGATAGTGTGATATAAAAGCCAAATCTGTCTGACACCAGCTGTGCAACCAGTTATTGACCTGCAGTCCTCTCTACTCCTTATCAAGCCTTTATCTTTGTTATGGCTCTGGTTTAATTTTGGTTTTGTTTTTTATTTTCCCTTTTCCCTGCATGTGGAAGGGAAAGGAATGTGCACACACACACACACTCCCCACCAGGCAGGTGCACCGAGGCATGGACTGCAGCAACGCTTTGCGGCCTGCAGGCTCTGAGGAGGGCTGTTTCTGTGCTGTGTTCCCACGGAAACAGTGTCCGAAGGCACTGGCTGGGGCTGAGCAGTGCAGCTTGGTGGGAGGGGGGCCATCACAACCTGCCACACTCCAGAGCCACATGGAGAACCCCATGGAGCCCAGACTGGAGTGGCAGGTGCTGGGCCTGGGGAAAGGTGGGGCTAGGGTTGAGCTGGCATGAGACTGGCAATGGCAGCGGCCAACCCTGGCCCAGAGTGGTGCTGCCCCAGCATGTCTGATGGACTCATGGGAACTTCCACCGTGCAGTGACATCATGGCATGTCAACCGGAACTGGTGTTGTGCTTAGTCATGGTTCTTTCTTGCTGAACAGGGGGCTATGTAGCACAGAGGTGGATAGACACAGCTCCTGGCATGGAAAGGCGATGAGCAGTGCAGCCTCTTCACCTACGACCCTCCGCTCTTTGCTGCCTTTTTGTGCAAATGGAGCAGCAATGGTGCAGTCTGTCTTTCTCTCTGCAGCACCCCTGGGAAAAACCTGCAGACCACAAAAGCTTCCTCCCCTTTTCTGCAGGGAAAACATCCACCATTTTCATCATGGCAGCTGTGATCATGAGACTGGACTGAGAGTTTGGACAAAAAGGTGGTTTTCTTTTGTCGTTGGTTTTTTTTTTAATTACCATTATTCCCTATTCTAATATATATAGTTAAATATAAATTTAATTAAAGAACTCTTTTCCTATACTTTTGTACCTCCTTTTTTGCTTTAAGGTTTAAAATTGTATAATTGTCTTTCAAACAAAGACATCTTTTGGCTTAATAATCAGGATTAAAAAAAAATATATAGGCTATTTTGGCCTTCACTGTCACATGCACAGCTGTGAAACCACTCTTGATATGGTTGACTCATGTATCTCCCCTCACAGTACCCCAGAGCCCATGTGATTGAACAACAGCAGATAATAGGCCAAAGGCAAGCCTCAGCAGTCTCTACATATCTATTATCTGAGCCTCAGGCAAGCAACAAATCTCCTTAGACAGCAGAAAGGCAGATAGGGGCTTCCATTCCCCACAGGAAGGAGTTTCCAACTATTAATACCTGCTGCTTTCCTTTGATGTTAACTTCCTTTTCAAGCCTGGCTGGCTCTGACACCATTCTAGATGGAGTCTTCTCCCCTCACCTTCTACCAGGGCAATGAAGCTGTTCTGAAGCTATAGATCTGTGTCTTTTCCTCCTACACTTTCTCTAGAGAAAAATCAGTCATCTCACGAGCCTGGAGGTAACTCTTCCTCCAGTTTACCTCTCTGCTCAGCTAAATAAAACCTGTGCGTATTCAACTTTATATCCTTATATCTAAATAAAGCTAAACAAATAATCTTTTGTTGCAAAGATTGACTTTGTAAATCTTGTAGGCTTTTTTGGTATTTCACCTTTAAACTGAGCAAGATAAGATACGGAATCATTCTGAAGGACTGGTGAGTGCTACAAGTTTTTTTCCTCCTTGGAATGAAACAAACCAATCATACAAAATAGATAAGAAGAACTCAACATTCAGATGAAAAGAGGGCAAAAACTAAACCTTTCCACCAGAAATTTTTATGAATGGAAACAACATTATGTTAGAAATCAGAAAAAAATCAAAAAACCTTAGAAGAACCATATGTATGAAAACTATAACTATTTTTGAGATATAAAATAAGGATTTATGAAATGTTTTAACTCATCATGTTAAGGCTCACTGCTGGCTCATAAGTCCACCATTTTTCTCTCTTTTTAGATATTTAGGATAGGATAAGACAAGATTGTTGACCACTGCAGTTACACACTGAGAGGACAGGATATTGTTTTGTTTCCATATGCTGAAGAATATCACAGTTACTGCTTGCATTCCATAAAGAGTCAACACATTCTTAATCTTTCCTTCCTGAATATGAGTGCTTTTATATATAAAGAAGATCAGGGAATTTCAAAAGTGGTTTACATCTAAGCTTTCTAACAATTTTTTTCTCAAGCTCTTTTTTTAAATACACATTTAATGCAAAGGAAACTACTAGAACAAATAAAACTATCAGTGAAAAATTGTTTGATCACAGCTTCCATACAAGAGACAACAAAAAACCCCAAATATATGATTCATATCTTTTTCACGTCAATTTACAGCAAAAAGTCAAACTCTAGGGAGCTTGCAGAGTAATAAAAGAAACTAATCAGATAGTGCATTGTTACAATAACCTATGTACAGAGATTTCAGATAGACTATCAAGATACAAGAAAAGAAAGAACAAAAAAACCCCCACAAACACAAAGATAATGAATATATCTAATTTAAATTATGGACACAAAAAGAATGAAAAAACAACTGAGGATATATCTGAAAGAAAGTAACTATACTATTTTAAGTGTAATTCTTAATAAAAGGTATGAGAGTAGATACAATACAAATCTAGAAGCAGGATAAGTCAAAAATAAATGCACAGAAATTCAAAAGATCCAGATGTTTTCTGCTAATACTCTAAACTGATTAAAGCAACCTCATTTCAGATTTATTGACATTATTTACTATTGTATTTTCTAAGTTTTTCATCTTTTCAGTTTGTTGTTTTGTTTTTGTCTTTTTTTTTTTTAATATGAAGTGTTTATTGGAATGGAGGTTTAAGTGTTTATTTTCCTGTTACTTCAGAGCTTCTACTCGAGAATTTTTATGTGCCTGCTGGCAGGAAAAAAAAAAAGACAGCTGCTTTTGAGGGTTCATATTACACTTGGTGCAGGTATGTAACAGTTTCAGGAAAAAACAATAGCTGATCTGTTTGTTTGTTGGTTTTTTTTTCTTGGATGTTTGGGGTTTTTTTTTAGTAATTCTAGACTCTCATCCATGCAATAGCAACGTTGGGATGAATTTTATTTTTTATTTCACTAGAATTCCTTCATAATTATTGCTCTTAAATATGATTTTTCAGGAAGGGATATACTACGCCATATCATGTGCTGTAATGAGGTTCTGGACAAAAGCTTTGGGGGAAAAAGGGGAATTGGTACTTAAGTATTTTATCTTTAACACCTAATTCTGTCAATAAAAAAGGTACTTTATTATTTCTTTTTATTTCTAGAACACTAACTCTGGTGCTTTGGATTAAAGATTAATAAGAAGAAACTACAATCATTCTACAAGTCGACCTTTATTTGAAAAATAAATACTTTCTGTGGTGGTTTGAACACTAGGGGGTGCAATCGATGATGAAAGACTGAATAGAAGCAACAACAGCTAACAGTTTATTTATCTGGGGCTCTATAGATTTTATAGAATCCCACTAGGCACTAAACAAATACATACAACAGACGTGAGAATATTCCACAATAAAATAAAACAAGTAACAAGCTGCTCCTCCAAGCAGGCTGGTAGGCTGAGGAGCAAGGGAAAAGAGATGGTATTTCCTGGTCTTCAGAGCCCCTGAAAGATAAAACAGTGAGAAACATCCCCCTCGAGGGACACCAAGGGGACAGATACCACTTGTGTTGCAGCTGTGTGGTCTCCTGCTGCTACTGTTCGAGCTCCAGTAGTGCTGTGTGGTGAGGGGAACCAGGAGGAACGGCAGTCGACCCTCACTCCGGTTTCATGGCTTTTAAGGGCTGTCTCATCTCGTGTGAACTGGAGCCAGTATTCTCGGGCATTCTGCCTTATTGGGTGGCTGCACTCAGCACCGCCAAGATTTTGCCATGAGGCCAATATGGCGTTTTCCCTCTAAAACTGCCCATATGGCTGCTTGTGTCGGGAGGAGAAAGGCTACCACCGCCACTCTGCCACTGCTGAGGATGCCTGAGGCCTGTGGGCGCCACCCATGGGCTGCCTCTGCTGCCACAGGCCCACTCTGTGCAGTGGCCCAGGGGGCCAGCCTTGCCCTGTGCACCAGCTGCCACTGCTGCCAGGGAGTGGCCCTGCTCCCTGTGGCCATCAGCATGGGCGCCAAGCCAGCTGCTGTCTTCAGGGACAACTGCTGCTGTGAGCATGGCTGCCAGGGCTGTGGGACTCTGGGAGAGGGGACCAGGAGTTGCCAGAAGCTGGAGGGTGCTCCTGCCACCCCACCATGGCAGCATCGCACTCACTGCTGCTGGGGCCAATGGGGCCAAACCCTGCATGGCCTCAGGGCTGGAGAGCAGGCAGAGGCAGATCCTGGCCCTGCCCAGCCCTGGGAAAGAAGACCAGGGGCCGCCGGGGACCAGGAGACCCCCCTCCCCCCTGCTGCTTCTGAGGGCGTGGCAGCACTGCCCCCCACCACTGCCGGGGGGCTTCCCCAGCCCAGGGTGGGAAGCAGCCCACACAGCCCTGGAAGACACTCCCTGCCTGCTGGAATGAGCCTGGCTCAGCACAGCCCCGGACATGGGGCCTCTCTGTCTTCAACTTGTTTCCCATCTCAAAAGAAAAAAACAACAAAAAAACAAATTTAAGGAAAACAACCTCCCCCTCTCCCCAAGACAAAACTGCTTCCCTAATCCACTACACTTTCCTACATGGTAAACTTAGCAGTTCCATTTTCATTTGAGCTTACTGTTATCCATTAACACAGCTGGTTCTGAAGTTTGTGTACTGGTGAATCCTAGAATTAATTTCTCGTGATTCTTCATCCATATTATGACCACTCTGGCATTAGGAAAAGAACAGCACATGGAAGAATTCAGGCCAGCTGCTCTTCCTGTTCCTGACTTAGGTAAATGTAGTGTTCCTGCTACTGAAATTTTTATCATGTCTTTAATTTCTCAGGAATCATACTGAAAGACTGTCTCTACAATAGCTTGGTAATGAGCTATGAATGAAAGAAAGCTTATTCAGGATAAAAATTAACTTTGAAGCTGGCATAGTAAATATTACTAGTGCTAACTTAAAGCCAAAGAAATCAACAGTTAACTGCTGTCAAAGATAAAAATATTATTCATATTTTTAAGTCATGTATATAATTAAAAATGGGACAGAGAAGTTTAACATTGAAAAGAGCCAATTTTGTTCTACATCCTCCCTCTTTAGAGTATGTTGTTAAGTATTTGCTCTTCGAACTGGCAAACTAACTTTCAGACCGTGCAAACACTCGATGTATCATGAGCATTAAATTTCTTACAAGACTGGGGCTCAAGGAAAGGCAGTGGGTAAGAAAGATGCATCTTTTTGTCAAGCACAAAACACTCTTCTAATACCGGACTGAAAAGGTTCTTTATAGCATTGAAAATTATAATGACTGGCTTGTGAAACTAATGACAGATTTTAAAATAGATTTTTTTAAGGTTAATGAATTTAAATCCCCATATCCAAAACCTTCCAGGCAGTAATATTCTCCCACTTTGAAACATTATTGGTGTGATATTTCTAAGTGTTCATCTCAGCATAAAATGCTGCATTATACATTTCCAAAAAATACATAATTTTCTCTGGTATGTAATATACAAAGAACAATCTCCTCTGTAGAAGCCTGAAGGCAAAATTTCGAGGTTTAAAAAGCAACCTCTAGAGAGGCTTAAAAAGATGACAGTCAATTAAGTTATAAGAAATCCTTTATTTTTATGAAGAGGGAACATATTAGGAATTTTATTATCAGTCAGTGCTGTAGTGCATATTTCTCCTTTGCAATCTAGAAATTCTGACTTCTGTTGCAAATTGACTGCTACAGTTCAAACAACTGAGATACTTCTTAGAGGAATGCTTATACAGGGCTTTCAGTGTCTGTTTAAAAAAAGAAATGCATCTTAATTTTAGGCTGAAGCCTACTCCAAACTGTTTTATTACTTAGACCTTTATAAATACCTTACAAAAAAGATTTTGTTATTACCAAGAAGCAAGACATTTCAGACAATGCATAAAATTACCTACTGCACTCAACGTAGGCTGCATCTTTGAAACAATTCAAAATGCACTACCAAGTGTTACAGTGATAGTTGAAGCAGTCAGAGACTGTCACTAGTGCCTTTTATGGAATGACAAAGCAAAAAACCTTACACAGATGTTGAAATTATAAGAGAGCAAAGCTAGTGCTTAAATCCTAGTTACTAAAAATAGAAACAACCATTAAGTTACAAAAGGAGCCTACATATCATATGTCAAGATCAACCTGTGCTGTGCAGTGTTTAGTACTCCACTCTTTTATAGTGAGCCTAATTACATTGTGGTCCATAATAATGCATGGGCAGTTAAGGTACATTAAATAAGTATGCTACATTAAATAAGTATTTTCAGAAGTATTTTTTGAAAAACAAAGATTTATATTAAAATATATTTAATATGCCTAAAACAATATTAAGTTTTCATCCTATTAATATTCCTATATATTTTTCTCTGCCATTTGAGCTAAACATTAGTAATATCTGGGAATAAAACATTTTGCTGAGTCTGAGATTTTAAACCAAGATAAAATCAGCTTTGAAATATAAACCAGGAAAACATTGTATTCATGTTAATAATTAAATTGTTATACTGATCTATTAGTGATAGATCGAACTTCACTGTATTGTGGACTCCCTCAGGACTCCCTCTGCATCTTTTATGAAAAGCCCTTTTTTCTCTCTTACTTCAAATCACACTTCCAACAATTCAAGTCCTTTTCTTGTAACTTTCATCCATTGAAACAAAACAACACCAAGAGCTCTAAGACATCTCTAGGAGGTAAGGATCAGGACCAAGATTTTTGCAAAGTTGCTAATATGTCATGTTTTGTCACTTATCCTGTCTGAAGTTGCAAATAAATCTATTTTTAGGAGATGCTATCATACTTTTACCATGCTTTAATTATAGAAGAATATAGGAAATTTTATATATGTTCGTATATGCTTATATATAATCAATTCCTTGGTATAGACAGTATTTGTCAATTTGTTTTTTATATCTTTTTGGGTCTTTTGGCCTCGTCATTTGCAGCAGTACTGGCTGAGAGAGCTGTGCCTGTTCCACCTTTAGGATGGACAACTGAGAGGGAACTTTATTAATGCCTGTAAGTATCTGAAAGGAAGGTATAAAGAGGATGGAGCCAGGCTCTTCTCGGTGATGCCAAGCAATAGGACAAGAGGCAAAAGGCAGAAACTTATGCATGGCAAGTTCCACCTGAATATGAGAAAGAACTTCTTTACTATGCAGGCGACCATGCACTGGAATAGATTGTCCAGAGAGGTTGTGGAGTCTTCTTCTCTGGATGCAGTCCTCTGCAATGTGCTCCAGGATGACTCTACTTGAGAAGGAAGGTTGGACCAGATGACCTGCTGTGGTCTCTTACAATTTAACCCATGATTCTATGATTTTGTACTATTGAAGTGGTAAGCATAAGAATATGAAAATGTTTCTCTCCTTTAATAATTAAATTAATATATACTTAGATAATTTGCTTTATAGGAAGCAAATCTACTGAGCCAGAAGTTAATTGGCCTTGATTAAGAAATAAGCTAAATTCAGTGAATAGTTTCAGATGACCCTCTGCAAAAATTAAGGATAATATTTTGAAAATATCAAAATATTTTACTTTCTCAATAAAATGACTCCATTTAGAAATGCTAGTATGTTTTATTTTCACATCCTGAAATTAAATTTTATTCTCTATAGAAATAGAACAAACAAACAAAAATGTAGGAAGAAAAAGAATGGACTAATTAACTTCTGAAATATTTTGTTCTAAAGTAAATATTTTATAGAATACACAATTCTTGTTAAAAAGAAATTGATTCGTGTGGTACATAGTGTGTTTTGTACTGAAGCAACTAAGAGATTATATAGAAATACATTGTTAATGGATTTTTAGGATTATATTGACTTGGTGTGAGGAACTGGACATTTATTTGCCTTAAATCGTTGCTACTATAGCAAGCTGTGCAAACCTTCTGCCACGAGAGAGAAGATAAAGGGTAAGAGGAGAAGGCCATAGCCCACAAACTGTTCACATTGAAGGCTTGGGGTTGTGATTCTTTG
Organism: Serilophus lunatus; assembly: GCA_013399895.1. NCBI lineage: Eukaryota > Metazoa > Chordata > Aves > Passeriformes > Eurylaimidae > Serilophus > Serilophus lunatus. Next base: position 284,830 of record VXBA01002457.1, read on the forward strand.
GATGTTCAATGTTTCTCTGAGTGTGTGGTGCCTATGTAAGGAAGACCTGCAGCTGTTCTCTGAGGGTGTGATGTTTACCTCCTCTGAGTATATATAAACCTGCAAAATTGTATGTTTTCGGGCTTCTGTTCTCACCACTCTCCGAGTAACAAAGGCAGCAACAACAGCAACAACAAAATTTGACAGAGACCTGTGAGTGCTGACTATGAGTTTCCCTTCCTTCCTTCCTTCCTTCCTTCCTTCCTTCCTTCCTTCCTTCCTTCCTTCCTTCCT
>VXBA01002457.1:285140-323164 GCA_013399895.1 Serilophus lunatus
TCCTTTCCTTTCCTTTCCTTTCCTTTCCTTTCCTTTCCTTTCCTTTCCTTTCCTTTCCTTTCCTTTCCTTTCCTTTCCTTTCCTTTCCTTTCCTTTCCCCATACACATTTTCTTGAATGGCTATATTAAAATCAAAATGGTTAAATACCTGTTTTCCTTTGCAGTACCTCTATGCTATTTTATTGCCATGTTACTATAGAAAATAACAACCAAAGCAGCTACATACCTGATTTCTTTTACAACCAAATTTTTAAAAAATAAATCACACACACACACATATATATGTGCGTGTGTGTGTAAACACTGATCATCTGGTATCAATTTACTTTAATTCACTCCAAGAGATTTAATAATAAAAGTTACTCCTGCTTGGCAGGGCAGGACAGGACATAACACTTGGACTGTGATCAATAACCACTTATATTTCACACAACAGCTGATTGTATTATTGGAGAGGTTTATCATGCTCATCAAAGCAATTGTCACTGATGGAAACACAAAAAATATAAACTTCTTTAAAGATCTTTGCTTATTATTATTTTATCAATAAAGAATAAAAAGAGAGGTGATATACCTAATCAAACCTTAATCAAGGTTCAGCAGATATTCTTATTTGGTTTTATAAACTTTTTTGTTATCTCTTCAGCTGCAACATGGAAACACTCAAATTCCTGCAGGTTAATTGCTGCTTTGACAATACAAGGGCAATAATCACAGTCTGTAGAGGCCAAACAACAGTTTATTATCAAGCTTCTTCAAGGATTCCCTCCCTACTAATGGAATAATTCCTCCTTTCTTATGAATCCCTCCTCCTACTCTTCTACTAGAAATTTTTCACTGTCACCTTCCCTGTGAAGCAGATCTGTCTCCTATTCTTACACTGAAGTTAGTCCTATTTGTCTTGCCCTTCTTTTCTGAAGATATTGGTTAAATAAAACAACACTCAAAACCAGAAGTGTACATTTTCATGGAACAAAACTACTGGATGTTATTCAAAATATCTACCAGACTATCTGATCAGAGACTAGAAAAGTCTCTATAAGCCTCCTGAAAGTGTCTAGATCTCTTTGTCCAGATTTAATTCTAAGGAACTTCCAGTGATTGAGGACCTGGGCTTTCTGCCAGCAGAGTTAAGGAAGTGGTAACTAAACTAAAAAGAGATTGATTTTTCTGTTGGAGCTAGACCCTTTATAAAATCATTTATTGCTGATGAAATGTTATGTATTTTTTCACCCTTTTTATTATTTATATAGTTCCAGATTAGCATATTTTACACTCAAATAGAGCTAAGAAATATGCAAGTGATGTATTCCTCTTCTTCTTAATAGGAGCTACCTTTTGTAACATAACACTATGCTATCTGAGTGTTAATCTTCATTAGTTGCTATGTGCATATGATAAAAGATAATGAACCTTATCAGAACATACATCTTTTGCAAGGCAACAAAGCCACCTCAATATCAGGTTACCCTATGCTATTTCTGTATCAAAGCTTTGCATCCCAATAGTAATTTCATTTCAACAAGATAATATTACCCCTCTAAAAGCCACATCTAGCAGCAGGAAAAAATCTCAGAAAACAAATGTTTAAGATTTTACATTGCAGATGAGTGCCAACCCATATGTTTTAGACTAAAATAAGGCATAGGTTTGATTAAGCACAAATAGATGTCAAAGATTTGACAGTGTATAGGGTTTGCCAAATATTTGGCATTGGATTACTTATTATTGAAAGGAAGGAATATCACTGTTGTTTATTTTTTAAGGACCTTATATAGTATTTTTTAGTTAAAAATATCTTAACGTTTAATAATGTGAAAGTCTTACACTGTTAAGGAATACATGTCACGCAGGTAGCTCTGTTCGCAAGCTGCAGCTTGTCTTGGCCAAGACAAGAAGCTATGAACTGCCAAACTGTGGGATAACAAAGAGCGTGAAGACTGGAGGCAACAGCCAGGTGGATTGACACTGGGAGACACAGGAGGAGTGCAGGACTCAGGAGGAAGAGCCAGACTTGCATGAGAGTAAACTGTCAAGGGTGTAAAAGCCCAGGCGTTCCTTTGTTGGGGGTCTTTTGTCACAGTAGGGACAAGAACGACACATTGGCTTGCTAGACAAAATGGCTCAAAATGGCTACATTTTTGCTGTAGCATTTGGTATTATATTATTACAGAAAGCAGCGTGTTCCTTTCTCATAGGACAGAGAGTTGTATTCTATTTCTATGATTGGAGGATTATAAAAAGTAACTAGAAGGTTTACTTATCACTAGCTACAATGTTTTCTCTACAAAGTTTACTTCATACATTATCAACAACAGGCAGTCTGCTAGCAGCCGTAGCTCTTCTAAACATGGTTCACTGCTACACAGTGTTATGTGCTTTTACTTACCCAAAGGTGTGCTGAGATTCACAGTGACCCCCCTTTTTTAAGGGTACACCCGAATATAATCAAGATCAATTTCATTGACTAATGTCAGACTGCTGACAGACTTGCCATCTTCTCCAGCAGTCTTTCATCAGAGACACCAGCTCTGTCTGTGTTATTGTGCCACGAATAAATGGCTTTATGGAACCAAACACACAAGATTTTCCTGTGGGAAACCTGAGGTCGAAACTTAAGGAAACTTGGTTTGACTGCTTTGAGAGTGGGGTTGTGTGGGGTAGTCAAGCAGGACACCCATCTCTTACTGGAGCCATCACTGTGAAGGGACTTTTGTTCCAGCAAATAAAATGTCTGCCATTGGGAGTGTGACTATCAGAGAGGCTTGTGAATGGTCAGACTGGGAAGTTTCCTTAACAATACTTAATTAGAAAGTGTTTTCTTACTACATACCACTATCTTAAATGCTTTAATCAGAATGATTCACCAAATGCCATATTTAGAAATGTATGATTTCAATTATGTACAGAAAAACCCCTCAATCTTAGATTCCATGCATTTGGCAGGTAAATTCACTCCCTCTGACACTGTTTTGTCACTTCTTTTTCTGCTTCTCCTTTTGATTAAAGAGGACTGATCTAGAAATCTATTGACTCTTCACTACTCGGCAAAGAGAATGTAGAACCTATCACCTTTGGCAATGATTGTACTGCTGTAATTTTTTTCTTGTGAGAAGTTCCACAGCTTCCATTCATAAGGAACTGAAAGTTCTTTTTATGTTTGCTTGGGGTTTTTTACTTGTTTTTAAATATAATTTTTAAATTAGAGAAATTGGAATGTGTAAGGTATGACAATAAAGTTGAAATTCTTGTGCAAGGTTCATGTAATTCACCCGAGAAACTGTTTGGGTTGAAAAAGGGAATTCTGGGAAACAACAAGACAAAAGATTTCCTTCTCATTATTTGCATAGTTATATTTTAAATATAATAAATATTTTTAAAATGTTTCAAGTGTGTAGATGAAATTCCATTAAGCACTGAAGTGTAAAACTTCTGCAAATAACCAGGCCATTTGACTACAGTTAGTGTATTTTTACACCTAGTGAAAAAGTCGTATGCCCAGATATTTTGTTTTGCCATTTAAAATATGTATTATGTAGGACATTGAATGTAAAATATTCAAACAGCAGGGAAAACTTCAGTCCTGCAGGATCCTCTTTTTTTTTTATTTATTATTATTTTTTTTTTTAATTGTTTACTTGACAGCAAAAAACACAACCACGAAGACAGCTTAAGAAGAGTTGCTTTAGACCTACTTCTCTCAAGTTATATTTTGGCACTGCCACTGCACTTCAAAAAAGCAAGTTTACTATGGCAAAAAACCCCCAAATAAATGAACAGATTCTTAGTTAGTAATGTTTTAGATCAGATCCATCAAATGTTATAGTTGTAAGTAGTGGTTCATACATTTCAGTGGTTTTTCAGTGGTTTACTGTTATCAGTAGTTATACTTGCAGAGCTATAAATTTAAATATCACTATTTTAAAACTAGGGCAATATGTTTTTTGCTGTGGACATAAAAGATGCTCTAGGTTCCATTTCTTCCATTAAATAATTCAGTGAGGCTTCCTTGAACAGCATCTGTAAAACTTCTTTTTCTTTGGTTACCTACAACACAGTCCTTATTTCCCTTTCCCCTCCCCAGGACAAGATTGCCTTGCATCAATGTAAAAAGAAGTGCAGTTGGCATGCCAAGTAACCTTGCATCTGGACAGGTCAAGCTACCTCAGAGACACCACCTGCCACTTTTTTATAGACTTGCTCAGTACAGAAGGTCACATCTACTTTTCGGGTGAATTGAACCCAAAGGGCTCAGTAAGAATTTATACCTTACCTTCTTCTTGAAAGAAGATGGAGTTAGTAGGGGAAGCAATTTTAATCTGTGCAGGACTATTTCAGGGGAAAAAAGAGACCCTTAGTGATGATTATTTATACAGTATTAATTACCCAATTTGAAGCCTGGTCTACACTTTAATCTGGTAACATTAAGCAGAGTTTCCAATTTTTGTTTCAAAAACTTCTCTGAATGTAGATTGCTTCAGGCATTCCTTTTCTGTAGTTTAAGTGCCCTTCCTGAACTACGAGCACCTTGTGAATGGATAATTTACATATATATTTAAAGAAACCATAACCATAATAACTATTTCTATACTGAGGTCCATGTTTCCTGTAGTTTCCTCACCCACCAGTTTTACGAAGTTGTAAACTTTGAAATTCAATATTTAAGAAAGTAAAAATTGAAACAAATCATCCATGAACTACAACCTGACAGTGGCAAAAAAAAAATAAATAAATTAAGGCTAAAAATTAACTAAAACCACTGTTCCCTACCTTACTTTAATCTGTTTGTCTCATCTATTAATAAAGTACTATGTCCTATGCAGCAATCTCTTGGGGAAGAGTCACCATATCTACCTGATTTCTTAAATAGTCTGCAATAATTTCTCACTAAAATATGTCTCTAAAAGATATTGAATATATTTTGTATGTTTTATGAACATGAATAAAACCCCCATATTATTCTGTTTCTCCTCTCCACTCCTTTGCCCCTCAAAATGAGCTTAGAGATCATCGAATCATAGAATTATAGAATTGTCAGAATCAAAATCTTAGATGAAGTCAGTGATAATTGTGAACATTAGACAACAAATGGAAGATAAGCTGCAGACAATTAGGACTCACCTGTTCTAGGATTAAGAAAGCTACTTATTCAGTTGTCACATATGTTATTATTGAGAGCTCAGAAACCTAGTTTTGACACTTAGCATAAATGTCACATAAGAGTGACCTCAAAACTAAAGGACAAAATTAAATAATATATGATAGAGAATCAAGAAACTGAATGATTAACCAAACACACTTTTCATATAATTGTGATATCAAGTTCAGTGTCAAGTTCCACTCCTAAAATGGTGACCTACTGATGAGACCATATGCTTTCACATTCACAGTGTTATATTTTTTGATGGGTATATATTTTTCTTTACTCACAATTTGCAAGTAAAAAATCAAACATTTGAATTTGAAATTATTTTAGACAGTACATCTGTAAGATGGTAAAACTTGGGAATCTTTGGAGATGCATGGGACAGAGAGTGATAATAAAATGAGCATACCAAGAACAAACCTCTGTATGCCCTGGAGATCTCTGAATCTGAGTGGATTAAAAAAAAATACAGCCTGTGAAAAGTGTTAGGAAGAAGAAAGCTTCAAGGAGAAAACATATCAGAGTAACTTAGGGTAGATATTTAACTTTTAAAAGGGTAAATCTTGGAGAGAAGTCACTGCGTGACTTGCTCAGATCACACTGACAAGGCTCATCTACTTGCTTGTTTTTGCCAAAATGAAGAAATATCAAAAAAAGGGACAAAAAGCCTCAAGTCTTAAAACTCTTGGTATGCAAAAGCATCTCCGGAGTGGATGTGACTTGAAAATTTAAAACTTTCATAAATGTCCATAAAACCCAGTCATCATATTCAGTGGTATACTAGAAAGCCTTAAAAGCATTTGCTATCTCTTTTATAATCAAGCTTTTATATATGAAGGGTAATTTAACTGTCTTCACAGCGCTTCTCCCTCTCAAAACAATGACAGGAAGAACACATTAGATATACTTCTACAAGATTCTTTCTTTAGCAGAAATCACTAAGAGCTGCAACTATTTAACATCTCCAAAGAAAGCTTATTAAAGGATACAAAGTTACAATAAATTAAAAGATTGGAAAGTGCTTTAAGTTGTGAAAAAAATAAAGACGTTTCCTAGTTAAAAGAAAAAAAAAATAGAAAAATGTCACAGAAAAAATAGCTTTTCTTAATTTTTCATATTTCCTTGAGATATTTCTTTAAAACATTAGTGGAACATTTGCAACTTCAAAATAATAACTATTGTAAGAAGGTCCACAGTCTCTTCTTTATCTGAATTGCTTATGAATAACTGAATGACAAGTTGTGCTTGGAGAACGTGAAGTTTGACCCTTTGTCACATACACAGGTGGACATACTTACACACACTCCCTACACCGTTTCAAAACCTCTGCACTAGCATATCATTACTAATAATTAACTACTATTACCATGCAGTAGAAAACCATAACATACATTTGAAACTTTATTTTTAATGCAATATTATTGTTTAAAAATCTAATCTTGTTTAGATTATTAAGTCTGTGTAGACTTAAATTACTGTGCTATGTAAGCATATAGTAGAAAAGAAGCCAATGACCTATCATATTTTCTTGAGTTCTCTTTGATGGTTTTTTGTATATTTTTACTTTCTCAACTCCTTTATTGTCAGTTTTTGAGCAGCCAGATGTCATAAACCGTCTTATTTCTACAATGTGGTAAATTAAGACCTCATTTTCTTTGCAATCACTGGTAAAATTTTTTTAAAAAATTATCTTTGTCTTTCTGTAAGCATTTAGAAGCTTTCTATTTCTTTCAGTATTTTTTGCTAGGACCAGAATGCAGCCTAAAACCACTTTCCTAAATTTACAGTCTATTCAAAGACCTACTGAACTTCACATGTGCAACATTTGCATTTTGCAATGACTTTCCCAATGTCTACAAATACTTTTTCATATAGATTGGAAACCAAAGATTAAACATGATTAATCAGACAGGTTTCAACTTATTCTGTGATGCCTCGCTGACTTGTTGTAAAGGCACAAACTGTAAAATGTACAAACATAAACCCTGAAGTGCATCAGGAGAGCATTTGAAGGTATATACATACCTCCTCCAAAATAAAATGTGCTATATGCAGTACCATATACAGGCATTCATAGTTCTGAAAGGTTCACTTAAATTCACACTTAGAATTACAACAACTAATGCAGAAAAGGTCTGTGAGGATTACCAGGAGAATGGAGAGGAAATTGACTGGCTTGGCTGGGTTTATTTTTCTTTTTTTTAAATTCCAAAATGAGAAGATAGAAACTCTAGTGAGCTAAAAAAAGGGATTGGCTGAGAGAATAACCTTTATATGAAAAGAGGCATTGATAATTGGATAAATTTAGGACCTACACAGAAAAACTACATTCAGAAAGACTATTAGTGCTTGTCTCCTTTAAGAAATGATGCATCAAAAGAAACAGTTTCACAGTTCAAATATTTTCATGTGTATATATATATATATATTCATTTTAAATCACTTCCATTACTCTTAACAGAAAACTTCAAATTACATTTCCAGCCATACAGAAGAATCACACAAGTACACAGTGGCAGAAATATGTCACCACGACACAGATTTCATACTGATTTTTCCTAATATTAACCAAGCCTGCAACAGTTTTTCAGTCAAGGCTCTGTATTTGCTTCAGTAGACCTTAGATCGACACCAGAATGACAACAATTATTGTATCAACATCAATTAGAATCAGTCTTTTGAATAGTTAAATTTGCCACCTCCAAAATTGTTCTGGCAGAAATTTGTTTTGTATTTAATAATACTATCAGCCTGTATTTAGACAGTCACAAACAAATAAATGATGAGCCTCAGTATTTTTAAAGGTTATAAATTAACTTCTCCAATTTTCTTAGTATATTATAAAAATAATTAGTTACTAAAATGAGTTAAGATCTTACAATACAATAAAATGATGGCATTTGATTTTTTCTTGTTAAATTCCTGTGTAAAAAATGATGACTTATCTGTGTGGTCCTGCTGCTGCCAAAAATTTTGTTACACATTTTATTAAAATGATATTAGTTAGTCTGGTTTCCATAACCAGAGACTTGCTTCTAAGATATGGAAGATATATGGAAGAAATGTTTCACTGTGAGGATGGTGAGGCACTGGAACAGGTTGCCCAGAAAAGTTGTAGACCCCCTATCCCTGAAAGTGTTCAAGGCCAGGCTGGATGGGGCCTTGAGAAACCTGGTCGCGCTGGAAGTATCTCTGCCTATTGCAGAGGGGTTGAAACTAGATGATCTTTAAGGTCTGTTTCAACTCAAAGCATTCTATGATTCTGTGATTCTATGATTCTACATTCAGTGCAGCTGAGGAGGGAAAGACAGTACAAGTTGTTAACTCTGATGTCTGAGGCCTTCACTCTGGTCCAACATGAGACCGTTGGGAATACAAATGTACCTCTGAATAAATATAGAATCCAGAATTTAAAATAAGAATTTAAATAATGTAATGACAATACTTCAGTTATTAAATGGCAAATGTGTGCAATTACGAATTTATTTTTTAATAATATTTCATATAACCAAAGAAATTCAGTTTCTTAGTGATAATAGACATAAGCCCATTATTTTTTATTTTTCCAGGGTTTTTTTGGTTGGTAAGGATCACCATCCATAGCACAAAAATCTATAATACAAAGGTCCTTTTTACAGAAGTATGCAGAAGTATGCTATATTTTTCTTCACTGAAATTTTTGGCTGTATGAAAACATAGAATTCTAATAATTTTGTTGAAATTGTTTGTTATAGTTTTATCATACTCATCACTTTAAATAAATATTAAATTGCACCCCAAAAAATATGGTAACAAAGAGTTCAGTAAGAAAGGGTACCAAAGAAAGAATTTCTGTATAATTTGCTATCTCTTAGGAATTAAAATTAGAAAGGATTAGCTAAGCTAAAATTTTTTTAAACACTTCTTAAACCTTATTAAAACCATCTAAAGACTCTGAAGAAAGTACTTTGGAATGACAACTTCCTCTATCGTTAGTAAGGGGTCTAAATCCCAAGCATTATTATTCCATTTTCTTTTGTTTGTTACATGTCTTGTGAAGAAAGCTACAGCAGATTCAAGCTTTAGTGAACGTAATCTCGTACAAAAGGACTCTTGTCCATTAAATTTTTATTCAAAAAATAAAGATCTAAGCCCTAGCTCACCAGTGCTGAGCACACACTTCAGATAGTGAAACAATAGAAGATAAGTTACCGCACAGCATATTTTGGCAACTTATTTTGGAAACTAAATTGAATCCAGAGTTTCAATGAAGAGAGATCATGAAATGAATAATTCACTGTATAACTTTGTTATTAGAGTATAGTCCCTGCTCAACATGGGACTAAGCAAAAATTATAGATTCTCTATGCCATAGGAACTCCACACTCTGCTAGGTTTCCTGTATCATATAAATGCAGCATAAAGACTAAAGCCATACCTTCAAATAAATTTCAGTATAAGGAAACAATGAATTATCTGGAATCCTGATGCCTCTGATCTGACACAGACCTGCATTTTATTTTCTCATTTGAGCTAGCTCTGTGGTTTATATAGGTTTTTTACAGTTTAGATGTTAGATGCTGGAGTGAGGTAATAGAATTATGAGAAATACATTATATCTGAAGATCTAGGAGCATTTGAAACATGTCAATGCCAATACATTTTTTAAAAATAATATTAAATACATTAACACTAGGAAAGGGAACAAGTCTTAAAGGCTCACACAGTCAGAGATGAAGAGGAAATTACCAGGATCAGCAAAGCTAATTTCTACCTAATCTCTACCTAGAGATTTTCTTAATTTTAGGCTCCAATGTCATACGGTCACCCATTTCTACCTACTGTACATACATAGTCCATAAAACTGGAAAACCTTTTCATTTTCCCAGCACAGGGGAAGATAAAATGATTTAATGCCTCATTTCAGCTTTGATTTTGATCTTGTTTGAAAAATCTAGACAGTGTTGCAGAATTACTTTCACTGTTACTTTGCGTGAGAGAAGTGTGACACCTACACTGTGTTAATTAAATTTATTTTTTTTAATTCCAGATTGACTGTGGGATTGTTCTTGATTTCTCTTTGTCCTGTTCCCCCAAAATATGTTGCTCAGATTGATCCATTCAAATTGGATACATTTCACCACCAACTGGAAAATCTACCATGTAAAGCACTGTAAAAAATTATTTAATTGAACAGTCCCACATAATTTTCTAAAGAAGAAATAAGAAAACAGGAAAAAACTGAACGACTAACCTCCCCTAAAAAATACCAAATTTCTACTTATTATCACAGACCATACTGCTGGTTAAATGATATTTTATTTGGTAATGCAAAATATGAGATATAACTATGAAGTAAGATAATCTCATTAAAGTTATGGAAGTGAGGCAGTGTTAAGGATAACGTTCAGAGTAGCAGCCTCGACACTGAGTCATACTTAGGGAGCTTTCTAAAAGAACAGATCTTTGTGGGTTTTTTTTTTTTGATTTCTTTTAATTTGAATAAAATAAGAGTAAAATTGTTACATTTTGTAGGAAGGTGTTGATTTTTTTGAATATTCTGGCAGAAACCAGGCAGATTTCCCAAAATAAGGTTTCTTGCCAGCAAGCCTAACTTTGGCAATCTGAAAATGTCACCTATCTGCCATGAAACTGTATAGACCTAGAAGGTCTATCTTTAGCCAGGATACTCCATGGAGAGAGGGTTTCTTGCTAGGATGTTCAGGGCATGTAAATCCTGCAGCTGAGTTGTTAGGAAGCTTTGCATTTCTGACGTTCTGGCAGCATCCTCTTGAATAAGATTTCTTTGGTCTTAGACATGCTCAGCTTTGTGATAGTAGTTAGGAAGCTGAGACTTCAGATGTGCAGTGTTCATTTCTTTTCAAAAGATTTTTACTCTGTGAGAATTTCATGAAGTAATGGATTTCTGAATCCTCATTCATACAATTTCTGGGGTTGCCAAGTGTTAAAAAGGGCAACATGAATGATAAAAACAAAACCAATTTAAATCATCATAATGAAATTTTGTTTTGCCTTAGAAAATTTGAACTTATGTCACTCTTTTCCCATCTGCACACATAACTTTGGCTTTTCAACATGTTGTCAGCCCATTTCAAAATATTTCCTCTTTGTGTTAACAGAATCAGAGAGCAGATTTCAGCAGGTCAAGTGTATGTTTATATGAATAGCAGAATTCAACACACTCTATCTTTCAGCATGGAAAGAATTCAGGGTTTAATTTTTACACTTTTCTGGTATTGTACTCATCAATACCTACCTGTTTTCATAATTTCTTGAAAAAACTCTGTTTCAAAAGTAGGCATTTTTTCAAAGTATACATTACAATACAAATGCTTATAAAATGTCAGTGGTTTAGAGAGAAAAATATTTTTGTTTTCTAAAAAAACAATAATGTTTAAAAAACCCATGAAATTTTCAAACTACTTTTCTTTCACCTCAAAAAATACTTTAAATTTTATGTAGCTCTAAGAGCAAATGGTGTCATATACTTTATGGGTTTGAGGTTTTTTGGTTTGTTTTTCTGGCTTTTGTTTTGTTTTTCTGGTTAGAATATCCAATATTGATTTAAAAGCAGTGGTTGGAAAAGTTGCAAACTCAAAAGTTTTTAACTTGTTATCTTACCAAGAAGAAACACTTCATTTTTAGAGAGCCTATTTTTACTATATAGATGCTGAGTCTGGAAGGAAAATGTCTAGTTTTATAAATCAGTTATGTTCCTAATATCATGGTCTTCATATAAGTTTTTTAAATTAAAATAGATTAAAATAAATTTGAGCTGTGAGTTCAGTTGATCTCATTTTCTGTTTCCTTATTATTTCTGTATTTTGGTGACACAAAAGAGCAGTGAAGCTTCAGCCTGATAAACATAACCGTCACTAGGGTCTGGGAGAAGGAATAGAGAAGTGAGTGTTATAACCTGCCCCTGAAGGTGAGGTTGACTAAGGTCTCGTTAACAGATCCATTGGAGTGTATTTGATTGAAATGGCACTGAATGGCACCAGTATTTATATATAAATGCATATGTGTAGGGTTTATTTTAGAACAATTTGGTTGCAATGGAAAGGGCATGTGTAGCCATTTTGGTTATTATCTGTAGAAATATAGCAATATAAAAGCATAAAAATAACACCCAAGAAAATATATAAGGATCTGTATAAAGAAAGAGAAAGGAAGGTATCACCACTCGTGGATCCAGTGATGACACTTGAATGTTGCAGTTTCCATGTCCATTGGTCGAAATGATGGTCACAGTCTTTATCCGTTGTGCGTGAAGGAAGCCCATGAAACACAAAGTTCAATGGATTAATATACGCTTAGGTTCAGGTGGGAATGTCCAGGTACCTCCCCTGGCCAGGTCAGCGATTATACTCTCTGATGTAACACTGTGGATCACCATGCAGTTCTTTGGTGAAAAGCCCCAGAAATGAGTCTGGAAGTGCTTTCAGGAATCTTTGATGGTTTATTATACCTTTTGCGAGTGACAGCTGCCTCTCAGGTCAACATATTTGAGCCAGGTATGCCCTATCAGAAAGGATGAATAACTTCAAGGCCACGTGTGAAAGTCTCGATACTTCCCCAAAAGGGAGTTTTCACATCTGAGCCAGGTGTGTAGGGGAAGACATTGGGATGATAGAAAGCATTATTCCACCTCTCAAGATCTGCTTCTCTTTGGCCCCTTTCCTTATCGGCTCAAAGCCTAGCTTGCACCCCCTCTGCTCCTGGGCTGTTACCTTGCATATTGTTAGCAAAGTTCCCTGCTGCTTTTGCAAATGGCCAATTGTTCAAGTCATTAACTGTTAACATTTCAGTCTCTCAAGGGGAAAAAGAAGGAAATACAGTCCTGGGTTAGGTGAATTAGTGGATAAGCAACCAGATGTGAACTGACAATGTGTTTGCAGTCCAGAATGCCAAACACATCGTGGCCTCATCAAAAGAAGTGTGGCCACCAGGTTGACAGAGATGTTTCTGTTCCTCCTTGCAGCCTTTGAATGCTTAAAGATATAGAAGGATGGAGACAAACTTTTTAGTAGGACCTGTTGCAAAAGGACAGGGAGTTTTAAACTAAAAGAGGGGAGATTCAGATGAGAAGAATTTTTTTTTATGACGAGGGTGGTGAAACAGAGAAACAGTTTGCTCAAAGAGGTGGTAGATGGCCCATCCCTGTAAACATTCAGAGCCAGGTTGGATGGGGCTTTGAGCAACCTGATCTAGTTGAAGATGTCCCTGATCATTGTGAGAAGAGGAGGGGAGTTGGACTAGATGACAGTTAAAAGGTCTCTTGAAACCCAAGCTATTCTATGATACTATGATTTTCTCTTCCTCACCCTAACATGCTGCCCAAGCCTTGGAACAAGTGCCATTTTAAGACTTTCTAAATAGTTTAAAAGACTTTGATGTATATAATGGAATACCAGTTTCTTCAAAGATTTCCCAAAATTGTTACTACAGAGTCCTCTAAATCTTTGTAACTGCATGAACAGAATACAGAGCTGTTGAGCAGCTCATACTTCTGAAATTGAGCTAGTGTCACTGTGAAGAATTTGAGTCCTTCATGTAGAGCTATCAGTTCAATTTTAAGTAATGTGGATATTTCTACACAGGGTTGGATTAAGGATCTGGTTACTAGATTCTCATTGGACTGGAGGTTATGTACCCTAATGCCCGAGCATATACAAAGGCAGGAAGAGATTGGCCCAAAGAAGGTTCGGGCAAAGAATTCAATGGAGTATAAGAAACTAAAAGAGAGTTCATCTTGGTTTCAATTTGCATAAGTTTTATTTTTACTGCTTTTTATTTATCTATTCAGTAATTGAAATGTGAGAAATATCTTAGTTATGACATCTATTTGCAATCTGTTAATATTTTGAAGCACAAATTATTGGAAAGCAGAGGTGGGTGAGAGGTAATGTACTTTCACTAATGTTTGTCTTTTTTATTACTGGAAAATAGTGTGAAATTTGGAGGTTTGTGGCATTTCATTAAGAATAATCTTTATTTTCTTTTACCTTTCCTATGAAAATACATTTCTTCTTCTCTGTGTTTAAAATTAAAAGCTGTCAACAAATTCACATTCCTATAATTTATTGCTTTGGCATTAAAAAAACACGTGTCTGTAGGCAGCACCTGACAGATTATGCAAGCATTGTACTGTGCTGTTTTGGGCTGGGATAAAGTTAATGTTCTTTGTAGTAGCTGGTATGCAGCTGTGTTTTGAATTTTTGCTGGAAACAGTGTTAATAACATAGGGATGTTTTAATTATTTCTGAATAATGCCGACACAGAGTCAAGACCTTTTCTGTTTTTCATGCCACCCTACTACGGAGTAGGCTGAGGATGCAAGGAAGTTGGGAATGGACACAGATGGGACAGCTGATCCCAAATGACCCTGGAGATATTTCATACCATTTGATGAGTGAAAAAGAAAGAAGGTAGTCATGTTTAGAATGATGGCATCTATGTTACCAGGCTTCCATTATGGGTAATGAAGCCCTGTTTTCCTGGAACTGGAAGTGGCTGAACACTTGCCTGCCCATAGGAAATGGTGAACAAACTCCTTGTTTTGCTTGGCTTTTATGTGCAGCTTTTACTTTACCTATTAGACTGTCTTTATCTCAACCCACAAGCTTCCTCACTTTTACTCTTCTGATTCTCTCTCTCTTCTCATGAAGAGTGATTGACAGAGTGGCTGTGTAATTCTTAGATGCTGGCTGGGGTTAACCATAACATATACTTCCATAACTCTTAGTGGAGATTAGTGGAACTATCTCATCATTGTGCTACAAACAAAATACATTTTGGTAAATTTGAAGAGAAAAAGACATGCTATTGAAAAATAGTTGTGACACTGAGTATTCTAGAAAACGGGGAGGAGGAGCAGGAGGAATGATGCAATCTGTCAAAAAGTGGAATTGAATTAAAGAAGAATCCTGGAATATTAACCTTGAACAATTTGTAAATTTTTTTTTAGTATAGGGCAACATCCTTGAAAATGCTTGAAAGTTGTGCTGGGAAAATAAAAGACCATGAAGAGTGTGAGATCTAAGCTTATCAAGGTCTATAGGATTCTCACTGGGACTCCATATTATGAGTAGATATATGTGGGTCTTCCTTTCAAAGAAGTTGTTGACAAATTAGAAACATAATTAACTTTGGTTCCCAAGGTATTTTTACTCTCTGTCATATCTTGGCCTGGGAATTTGCTTTTTTTTGGCCAACAGTATAAACTGAGTCCTGATGGAACTCTCACCTTCAAATAGTGGTTATTTGTCAATCATGCAATCCATCTATATCTATTCTTCCCAGCTTCTCTATATACCCATGAAAGCACAAGGAGGTGAACCCAGAGAAGACAATTTCTCTTTTCTCAAGCCATACTAATATTTACCGTGATTCTAATTGGGAAGGTAAATACATCAATCTGTAAAAGACAGAAATATAATTTGATATTGAATAACCTTTGATAATCCCTTAGTCTACTAGGTTGAAAAATCATTCTTTTTCACAGTTGGCTAAAGCAAGAGGGAAAAGGAAAATAAAATCTCAAAATTGCAGAAGAACAAAATATATTTGATTTTTTTTTTTCTTTTTCCTAGGAGAGATGCTTTGTCAGGCTCATTGGCTCTTTAATATGTTTCTGATGTTCTGCCTTTGCAGTAGGTCAGTACTTACAGTTGACTAGTCTGCAGTGAACCTATGTCATATGATGGAATACTTTTGTCTCTTTTGTTACCTTTTCAAACACTAAGCAGAAAATATGGTTGGGAAATTATGGATCCACAATAGAGAATGAAAAATTGAAGTGTAGTCTAGGATTTGTATAGTTGAAGTAAAATAAATAGAGGAAAATTGTATGTCCCATATTCATATTAAGATTGAGGCATTTGGTCTTAGCTAGTGGACTGGAGAAGTGTCATAGATAGTTTCAACTGGAGTGACAACTCATTGCTTTGCTTCTGTATTGGATTTTTTTTTAATCAGCTTTCAAAAGTGTGAAGCATCTTTATGTTTTTCAGAAAAGACCTGCTGTGTTTTGTTTATTAGGATTTAAGTGGGTTTTATGTATTTTCCCTGCTTCAAGAGACAGTCAATAGTTCTAGGTGTTTCTTCTCTGAAGGGACAGGACAGAAGTGGAAGAAAGGACTGATTTAGCAATAGTGAGGGGAAACAAACCAAACCAAACAAAAAAACCACAACCACAAACAAACAAGCAAACAAAAAGAAACAAACAAATTAAAAATATGACCTGACCAGGCAAAAACATTTTAAGGGTATTCAAAGACTATGTGATTTAATATATTTCATATGTGTACTGAATATACACATATTTACATTTTCAATTAGCATAATCTTATCAATAAAGGCAACAATTACTGCAGGTAAATAAACATGAGATCTGACAAAAAGAAATAATTATTTTACAATGAAAATAGGTATAGGTTCACATTTTAAACACAGCTGTGTTATACAGATATTATGAAAAAATATGGAAAAGCAAAGAATAAACATCGAAGTAAGGTTGTTATTCTAAAGATACCATTAAGTTGTTACAGTCGTGTCTCTATATGGAAATTTGCTTCTGGAATCCTCTCGTTTATACAAGAAATTGCAATCCTTCTTTATAATTGCACCAACACAGATTTCTCTAAAAGTTTATAAAATTTTTATTACCTGAAAAATTATTTTTCTATAGATTTACAATTTTTTTCACTTTACCATATATTACTACTTAATAGGCCCCTAGAGAAGTACATATTTTAGCACCAGTAGGAGCTCTTTCCTTTTTTTGCTGAAGCTGCCTATTGTTGCAAAAAAAGCCTCTACAATTAGATTAACTATTTAAAGAACATATATAACCCTTAAGTTCAGTTTTTATTTCTAAGAATTTTCTTGCTTACTCAAACTAAGTTTCAAAAGCCTTTCAAAGTTTCTACTCATAGTAGTAGAAATCACCTAGAGGAAGTATTCTGAAAATATTAAATAAGAGCTAATTTTATCTCTTTAGTCCACATCAATTTTATAAAATGAGGAATATAATTGCAAACTGTTTCATGACCAATATTTTGCTGAGGTGAAATAGTCAGGGGAAATAGTCTGTAAGTCCTGAGTAACATAAATGTCAACCCACTGCCTTCAATATCTGACCACTTATATAAACCAAACCATACCCAAATGAATAAAAACAATTATTTTTTACAGAATGTCAGAAAGTAGAATAAAACTTAATATTGTAAGATGAATGAAGAAAAAGAAGACCTAAGGAAGACCCTATAAAAATAATGTGCTCGATTACTTGCAAAATAGCACATATAACCCCCACAACAAAGCCCAAATACAAATGAAATTATATGAAAGAAGAAAGGAATAATTGCTAAAATCAATATGGAGGGCAGAGACAAAACAAGATGAAATTTTTTTGAATATTATTAAGATTTTGCAACATATTTATTTTCCTTCATGGAAACTACCAGCAAGGTTGGGCAAATACGTATTTGACTAAGTATCTGGTTTAGTTTTGCGTGGTGAGGTTTTGGTAGCAATGTGGGCTGCAGGGGTCGCTTATATGAAAAGCTGCCAGAATTTTCTCCTATATCAAACAAAGCCAATGACAGCTGGCTCTAAGACAGACCCACCTCTGGCCAAGGCTGAGCCCATCAGGGACAGTGGTAGTATCTCTGGGATAATATGGTTAAGAAGGGGGAACCCCCCCGCCGTGCATAAAAGCCATAAAAACCATAAAATATGTGAGAGGAATAGTTCGAGAGACCCATAAGTCAGTGAAGAAAGAAGGGGGAGGAGGTGCTCTAGGTGCTGGAGCAAAAATTCCCCTGCAGCCCATGACAAAGACCATGGTGAGGCAGACTGTCCCTCCTCTACAGCTCATGGAGATCCACAGGGATGCAGAGATCCACCTGCAGCCTATAAAGGACCCCTCACTGCAGCTGGTGGATACCTCAGAGGAGGCTGTGACCACATGGGAAGCTCACATTCGAGCCAGCTCCTGCAGGGCCTTGTGGCCCTGTAGAGAGAGAACAGCCCATGTTGAAGCAGGTTTGTTGGCAGGACCTATGACTCCATAGGGGGAGCGTACACCAGAGCACTCTGTTTCTGAAAGACTGCACCCTGTGAAAGAGACATATGCTAGAGGAGTTTATGAAAAACTGTGTGAAGCACTTATATTGGAGAAGTTCATGGAGATCTGTAGGGACCCCACAATGGAGCAGGGGAAGAGTGTAAGGAGTCCTCCCTCTTGGCAGGAAGGAGCAGAAGAGATGTGTGATGAACTGATCGCAACCTCTATCCCCTGTTCCCTTACAGAAAATCAGGAATCAAGTTGAGCCCAGGAAGAAGGGAGGAGTGGGGAGGAAGGTGTTCTTAAGAATTAGTTTCTATTTCTAGTTACCCTACTCTGATCTTAATTGATAATAAATTAATTTACCCAGGCCAAGTACATTTTGCCTGTGATGGTATTTGGTGGGTGTAAGAGACATAAAGATCACAATTGCCTCAAACACTGTTAAGATCACAGAAGGACTTTGCCCTGAAGATAAGCACAGCTGGCACCTACAACCACTGAAAGACTTTACCCACTGTAGCAAACTGCAAAAAAGCAACTGCTCATCTGCAATTACTGAAACCACCCCCTCCTTCCCTACTCTTCCTCCCGCTCCCCCACCACTCTACGAATTCATGGAATTTGGACTGCAAGTTAAGTCATCTGACAGGAACTTGAGATAAGAGAAAGGTGGTACTCTTGTCCAATTATCTCTGGCCTAAGAAGAGGTAAACAAGACTGGGGCAGAAGAGTTGTATCAGTGCAAAGAGTCTACAACAAAGGCCAGCTCAGCAACTGTGTTGGTTCTGGCTAAGCCTAGCAGGGGGAGACTATAGCCCACAGGAGGCCCACTGACTCAAAAGAAGAGAAAGTCTGAGCATGGAACTAGTTAGCATTAGAAGAAAGGGAATATTTAACTAATAGAAGAAAAGAATTGTGTAGCCAATGAGCACTGATTCCTTTGTTTGCTAAAATGGATAAATAGTGAAAAGTTTTGAACAACACAGGACCACCACAATTGAGAAGCCCAGGAAGAAGAGAACCAATGGGACGCCATCTGGACCCATAGATGGTGACATCTTTCTTCTTCATCTGTGTCTTTGTCTTCTCTCTCCTCCTTTTCTAATTTTTTCTAGGTCTTGCTACCTCACATTTACCATTACATAAAATCCATATTATTGACTTTGGCTTATGGTCTTGTTTACACCCTAATTCAGGCAGAGGCATCTCTCAGTAATCAGAGTAATGATAACAGTGAGTGATCTCACCCCATTGTCACCTCAACCCATGAGGCTTCCATTATATTTTCTCTCACCCTTCCAGCTGAGGAAGAGAAGTAATAGAGTGACTTTGGTGGGCACCCAGTGTACAGCCAGGGTCAACCCACCACAGTATTGTAAATCACATGCTCATCTTGTTATCTAATTTTTTTCCTTTTTTGAAAATATGTATATAAATAGAGAGACAGTAAATTTACTATATATAAGATTAGAGTAGCAATTGACCATGACAGTCTGGTGAAAAGTTGTGGTTGGTAGGAAAATTTAGAACAACTGATATGTGTTGAAATACACAAGAATCAGAAAAATACATCCAGGCATACGGAGTGTGAGAAGAATAGGCATTGATCTAAATGTTCGGAGTGTTCTGGCTGAGCCAAATTTTCGCATATCCCCTTGAAGCATTATCAAAAGAAACAGTCTTCAGATGGTTTGTCAAATTTACCCAAAAGTAAGAAGTCTGTTAAGAAATCTCACAACGAGCTATCATAGTGGCTATTCATCCCTAAACACAGAAGACACAGGTTTTTAACTGTCTCTGGCATTGACACACCATGACATGACACAGTCATGTACTATATCAGTCAGAATATATTTATCTTTTCACAGTTAAAAGTTGTTGAACTAGAAATGCAATTCTGATGTTAGCCATTTGTTAAAATTAAAGAGGCTTAAAAACAAAAAACACATTTGAGGTTAGTACATACATCATTAAACTATTTCTGTATTTCACTAGTTTGCAAAGACATTGCTTCTGATACTATTATTCAAGTCTCTAAAATCTTATCATCTAGGAAGTTAGACAGAGAAAGCAATAGATATAAGCATGTGACTGTCAGACTTACTGTCAGATTTGAAACACAATTTATTCAGTGATTCAGTACTGAATAGTCCTTATTTTAGATAGCCTTTTATTGTCCAGGTCAATGTATCAGAGTGTGCCTTTGAACTGTCTTGAAGCTTGATGTGAGAACAGTTAAAAAAAAAGAACACCTGATCATTTACAATAATCAAAACATATTTTCTCAAGAATGAAATTATTCAGATGCTGAGAAAAAGATTGCCTGTCAAAAAAAGGGCTTTGGAAGCCCAGAGATAATGTTTAATGGAGCAGTATTTTTCCTACTGACTGCTCATTGCCCCTTGGCATGGACTAATCAGATGTAGAGACAGGATGCTTGAATTTTAACATGGTTCTGAGCCTTTTAAATTTACAATTAGTCATTGAACTGGCACCAAGTATATCAATGCAGACAATTTATTCTGATATAAAACTGGCTGGAGAATTTCTTTTTAGAAGAACTACGACTTGTAGAGGAGTTAAGTGTTCAAGTGAGAAATATGTATCTAAGAAAAGGAAGGCTATACTATTTACTTTTAGTAATCTGTAAAGAATAAGCCACAGTTTTTATACTCTGTGTGTGTGTGCATACATTGAACTAACACCAACATAAAGATTCCAGCGAAAGAGACTTTGTAGCATCTTCCTTTTTCTGTTTGTTTTGGATTTTTTTTTGTTTTGTTGTTTGTTTTTTCATAGTTTTGTGTCATGGGTTTTGTTTGTGCATAAAAAGCACGCCAGAAAATGTAAGCTGATGGAAGCTATAAAGCAGGGGGAAAAAAATCCATTCTTGATTAGACCAATGGTAAAGAATTCAGGAGTCTCCATTCCTTTCTTGGCTTTATCACTCATTTCATTGGGGTCTTAAGAGTGATTTGTTTAAACTTAGTGCATCTCTGTGCCTACATCTGTAATTGCAAAGTAAGTTGAGAAGATTGTATTACGTTATGAAACCTGGACTAAATGTTAATGGAGTCAACCTGCTTCTAAATAAAGTGAGGTAGATCCAGAGGATATAATACGGCTTAATTCTTTTGTGATAGTACTGCATTTTTATAATGAACCAGTGTGACGCGGAAGATTGAGTTCTATAAATATTCAATCTAAAAATCTTTGTTTTGTTTGGTTTTCATACTATTGTTTGTTTTTTTAAAAAAATATTTTTCTTGAAATCATTATATGTGAAAGAAGTTGCTATAGTTTTGAAGTATGAAATATTGTACAAAATATGATAGATTTAAAACTTTTGCTTTAGCTAAAGGCATTTAGTGAAAAAGAAATTACTTTTCCCAGAAAATTTACATTTGCTAAATAAGAAGTACACCTGATTTTGTGTTTTGATTATATAAATAAAACAGATTTTACTGAGATCAGTTTAATTTAGTTTCCAGTTAAAGCAACTTATGTTCAAATTCTCTTATTAATTTTTTTTTCCTTATATTTATGATTTCCAGCATAACATCTGTAACATCTATAGAGTAGCTTATAAATATTTGTTGCTCATGTGATTTGATTACTTGGGAAACCAGAAATTTTCATCACTTCAATCTGCTAACATCAATCAAACGAAAAAAAATAAGGTTATTGCTATTTGTTTTACTTGAATAAACGAGCTTATTGAAAATTAAACCATGACTTTCTATAATTTAAAAAAAAAATACACACAACACTGCAAATCCCAAATTGCAGATTTCTTATCCACAGTCTTAGTCTTAACCTTGGAGTTTATATTAATTCATTTGCAAAGTCCCTTTTGTTAGCCCCAATTTGAAGCACATTCAGTACAAGCCAATAATACTGACTAAAAGTATTAGTTCTTATTTTCTGACTTCTGTGGAAGAAGTTAGAGGATTAATATTTGTAACTTCTTTTCCTTTTCAATAAATGATTCAGCTGACCAAACATTGTATATAGCATGCATTTGCATTTAATTAAATCTGTGTTGAAAAGAACATCACTAGAGGATCCCAGGATTCCGGCCTCTTTTTGCTTAAAATAACTGATGAAATTATATCGTTTTACCAGTGTTTGTGCAACACACCACCTATCACTTGAGTTATTAACTAAATATTCTTTACTGATTTTTGTGTACCTGGCTACACTTTTCAAAGGTACTGTTCTTTAGCTTGTCTCAGAATCTCTGGTACTTCTCTGCCTTTCTATAGAACAATGACATCTACTAAGCCTCCTCTTCCAGACCTTGCTCCTTTGCTGTGGTTATCCTGTCAGTCACAATGATCATCTCAACAAATGTGAGTACCTGAATTTTGCACTGAAAATCATAGGAACAAATTCTAGCAAATCGAGTCTCAGCAGAAAAAAACCCAGAATTATTTATTTGGAACAAAGGTAAACAAGAAAGATGCACTTACTAACAACAGATGTATATTTCTGTCTTATGAAATGATAACGCCATCTTCAGTTCCTGTCGGAGGCAATCTTTATCTTTCCATTTAACTGAAATGCAGTCATTGGCAAGGCCATAAGGCTGAAAAAACATTTATTAAATTAATACATTGAGCTTTGAATACTGCATGATGCTGCAGTATCTCTCACAGATTCCTTTACGCATCGGTAGGTGAAGAACGGAACATGTTTCGGCTGCAGTATCTAATTATGGCATCCACCAGAGAGTAGATACAATACCGGAAGAAGAAAGCTGGCAAAGGGCTTGTGGTGAGTGACAACTTCCACACAGAGGAAATGAGGCTCTCCTTGCTGACTCTGTTACACAGTTCTGAACTATTCCCTGTTCCATTTGAGGGTGTTTCTTGACTGGAAATGCTGTATTAAATATTGATACTGTACTTCAAAATACCAATTACTTATTTTTAACTAGCAAGAAATACAATGCAGATGTGAAATTATTCCTACCTCTTTATGGCTTGAAGAAGGTGACAAACTGTAATTCAGCTTGAATAAGAGCTCAGAAGATGCTTCACTTTCCTGTTCCTGCAAGATAGTCTTGATCTTATCTGATTAATAAGGAAAAAAACTCAAATGTAAAGTGTTGTTCTACTAATATGCAATAAACCACTTTCATAAACCTTTATTTGAAACACAAAAAAAATTATTAAAAAATACTGAAAAATTATTTGTTTTCCTCAGCTGTTGAATTGTTACACATGTAAAAGAAAAAAAATCATCAACTTAATCATCAACCAAAATATTCTTTTTTAGTTAATTTTGTTATAGGGTGTTCCATATTCAGAGGTATCTAAATTGACAGCAAATCTGGAAAGCAAATCTATTTTTCTAGTCTTCTAAAGAAATTATTATTAAGCAAATATTGCAAAAAAGCTGCAATCCATGTGTCTTCATCACACTAATTCTCTAAATTTCCTCTCCAGTCACAAAGAGAAATAGAATCTTGTAAAATTAATCACCATATGAGTTGTTTTATATGTCTGTTTCAGAGTGAGTTAAATAAAATCTTATGCATATTTATCACCATCAACTAAAAAGGAAACCTAGAACACTTGTTCAGTTTTTTACTTCTAAATTTTAGCTCTATTAAAGTTATATAAGATGAATCTCCCTATATATAAAGCATCCTCTATCTTTTTAGGGTTTTATATTTATTATATTTATATTATTATCTATTTATTTTATATGTACAAATTTTAAGAAGTTGTGTCAAATGTGATATTAACAATTAAACAGTTTCATTGCTCTCAAGCCCAGTCCTTGGGGCTTTCTCATCTACAAAACTGTAATTGTAAACAAATCCAATATTTTTCTTCATGTGAGACTTTGATTTGAGCTTCCACTTCACTTACTTTAATTACCTAATCACATTCTAAAATGTATGTATGTAATAAATATGTATGCAATATAAAATGCTTTCAAGTATCCGTTATCATCCAACTCCTATATTTAGCACTCAATCAACACTTAATCAGAAAACAATAGATATCATCATGACAATACAACAATGTTTTGGAACAACACATATAAGCAGATGAGACAGTAAATTCTATAAGTGGGATAATTGTTTTACCTTTCACTGGAATGTGATGGTGTTATATAGTAAAATCTGCTGCTGTTTAGATTTGTTTCTTCCTGGTTTTTTTTCAGCTCCTGCTAAGTCTGAAACATGTAAACCTTTTGGGGTGAAATTTTTATTTATTTTAAATGACAAAGCATTATGAATTTATTAAAAAAAAAAAAAAGAAAAAATAGAACAACTAAGGTGTCGAACCAGGAAGTGCTTACATGTGAACCTGTAAATGTAAAGGGACTATGTGTTTCTCCTGCTCATCAGGAAAAGCCTGCAAGAAAAGGATTAAAAGACTGGATTCTGAGTTTTGATAAAATAAAAAAATAGTAAGGAAAACTTGCTGGTTATGCTGGGATAGAATTAATTTTCTTCACAGTAGCTCGTATGAGGCTATGCTTTGGATTTGTGCTGAAAGCAGTGTTGATAACACAGGGATTTTTTAGCAATTGCTGAGGAGTGCTTACATAGCATCAAGGCCTTTTCTGCTTCTCACTCAACCTCACTGGCAAGCATGCTTGGGGTGCACAAGAATTTTGGAGGGGTCACAGCCAAGAGAGCTGACCCACATTGATCTAAGGTATATTCCATACCATATGGAATACCATATGACCTCATGTTCAGCATATAAATCTGAGGGAAGAAGAAAGAAAGGGAGGCATTCAGAGTGATGGTATTTTTCTTCCCAAGTCTCCCTTACGTGTGATGGAGCCCTGCTTTCTTTGGAATGGCTGAATACCTGCCTGCCCATGGGAAACAGGGATGAATGAATTCCTTGTTTTACTTTGCCAGTGCACGTGATTTTTGAGGAGTGAGTAAGCGGCTGTTTGAGACTTATTTGCTGGCTGGGATTAAACCACAACAGTTACTAACATGCACAAGGAAAGACCTTATAGCCATGCTATGTACAAATTAGTTGTTATGTTGCCATAAGGGCCTCAGATAAAAAAATTGAGAAACACAGAGCGAAGGGGAGAAGCAGCTTTACTGGTCAAAGGCCGATGATCCAAAGAGGAAAATCATAACAATCTTCCCATTCTTATAACATTCTGAGCACCCCTCTCCCATTCTATCCAACTAAAGTCCCTCCTAGTTCCATGTTACCCCAACGTCCAACAGAATTGTCCCTTATTACTTAACCCCACCTATGTCCAGCCCCTCGTAGGCCTGGAAGCCTGACTCTATGTTTTGTCTTGTACCCCACTTATATACACACAAGAATGCAAATACATGGGAACACAGGCTCTTCTAGTCCTTAATATTCCAAGTTATCCAGCTATCTAGCCAAAGTGAATTCTCTAAAATATTAAGAATACCCCTTAAGGCATCAGTTAAGTGTGTATTAGTTTATCTGTATTATAGGTACACTGAAAATGAAAATTTACATATATGAACTTGTCATGAGCAATGGAGCCTTTCTTGAGGAACTTCACTCAATTTAATTAATTTTAAATTAACATGAACTTTTAATTACTGAGTCAGCTATTAAGAGGGGAATTTATTAAACCAATACTTAGAAAAAATACTTTTCTACTCGCTCCCCAGGCTCATGTTCAGTCCAGAACTTCTCTCTCTCTTGCTCATTTTAACTCTCTTTTTTTTCACTACACATTTTACTCAGCCCATTCCAGGCCCTTTGGTTATGCAATGTTGTCCCTTGCTTCATGCTGTTCTCCCGCCCCAGCATGTGTCCTTCACAGGCCAAAGTCCTTGAAGGAGTGTCTTTGATGGGTTCTTCATGGACTGCAGGTTCTTAGACTAATGCATTGAGAGTGAAATGGAGCACTTTTTCATTCAGAAGTGCCTCCTTCCCAGAGACCATCTTCAGTCACATCTTCAACAGTATCCCCTTCCACGTTCCTCCAAATGGGTCTCTTTACTTACCTCCTTACAGACCCTTTCTGGAGGGTCTTTGTATGTCTCTTCTCATCTTTCTTCTTTTTGTTGTCTCCTATCCCTCCTCAAGTACACCTGATCAGAGACACTGTGTGCTCCTCTGGCTGATTGAGGGTTTGGGACATGATGGTCTGTTTCCATCCTTTTTAGAGTCATCTAGAACTTGATCTGACTGGCACAGGGATGCTCGTGGCCTTGTTCCTCACAGGGACCCTTCAGCCCCTGTTATCAAGCCCTGATTTTTATGCCTAATGCAGAGCCGTATGTTTTTTTTTTCATGTTGCACTTGCTCTGTTTCTACAATCCTATTGAGACATGCATGAATGCACAATTTGTCTACAGTTGATTCAATAACAGCACAAACCCATTTTGTCATTTCCTTACTATGTTACTCATATCTTATCTACATTAATATACATATATAAGTCTTTGACAACTTCTCTTATGTTCATTCCCTTATTATAGGCCAAGGTAGGATCATCACATCAGTATTTGAAAATGTGAAATAGAAGAAAGATTCAAACTTATGAGTCACACCAAAGTATGAACCAAATATTCCTCTTCTAAAAGATGTTAGTAGTGGACATTGAAGAAAAAGTATAAGAACAAGGCTTTTAGACTGAGCTATCTTTTCAACCTCCTGGCAAAAAGTAAATTTAGACCTTCTTGATCTATAAATTGCATTCAGGCTCAAACCTAAAAGATTTACACTTTATGATGCACTCGGTTTTGCTGTTTTGGGTTTTTTTCACTGACAGAGGGCCAGAAGATATGTTGTTTGTTTTAGTTTACGGTAAGGAAATGGAGAATAATCCTCACAAGTGCTATCACAAGTTAGTAGGGTACAATCTGATGGAAACTTTTTATTGTACACTGGCAGTGTGTTTCCAGAACATTGAACTTCAGAGTCAGGCATCATTATTTAGCTGATTAAAAATTACGATATAAAATAAAAATTAAGCAAGTAAATTCATGTACTGTTTTCTGCCTAGCATCATCTAAAGGACAGTGG
This sequence comes from Serilophus lunatus, assembly GCA_013399895.1. NCBI lineage: Eukaryota > Metazoa > Chordata > Aves > Passeriformes > Eurylaimidae > Serilophus > Serilophus lunatus. The sequence goes on from VXBA01002457.1 coordinate 312,364, forward strand.
GAAAAAAACTAACAAAACCAACTACAGAAATACAGAAATTTTAACCTAAACCCAATGCAGTGGTTCATACACATTTCCCATTGACTATTAGGGCTGGTTTGTGCAGTCTTCCATATGTCTGTGTGGTCAAGAGAGAGAAAACTGGAAGTGTCTTACTGTAGCTTTTCAAACAGCCTACTCGAGTTCTGAATGCAACTGAAGTTAAGCTTCTCACTTCAGTGAGATTTTGTTATAAACCACAGAACTGTTCAAATGGAAATGAGAGAGTTCATTGTATTTTGTTCTTTTTACTTAACAAAGGAACTTCTATTGCATTGAAACAATTCATATAGTGTCTGATTTTGTTATACAGATATGCTTTCAGGTCTTTTTGCAATCAGTCTCCGCACCAATTTAACTTTACAAAATTCATTTTATATCAACCTGATTCAGGCCTATATGGTTTTAGAAACATTATATGTCAGCATCATGTAACGACATACAGTAAAAAAAATTATTTATAGCAAAGAAGCCTGAAGGTGAACAGCAGACTTGTTTGTATATAGACAGGATCATGACAATAGCTGTTCTGAAACCATACTTATTGTGTCAATATGTTTCCCATCTGCATCATGATTTGTTTTTCCTAGTGGAAAAAATATTTTTATTATTTAAATTTATCTGTGGTAGTTATAAGAATAGAGAGAAGATAATTAAATTTTATAAAACTGAAAAGTGACAATATGATTCTGAGAAATGTATGAGAAACTGTCTCCAATTCAGTCTTGAAACAAAGTTGTTTTGCCATGGACAATTGTTTGGAATTCAAAAGTACTCATGTGGTTTTAGGTGTTGGTTCACAGCAAAATTCCTCTATGATGTTGACTAAATCACCTGTCATCTGGTGACACATGGTATATGTTGTATTTACTGAAGAGGAACGGGGTGAAGATTAATTGGATTCCTTAGATAACAAGTACTTCAAAAATGTGAAGTATTGTCTACATACAACATAGAAATGCTTTTTTATTTTTCCCTTTTACACAGGCTGTTAATTATGTGCAAAACTGTAATTGGAAAACATCTGATCTGAAACTTTGTAGATAAGGCTGAGTTTTTGCAATTCCTTTTTTCTTTTCTCTTCTCAAATGCTGTAAAGCAAGACAATTTCTAATGCTAACCTTGCATTTTTGCACAACTTTAAATTAACTTTTAATTAGATTAGATATTGACCTGGTGGCTATGTTGTACTTTAATAATCTCTGCATTTAATCTGTTAAACATTTGTAAATTTCATGTAGGTGATTCAACAGACATTAATTCATAGAATTCTATGATTGTGGCAATAAAAGTTCGAACATTTATAGTACAGTTAATTATCAAATTATGCTGAGTGTTTGGACAAGCACTTTGCTGTATGCAAAGGAAAATTTATGTACTGTGAAGTATTGTTAAGTGTCTGAATATTTTGCTATCTGGCTGGCTTGGTATCTGGAATACTTTTGATATATCCTAATTTTTTTTTTATACTAGAGTTGCACATAGCAAAGATATAATTGAGGCAGGGAATAGCTTCTCAATAGCACAGCTAAAAGCATATAATTAAACTGGAGTGCATCTGATGTTCTGAGCAGTAAGAGAGTTCTCAAGTTCTGCAGCTTTAGTGCTAGCACGGCTAACTGATGGAACAGAATTTTTAGCAAATAATTATTGATTTGTCAAATATCTCTAACCAGACTAGGACCTGTTTTTTTCACAAGTTAGAACACTCAGCCTTTGATAGTAATATAGTCCTTAGTTAATTAAAGTATTTAGCAATTTTTTCATATTTGGATTTGTGAGTGTCCCAAATATTCAGTCATATCTTATGTCTCACTAAATAGTGACTCCAAATATTCTAAAACTTTCTGCAATTAAGGTATGAGGTGTTCTATTTACAAGAAATTTTATGGGAAAACCGTCTTTCTTGTCTGAAAACAAGTTTTAGAAATTTCTAATCTATTTTTGATGAGTCTATAATTCTGCTAAAGCTTGGATTACACATAGGAAGAAAATTTTTCTAGGTGGTGTTTGAGAATTTTAGGTTAGATATTATACAATATAGGAAATATAACAGGATATGTATTTTTTAAAATAAATTTTATCTATTATTACATCTCTAGCAAGATTTTATATCTTTTTTTTTTTTTTTCTGATATATTACCTTTGGCATTCTCATCCTAAGTGGCTTATAAACATTAGCTGCTACTTTAAAAGAAAGACCCTGAAATTTCTATAACATTTAGTTTTGCATTATTCAGTAAAAAAAAATCCCTCATAGGTCCTTGTTTCCTTACGAATGGAGATAAATTTAGGCAACTTCAGACTGGAAGATGACGTTTTCAGAAAGTTATGAGTGACTGAAGTGTTAGTCTATGATGGCTCCAGTTGCCTAAGGTCAGCAAATAATAAGCAAAATTTATATAGTATGTATTCAGTTAAAGTTTTTTTACTGTGCTCTGACTGACTAGCATAAAACTTATTGCCATAACTGGTGTACCTCAGAATAAATGCAGATTTACCCATTTTATCATTTAAGCAATGCCACGTTTACCTGCTTCCTATATACAGTTAATAAGGGTTTACTCCTTCCTCAATTTCCTAAGTCACTGGCTACTCCTAAATATGTTAGTGACTAGCAGGTATTCATGAAACTGTAGCAAAGACACCAACCAGAGACCTTATTTCTATCAGCATTTATTGTGTGGTAAAAATGGAAGAATCTGGTTCTCCTGATCAAGTTGTTGGGATACACCTCTACAAGTTCATTGCCTAGCCAAGTCAGATTCAACTTCTTCACTACACTGACAAGGGAGAAAGATTAATTATAAAGATGATATAATAGGATGAATTATATAGGTGGAAGATCTAACCAATAGCTCAAAACCCTAATGCAGCACTGATTTCAGACATATAGAAAAAGAATGCACATCAGGTATTAAATGCCATGATGTCTCTGAGCATTTCTTTGTTCATGCCAAGATAAAAAAAAAATACAAATTATAACTTTCTTTAACGAAGTCTATTTAAATACTTGTGTAGTAAGTAATTATATTTCTAAAACTAATAATATTACAAATTTTTATTTCTTCAGAGTTTTTTGTATAGATCAAAGGAGACGATTCTGCCTCTCTAATCTACTCTTTTAAGACCCCACATGGAGTACTGTGTTCAGCTCTGGAGTCCTCAGCACAGGAAGGATGTGAACATGCTAGAGCAAGTCTAGAAGAGGACCACAAAAGTGGTAAGAAGCATGGAACACCTGTTTTAACAGTAAAGGCTGAGAAATTCAGGAGTTGTTCAGCCCAGAGAAAAGAAGTCTCTGGAGGCTACAGCAGCCTTTTAGTATGTAAAGGAGGCCTATAAGAAAAATGAGGACAGACTTTTCAGCAGGTCCAGTCATGATAGGGCAAAGGGTAATGATTTTAAACTGAAGGATATTTGATTTAGATTAGATATAAGGAAGAAGTTTTTTACAATGAAGGTGGTGAAACATGTAATCACATGTAATCTTATAGTGTACTAAGATTCTGTATTGGTGTTATCATCTAATTATTAAAATTATTAGAGATGCCTCTGTCCAAATTAAAATGCAAACAAAACTGTATGCTGAAGTCAACAGTATGGATTTCATTTAACAGCGAATGTGAGACAGAGAGATAGAAATAGCAAAAAGTAGGGATGAGGAAGAAAGAGAGTGACAGAGATTATGTAGAAAACATATCACCTCTCTGTGGAATACGTCGTTATCTTGTGGGTCTTCTTCTTATGATCTTCTTGGTGGTGAGTGTACCAAAAATCATAGAATCCAATATGGATTAATATATGTTCAAGAGATGCCAGGCGTCTTCCGTGGGGAAGTTGTACAGTCTCTTGCAACAGACTTTGGATTTGTTGCATCACTTGAATCAAATGCAGTCCTCTGGTGGCGGAAGGCCTCAGGAATGAGTTTAGGGGGTGCTTTGGGGGTCTTTGATGGTTTATGATCCCTTCTCAGCTACCTCTCATGTGAATGTCCTGTGTGTATGTGATCTTCCTGGAAGGGAGGTGGTTTTACTTCTGTTTTGTGTGGAGAGATTTTGCCATCACATGCCAAAAACTCTTTTCCTTCTCCACTCATTGAGCCCAGCTAGGGCTGATTCTTAACACAACTACTGAGTTTGGCTTTCTTTGTGGATACATTCTTCTTCCCCTGAGGCTTGTTTACTTTTCCTTAGACCTGAGATAAATGGACAATATTCTTATCTCAAGTTCCCATCACAGTCTAAATTCCGCTCAGGAGGCATATTGGGGTGAGGGGATGGGTGGGGTGGAGGGTTGTGTGCTTTGGTAGTTGCAGATGGGCAGTTGCTTCCTTATATTTTGACAAGTCCATGATTTTGACAAAGTTTAAGACATTAACAACAGTTTATCACAATTGGTAACTTTGATTTTGTCCTGGTAATTTTGATGCTCAATTCGTAGTTTTGAGTCATAGCTATAGGTAATACTGTGAACATTATAATCAAACTCTGTTAAGTTGCACTTTTGTAACATCGTATTTCAATATAAGTACTTCTGCTGATATTTTTGTTGATTTTTTTGAGTCATCTAAATTATCCATTTGTGACACCCTCCTACATGACTGTAGAGTTTTTATCTTTTAGCCTTCCAGCTGAAGCATATTCTCTCTCACCATTACAAGCCACAAAAATACATGTGGATTGTTTAACCCCTTGCTATCACAAACTGTATTCAATAGTAGGAAAACAGACAACTCTGGCTTTGTTTTGTTTTGGTTTAGTTGCTCTCCCAATTTACATTAATTTAAATTTTAGAGGAGTGTACCAAATACCTACTCACTCCTGGCATCTTCTCTCAATGTATGAACTGAGGCAATGGTCAGTGGAGAGATCCTGGGCTAAATCATTCCTTGATAAAAATTCTAGCAAGGCCCAGACTTCCCTTGCAAGCTTGGTACCAGTACTGTATCTCTTACTTTTAACTCTGCCAAAACCCAGCATCTGTTCCCATATAGAGTGATGACAGTTGAAGCATTTTTCCATTGTGTTGTAACTCTGCCGAGACCTGACATCTGCTCACAAATAGAGGTGTTGACAGTTTGAGCTCTAGCACTTTCCCTTTGTGCATCAACTCTGTGGAAATCTGGCATCTGCTCACACACACAAGTTTTGACAGCATAAAATACAGTCTAACATGAAATTGCTCCAATGTAAGAGAACACATGTAGTCATAGTTCGGGAGGGAAACTACTTTCACGTGACTTCAAATATGAGAGATCAAAAGATATATTAGGTATAGGAGCATTTTTTAAGCCAAGAAGTCTTCACAGGATCAACATACTATGTCAATGAGCTATGTGGAAAATTTTTCTTTTGTAACAGGCATAGAGAAAAAGTGAACCAGCACTCCAAAATCTCACCATACATCTTTTCTCCATTACTTAGGCAGTTCCACTGTGAGTCTTTAATAGCTGAGTAAGATCATTCCTGTTTCTTGCTATGTTGAACAGCAGAATTATGTGATCTTCTTGCTTTCTGTTGGAACTTGAATTCTCAGCCATTTTTAAGATCTTAGAAATATTTCTATACATTTTAGTTACCCTTGTATGGGAAATAGACTAAATTGTAATCCAGTAACCTCAATGTGTTTATCCTGAATTATGATGTGAAAGCAGAGTCTGTGAACTGTATTTTAGGAAAAACAGAAATTACAAAGTAAATCACTTCTTCCAGATGTGTTTTGATCAATTTTTTTTGCAGTTTTATTCTTCTTACAACTAGTTCTTAGATATTTTAATGTTAAGATATTAAATATAAGTCAAAAATATTAAAATGCCAAAAATACTAGACGACTACTTGTGAAACATGGTGGCAAATTGAATGAGAAAATTTAATAGTTTTTAAGAAAGCAAGTGCAATTCTTTTGTGTGACATCATTATTTCAACAGTACATAAATAATATTGGGAATATGATGGTATGTATATACATATATGCATATGTCTGCCCTGTGCAGAGGATATACGTATACAGGTATGTTGTTCTAAAGAGTTTCCAATTTTAGAGCCTGATAGGTTTTGTATATGTATTTGTATGCACTATATCATGTTTTTTCATCAGCACATATTGCACTACATAATGTTAACACAGGTCAAGATGGAACTATTTAATTTCAAGCAGAAAATCTATGCCTCTTTCATTGCTGTAATTTCAGTCCATGACTTACATCAGACAGTTGTTTGTTAACTGCTACACATAAAGAGATGATTCAAGTGGTGTCTAGCCAGCCAACAAAGAGCTGTATGGTTGCCTGGAGACTAAATTTCAGTGTTCAGAATCTGCCTCTTTAAACAGGAAAGAGTAAAAAATTGCAGCTCACTCTAAAAAGATACTAAACAGCCATAAAGACACTTGTCAATTTTGAAGGCTTATTATTAAGGTTTGCTGCATCCTGGAATTACACAACAAGCATAAGCTAAAGCATCAGAGTTTTGTCATGTTCACCATACCTCTCACCTTTCTAATAAAGTATGAGATTCAGAGCTCAAATGAGACATTTTGATGATTGAACCTCTTCTTGCATTCATTCTTTGCCTCTCCATCATTCCCCTGTCACCATAAACCTCTGCCCCAACTTCCTGTTGTATATCATAGGTTCAGAGGATAATTCAGGTTGGAAGAAACCAGAAGAGAATGTATATTACAATTTCCTGCCTAAAGCAGTGTTAGCTAGTTTTACTCATATTCATCACATCACAGAGACATTCATCCTTGCTACAGCTCTGAACATTTATTTCAAAACAAAAATCACACTGACTTCATGAAACTCAGCAAACGTAGTTTTTAAGGATGCTATACTGAGAGTTAATTCTGATGAATAACATAATACCACAGAAGACTTTTTTTTGCAGATTGTCTCTGAAGCCATGGATGAACCACAAGTGAGGCTTTCCAAACTAATTCACTGAATAATGCACCCAATTTCTATAATTTAAGTCTAGACAAATCACCTTTCAAGGCAAAATACATTTTCATTATTTATGCAAACTGAATAGGCCTTTTGAATGTGTACTAACTTAATTGCTAAATAAAATCAACCTCATATCAAGCCTCAAAACTGACAATATTGAATCATAGAGCATTTTAGGAAGATCAGAGAAAAAACCATGTTCCCAGCTCGGGCGTTTCCCTATGCTGATATTCCTTTAATTCTAAGGGTTTTTTAGGCTTTGATTTTAGTTTGTCTCTGTTTTGAGAGAAGTTTCTGCTCTGTTTTCAAAGAAGATTCTGTTTGGGTTTTTCAACATAGCTACTTTTGATTTGCTATAAGCCAGGAAAATGCTATTGTCATCTTTTTTAATACAAATGGAAATACTATGTCTCAAAGCAGCTATGGCACACTGCTCCTTGCCCATCACTTCAAAGGAAACTGGTCTTCTGTAAAACCCAGCTGCAATTACTGTTTCTCTTAAGACCAAAAAACTAGTTGCTTGTCTTTGCACAAAAGTACCCTGGTAGACTCTGAATGATCAAAAGATACCTGACACTTCCATGGAGTTGGATGACAATGTTACTTCAGTTGACATCTGATGCAGATGTTTGGAGTCATTCTGCAGGGACATTTCAGAAAGTGAGAAAAACTATTAGTCTCCTGTTTAGGGATGTATCTGAGATTGCAGTAAAATGTGAGAAGTTTTGATTTGTTCCCAGGAAATAAATTAAGCACAGCATTTCAAAACCATAGTCTTCACTGTCACAAAGCATTTCAAAGTCATAGGCTATCATTAGAGTTATAATCAAAAAGCACAGTTTACATTAATAAAGATACAATTGTTTAACAGAATAAAGATGCTAGAGCTCACAGGATTACTTCTTCTGTGTTATATTTTTCACTTTCATTAATATATTTCTTCTGAATATCTTGTCCAGTGACATTCTCCTTACTAACTTAACAGTTTCTGTGCAGAAGTAGAAAAATCATGTTTCATTACACATTGTTCAGAGATTCATAACAGGTGGATGCTAGATTAGAAAACAAAAATCAAGAGACCAACTATACAAAACAATTTAACTTGAAAACTTAAAAAAATAAATTATCAAGTATAGCTGTATAGATTTCTTTTTTTAGAAGTATCATACATAACTTTTGTAGCGGCTACTACTGAATATATTTTTTTGCCATTCCTGGAAAAAGATCATAGGCTTCTTATTGATCTCTCGCATTTTGAGGATTTTTATGGAAACACCTTGACATGATTTTATCTTTTTTATGTGTTTTTAATAACTGCCTAGTAATCAAGTTACTATTACCTAATCTAACTGATTTTCTGGAGCTCTGTTAATAGATTATATGCTAAAGATTTGACAAATATAGGCATTCATTATAAAACCAACAGCAGCCCTTTATATCATCTGAAGCTGAGAAAGGCCAATGTACATCTTTGAAACTTCCAATAGGAATCAGTAAGGAGGAAGTAAACTATGATAAAGAAAGAAAACAAAAAAGTTCCCAAGAGTGAGAAGAAAAAAGACAACACCAAAAGCTTTAAATTCCTCCTTTTGTAGAATATGTTATGTAGCTGAGTAGCTGGGCATCCCACCATTTCTCTGCTTAAAAAAATGGATACTTCTCACCTCAGGACTCAGGACAATGGAAATGTGGACCCAACACCAAAGAAGACGAGTAGAAAAACAGAAATTATTTGTATAAACATTTTAAGGGTTTTATTGATGAAACTTTTATATATTGATCTAGGCTATGAGAATTGTTGTAACTATATTGTTGCATTTTGATGGGATTGCTAAGTTTTTAACTAGACAAACAATTCCTAGCTACATATATATATATGTGCAGACATGTAATTTTTCTTGTGTAAGGCATGCAATATATTTTATTTCCTTGTAGAACTTATTAGACATTTAAGAGTCAGACCAACATAATTTTTTTTTAACTCCCTTTTTCATATTTGTGAATAATGCCTCAGAGAAGTATTTTTTTGTTTTTTTTTTTGTGAAGACACACAGGACTCTCTTTGACATAGAAATTAACTGCATGGAAATTTGTAAGTTACAGAAATAAAAAAAATTATATTGCCTATGAATGGATATTGTTCTTTGGAAGAACAATAGGCAGATGTGGGAAGTCATATGTGGAATAAGCCAAATATATAGAGAAAAGACTGAGTCATAGTTAAGGCAGTTGAAATCTGTCTGCAAATTTGGATTAGTTTTTATGTTTTCTTATGGTTTCCTATATTCAGTTTAGTTCTTTACTTAGTTTTATAACAGAGTAATGGTGACATTTTTGACTGGTGAATTTGAGATACTAAGATCGGACTTTCTAGTTTTCCAGCCTCTAATTGGAGTCAGTGGGAGATTTAAAACTTAGTGGTACTAGTCTAGGAAGAGAACTCACAGGCACACAAAACGAGTGTGTGCTTTTCACTGTAATTTTGCTGCATATCATATCTAAGCTGTGAAATGTGAATAATTATATTGTCTTATTTTGTGAAAGTTTAGTAAAATTAAAGTCATTGATTGAGTGGTAGACACGTAGAAAAAAAATATCCGTATTCACAGAAAAGTAGAAATAATTTATGTAAGCAAATAAAGGAGCATGCAGAGCAGAAAACAGTTTCTTTTTAAGGTGACATTGTCAGTTTTGTTGACTCAGTGATTCAAATGTAGAGTCATAGCCAATGAAAAATTGGCAAGAGCTTATGTAATGAGAGATTGTACAGCACTGAATTTGTACTGGAGAACTCTCATAGCAGTGGCAGCTGGCAGCTCCTTGGGGGTCAGAAACCAGGACCAGAAGGAGCCCTTCAGAGACAACAAAGCTGGGCCTCACTACCCAGCCTGTCCCACTGCCTTAGCTGTGGCTGGCCTCAGAACCTCACCCCCATCATCAGGCACCTCCCTGGGGCTGAGGACAGGCCAAGGGTGGGCTGGGATGTGGATCTGCAGATAGGCCTGGTGCAGTGGTGCCCATGGCTTGGGGAAGCTGTGGAGAGATGGAGCCCAGCCCTGCTGCAGCATCACTAGGCCAAGGGCTCACAGTGGTAGAGACAGAGATGTGGTCTTGGGTGCTGGGCAGAACAGACAGAGACACCCAGGAGGCCAAGCCAGGCCTCCAATGTCTACCTTGGCCTGATGCCATGTTCTTACCTGATGCCTTCATGACTCTGGCATGGAAAAATTACATGATACAAATGATACACAAACTGTATAATTTCTGTTGTGAATGCTTGATTTATCAGATGGTGTTATTATGTTATTATATCTGTGTCATAAATCTGTGAATGTTATTAAAAATTATGTTATTACTTACTGTTCTAATTATGTGGACATCTTTACCTCATTTGCACTGAGGTACTCTCCAGGGAGAGGAACCATCCTCTCTCAGCTGCCCAGCTTCCTATGTTCACTGAAATAATCTTACAGTAGGATTTTAATAATTCTAGCAAACTAATTTTTCTCTTTGAACCTTCCTGAATACTGTTGACTTCTTTGCTAGTTTCCCTCTTCTTTCTAAATCACTGTGTCTTTTTTCCTGAAATCCTTGAAACATTCAGAATAGTATGTTAGGCTTCACGTATTTATTTCCTTGTCTTTACTATTGTCCTGGTTTGATGGACAAAATTATTGATTAATAATTCGTGGATACAGAGGTAGTAAAGAAAATAAGAATTTATTATGAGGAAAGAAAAAAATTAACTTAAAAATATTAAAATACTGAACCCCCCCCCTGAAGAAAGCCCAATAACCACCTCCCAAAAACCCC
>VXBA01002457.1:323572-336205 GCA_013399895.1 Serilophus lunatus
CAAGGAAAAAAAAACAACATCTTTTTATTTAAACCTGAGTCCAAACAGGGAACGTTTTCTCAGCCTCAGCTAACCCAGGACAACTATCTCTGTATATTCAGATTTCTACTGGCCGTATGTTATGTGTTTTATTTTCTGATTTATTTTTGACAATGCATCCTTTTTTACACTGTGATTTGCCAGACCTTTATGTTCCCTGTTTTTTATGACAATCCTTCCATTTCTTCTTGTGCATCATGTGCATTTTCAATCTCCAATTTTCTGAAATATTAACTATTCAAATTCACTATGGCATCTCTTCCATATACCTACTAGAGACAGGATGAACTCCAGAAAATTATGTTAGTTTTTTTTTTCTTTTATACTATTACCAAAGGTTTATAAAAGGAATGTCTCTTCCAATGTAGGATATCTTCTTCAGCTTCTTTAAGTACCTCAAAATCCACACTATTTTTTAGCTCTGCCTTTCTTGGAATATGGTCCTTTTGGTGTTGTATTGGTTTTTCTATGGCCGGGTTTTGGTAGCAGTGGGGGGGCTGAGGGGGAGGCTTCTTTGAGAAGCTACTGGAAGTTTCCCCATGCCCAGGCTGGGCCCGCTGCTGGCCAAGGCCAGGCCAATCAATAGTTGACAGAACGCCTCTGTGATAACATAGTTAAGAAAGAAGAAAAAAGAAAAAAAAGTAGTTAGAAATGAAGATGGCTGCTGGAGAAAAGCAGGGTGAGAGCTTGTAAGCAACAACACAGACACCAAAGTCAGTAAAAAAGAAGAAGGAAGAGATGCTCCTGGCGCCGGAGCTAAAATCTAGCTGCAACCCATGGGGAAGACCATGGTGAAGCAGCTGTCCCCCTGCAGCCCATGGAGGACCACAGGAGTTCAGAGATCCACCTGTAGCTTGTGGAGGAGCCACACTGGAGCAGGTGGATGCTGGGGAAGGCTGTAGCCCGTGAAAACCCCAAAATAGAGCTGGGTCCTGGCAGGAGACTGTAGCCTGTGGGGAGAGGAGCCCACATGAAGTAAGATTTCTCCTGTTAAGATACGTAGCTCATGGGGCCCATGCTGGAGCAGCCTGTGCCTGAGGGACTGCACCTTGTGGAATATCAGCCATGTGGCAGCTGTGGGTGAAGGGCTGCTGCCCATGGGATGGACTTTCACCAGAGCAGTTTGTGAGAGGAACTGTATCCTGTGAGGGATAGACCCCATAGAATACGGGTGGAAGGACTCGTCTCCCCAAGCAGCGGCTGAGAAGAGCAGCTGACCACAGCAACACCTCCCCCCCCCCCACCTCACCTTTTTCCCTTGACCGCTGCGGGAGAATAAGTTGAATGTAAGAAGGAAGGGAGTGGGAGGTAAAAGGTGTCTTTTAGTCTCTCACTCTTAGCTCTGATCTTGTTAATAATAAATTTAATTATTATTCCCACATGAAGTCTTGTTTTGCCTGTGACAGTGATTAAAAAAAAATCTGCTGTAGTCGTTATCATAAATAACAAAACCGCTCATTATATTCTCTCTCTCCTCTATAACTGAACAAGGGGGAGTGAGAAGGTGGCTGTAGTGAGTCCCTGACACTCAGCCCGGGTTAAACCACTACTAATAAATTTCACATCAGTTTTCTTGTGTTGAGTCTGTATCTCTGCTGGTATCACTACTCATTTAGTGCTCAAAAATCTGTCAGCCATGAGTTCTGGCTTGCAGAGAGCTTGCTCAGAGCCTGGATAATAAGTAATGACACACAATTTACATTTTGATTGAAGGATGCAGCTCAATATGCTCCCTGTACATGTCAATTGGTATAATCTGGCAGGAAAGTTGGTCAGTTTTTCATTTCCTTTTGTCTGCTTTTACTGAAAACGAATGCTTCAAAAACCATATCATCTCCTAGAGAAAAGGTCAGCTAGAATACTAAGGGCATTTTCAAGGACATCTTCATCTCTGCCACTTGTTGTTAGTCAGTGAATCCTGTCTTCTACATCACTGCCCATGCAGTGCAGATGAAATGCAACCTGTAATATACTTTCGATTTTAGTGCATCCAGCGTTTATGTGCTTCTTCATTTCCAACACTGTTGTACAACATCTCTGTCCTAGTGAGAACATCATGCTTGAAATAGAGCTATTGCAAATATCAGATTACTTTATATCTCTTTTTGTTCTGAGTCTGCCTCTAAATTTCTCTTCCTCAGTCTTTGTTTCACTGTAATGTGTTGAAAAATTGTTCTTACTGAATTGTTATGATTTTGTTTCTACAGATTTTATGACCCACTCTCTTTTACTTAGTGTTAAATTACTTCAATCTCTGTATTAATGACCACATGAAAGTGAACAAAAAATTTATGCTATTAAGTGATTGTCCTTTGGCAAATTACCTTTGAAGAGGTGTCTGCTAACTATAATTTCACAACTGGAAGATAAGTCTACTTGTAACCACAGAACCATAGAATAGCCTGGATTAGAAGAGACCTTAAAGATCATGTAGTTCCAACTCCCCTGCCATGGGCAGGGATACCTTTCACCAGAACAGGTTGCTCGGAGCCCCATCCAACCAGGCCTTGAACACTTCCAGGAGTGAGGCATCCACCACATCTCTGAGCAACCTGTTCCAGTGCCTCAACACACTCATAAGTAAATATTTTCTTCTTAATATCTAATCTAAACCTACTCTGACAATTTAAAGCTATTTCCCAATTTCCTCTTGCCCTGTCACTACATGCTCTTGTAATTGTCTTTTCCAACTTATATCATTCTATGATTTTATGCTTTTTGGATATACTGTTGGTTGAATAAAGAGTTTTTGGGAATGAAGATCACAGGTGTCTGGGCTAATTGCCCTGCTAGGAAATACTTTCGTATAAGGCTTTTAACTACATATATTTTGGTCACTAACTATGTTTGTGCAATGTTCTGATATTATCATTTTTATATAGATTGTAAGAAATAGTGCAAGATGATTGTTCAAGGCTCTCAATATGATTTTCTTATTAAGGGAAGCAAAAATTAAATGATTATTTCTTTCAGAAATTAAATTAATACACATTAAATAAATTAAATATGTGTTAATGACACCTTACTCAACATAATTCTCGATTAAGTGTATCATGAAGAAAATCTACTCATTTTATTGACTATAAGATAATCTTTTAATTCTTTTATTTCTGTCAGACCTGCTGAGTCAGAAGGTGTAAAGTTAATATGGTTGATTTCTATTTTTCCTCGTGCATTGAAAACATAATTATAAATAAATAAATAAATAAATATAAAGAGAATAGTAATAACTGATAAGTCAACTCAACCCTCACTTTATTAGCGGAGAATGATATTTTGTCTGGCAGTCATTTATCCGGAACAGAATATGCGCTTTTTAGTCACGCTATTTGGTACAATTTTACCATCTCCTTGCTCTTTAGTTTTGTCCATCAAGTACATGACTCTTTCACACCTCAACTGCTGTTGTGTCCTCAGTTTTTCTCTAATTTTCTGCAGAGTATGAACTGTGAAAATTTGGCATACCTCCATCTCTGTAGCTGTCATGTTTGCTCTGCAGTTACTGACCCCATCCTGGCCTCATGGGTAGTGGCCAAATGGACAGAACTGTAAGTATAGGTGCCCTTAACAGTAGACATCATCTCTGAGCACCAAACATCAGGAATCGCACTACAACTGTGATAGAGCTAGACCTTGCCACAGAGGAGGTAACATTTTGAGTAACTATGTACACCAGGTAATTGTTACATTAGTAAAATGAAGTTCTTAAACCAAACATCACAGACTCCCTTCACTGCTGAACAAAAATGACAATACTTTTCCTTCACAAGGATAATGTAATAGTAAGGTAAAATTCTTCCTAAAGCTAAAATGTGACTAAAATTAATGGTGAAAATAAAGTGCCTGAAGACTGTCTACCTTTAGTAACAAAGATGTTGTAGGCTTTGGGGAGAAGAAAAATGCATATTATGTGATATTACAAAAGTTATTGAAAGAAAAGCATTTTCTATAGCTTCTTCAAGTACTGAGCTGATTTCTGTTTCTTGTACTATGAGTTTTTAATTATTTATGTTAATAAAAGGTATACTGGAAAAATACCCTGGGAGGGTATTTACTCTGCATGCAAAATACAGCTCTCAGTATGAAGTTAAATCCTGCACAGCATCAGATGGAGTAAAAATTTTGAAATAATTTTCTTTATTCTTTAGCAAAATATTAGACAACTAGCACACTGGGGATTCAAAATGAATAAACAGGTGCAGCTGGCCACATACTCTCTAATGCCTATCTCTGTCAGCCAGCCATTTGCACCACTTGACATTTCAATACCATCCAACTTGGTTGAATTCCTAGTTAAGTAGGGAACTGCATTTTAAGTTTGCAAATCTTCTGTGTAATGCGTAGGAACAAAGTGTTGACAATGAATGTTCTAGGGACTGTTCAGGAAAAAGTATCTTTCTTTTTTTGGGGAGTAAGAGTGAGGGAACATGATCCTTAATTCTTATCGCTGAAATTTTCTGACAAGTAATAGTGCTTTAAAAAGAAGGGAGTGAAAAATATATGAAATCTGAAAATTATTATTATCTTGTCCTTTATATTTCTCAGTAATTTACTTTAAAAATATTAATTTTTACTAAAAAGAAAATTCCAGTAACATTTCCTCATCTGCGAAATAAATCCTGGCTGTTACTCACTGAGTTATTTAAGATAGTCAGTTTGAAATAAAGTTTAGTAGTAGTATCATTGTATGATTCTTACATACACATATCAAGAGAGAGGCTATGATGTTTCTCAGAGGAACTAGGAGTGGGAAACACTAGGCACAGATGTTGAAAAGGCAGTGAATAAGCCTTTTTTGTCTCTAGAGGATTAGTAATAACTCCCTCTTTTACAGAAATAAATTTTATATGACAGTTACATATATTGTGTTTTAAAAACTCTACTTTTTATATGATATATACTAAATAAGTTCAAAAGGTGTGGTATATACTCATAAATGAATACATGGAAATTGAAACAGTTTCTCAGTTATATTTTTACCGTTCAAGTTACCTGTATTAGTAAAGTCTCCATTCAATGAATATAGCTCCTTATTTCACTTCACAAACAGATAGGAAACATCTGAGGGCCAAACTGGGATTCCTGGGCACTACTTATCACTGAAGTTTGCTGGTGTAAAATGGGAGAACCAAAGAAAATAACTCATTCTGAAATAGTGGGGGACAGAGTGTTTCAAAACACTTTTTTATTAATATTCCTTACTTAGAAAATTTGAGTTTAATCTATTTCAAGCAATGTATTCTTGAAGCTCATGTTCCAAAAAAGACTAGTGTAAGAGCTCACTAACCTTTCTAGAATTTGTAGAAGACTTGACCTGGATGTCTCTTTTCATGTGTCTGGCTAACTTAGAAACCAGTTAATTTGTGACATTCTCAGAAAAGCCACTAACACTGACATTCACTAAGTGATTAAAGTGCATAAGCACATTTCAGGCAGACTATAGGTATTTTACTCAAGCAGAATGTTTGAAAAAAAAAATTACTTAGCTGCTTAAGCATTTTGTCTTTGCAAGTCTCATGGCTTTCACCAAAATATATAATGTTAAAAACATTACTGTAATGAGTTACTAGTTTAGGATAATATTACATAATTAAGAGTTCAGACTGGTAGCACCACCCATAAACAAAGGATGAACAGTGATTCATTCATTCCCTCTGTTTCCTATTGGATTCTATGCCTATTTGTGACCAGCCAATTACAATGAGAGAAAGCTCAGAGACGATGAGTAAGGGCTGTATGCTTACGTTCTCAGGGAAAAATGAGTGGAGTGACTGACCACTTCTGCTGCAAAGAAAGACAAACACAAAAGGAACTATAGGATGTCCTTTACTATGTATGGAGAGCTACATTAGTTGATAGGAATATCTGGTTGTGCTAATTTTTTACTCTGAATTGTTTTTTGAAAAAACAATCAATAAAAAGAATTGGAAGAGAGTAATAAACTTGAGCTTGCTTCAAGCCATGTATTCCTTCCCTGACACAGGGGGACACTCAGCATCATGACAGTGAGCATGTTATAGAGATCAATACTGAGAATCACATTATATTGCAACCAATATGCTCTGCCAATTATAATTTTTAGTTTCACTGTGATTGCAGTACACTGCAGTATTACTGATAAATGAAAATCCTGTGTACTGTCAAATAATTTGAAAGAAGAAAATTTGGTATTAAAATTAAACCATCCACATTAATCAGTGGGCCTTCCACTCTCTTGTTCTAAAAAAAAAATAAATCCCCAATACTGGCAATATTCTGAACTATCATATCATTTGAAATTTTATTCTAACTTTATATGATGCCTATGGATTCCAAAATTCTAAATGCTAATGCAAGGACGAGATCACCATATTCTACTCACTACAATATTTAGCATGACACAATATAGGTTTCTGTAAAATTCTGAGACTTCAAAGCCTTTGACTTGCGGAAACCGAACTCACAACGTAGGCCTTGTTATGAGAAAGTGTGTTTTATCTGCGCAGGGAGCGGGGTTACAGATTCACTCCAAATGCCCCGCTCCCCGATCACATGACTGTCCCGGGCTTATATCCCCTTTCTGAGTGACAGCCGTCACACAGCTCGGATTGGTCCCTCTTGCTCCGAGCCCACCCTCATCTCCGCCCCGTCCCTTCAAGGGCTGGGCTTTCGTTGCCATTGTCCCGTCGCAGACAGGCACACCCTCCTCTTCTAGGAGACCTTGAGATGTTTGTTCCAGGCTGTTGTGATGTATGGTTTTCGCCGTCTGTGCCTCTCTTATCTGATGTTCGTGTCTGGTGTTTACAGAACTTGCTCTATCTTAGCCTTGTGTCTCAGCAGGGCCCTGACTTCCCTTTCTAACCCCAACTCACCTTTGCCAGTCTTGGTTAAAGCAATAAAGTTTATCCATTTAAATCCTCTAGATCTAAGCTATGTAGCTCTAGTGTCAACTTCACATTTTTGCTTCATTTTCAAGCTAGTGCATCTCCTCAAGTCTTAGGTTCAGAAATCATTTTTCTCTGTAGAAAGATCAATTTCCACTTTTAAAAGTAAACTTCTAGTTATATCTACATCTGCTATTTTCTAAAATAATAAAAATAATTACAGTATCAACTTTTAAACAAATCATGAGCTTTTCTAACTATCCCATTACTCTTTGAATATATGTAAAATGTCAGGTCCAAGAATGATTTTTTGTCATGTTTGCCATCATATAATTAATTCATTAATTATGGAGTAAAAGACAAATTAAAGATTTATCTAATAATATTCAACAGGTTTTTGTGCTGTCATGTTAGCAACTAAAGATCATGTCGAAAGAGTGGAAAAGAACATACACCTCTGAATTAGTGAAGCTGTTGCTTTTATAGGTATTTCCATACCTTAATAAGGCACCAAGGAAAATCACTATCAGCATGCTAAAATGAGAATGGATGTGAAGATGTGTAATTTGGATAGACATCTTCATCTTAGCTTTCATATACTGAAAGCTGAAAGTAACAAATAAATTTTATATTTCAAGATAACTGATAATCCTTGGAATGTGTTTTGCTTGCTATACTGACGTGTATATCATAAGGACTCTAATATCTATTTTTCAGTAAACCAGCCTAAGATGGCTATGCCAGCTTATACTCTTTTTGAACTTTCTTTTGTATAGACATCCATTATTTTTATGTGTGAATATATGCATATACATATATATAGAGAGAGTTTCAATCTAACTGTTGACAAATGCAATAAGCCTCAGTGCCTATTCTTCTACAGTGAGTGGAAATCTAGTCACTAAAATAAAAGGAAAACACAGATAATTCATATAATGTTATCATAGATCCCTGCATTTAGTCAAATACATTGCACCAAAAACTGCACAAACTCTGTTGATTAGTTCTCCAGAGAGTATAGTTGAACATTAGAGACGTGTATTTGTGTAGATAACTACATGACAAATATCTAAATTTAGGCAAAAAAAAAATAAAAAATCTGTCTATATTTATTTTAAAATGTTATAGACTTTCCAGTATCAAAAGCAACTAAGCTTTTTCTGTACAGTGTCTATTTAGCAATGGCTCTTTCCTGTCTGTGCAGTTTGATATAGTTTGTCTGAATCGTAGAATCATAGATCCATTCAGATTGAGTTCAACCTTTGAGGAAACACCAGCTTGTCAGCTAAACCGTGGCTTTAAGTGCCACATTCATTTCTAGATCATTTCCAAGGAGGGTGACTTCACCACTGGGCAGCCTGTTCCAATGCTTGACAAACATTTCAGTGAAGAAATTCTTCCTGATGTCCAACCTGAATCTCCCCGGGCACAGTTTAAGGTTGTTTCCTCTCATCCTGTCTCTTGTTGCCTGGGGGAGGAGGCCCATCCCTACCTTGCTACAGCCTTTTTCAGGTAGCTGTAGAGAGTGATGAGGTCTCCCTTGAGCCTCCTTTCCTCCAGGCTAAACAACCCCTGTTCACTCAGCCACTTCACATATGACTTACTCTCTAGACCCTTCACAGCTTTGTTGCCCTTCTCTGGACTCATTCCAACACCTCAATGTCTTTCTTGAAGTGAGAGAATCCCAGCTGTGCCAGGAAATTATCTTCCACACACTCCAGGAACCTCCTAGACTGCCTCCTCTCTGCTGTGTTCCAGCAGGCATCTGGCAGGTTAAATTCTCCCACCAGAACAAGGGATAGCACTTGTGAAATGTCAGCCAGCTGCCTATAGAATTCTTCATTTGCCTCTTCATCCTGTTTGGATTGTCTATAACAGACTCTCACCAAGATACCTGCCTTGTTGGCCTCAAATTGTTCTCTGCTTTCTTTGAAAATATGAATCAACAGTCTTCATATTGCAGATCTAATATTTATCCTCAGTGTATAAAATAAGGAACTAATGAAACCCAGTTAAGTATATAAAAGAAATACAATAAAATTGTCAAAATGATCATTTCTGAAGTCAAAGAAATTGAACAGAAGTGGATGTTCATAACTGAATAGTTATGCAAATATACACATATTTGAATATTTAACTTGTAAGCAGATGAAACAATCTTGGCTGTTTGTCTGGCAGCTCAGTTATTGCTATCACTTTCATAATACATTGCATTGAAAGAGAATAGCACAGCTATTTGTTGGTATCAGTGTTTAATAGCATCGGCAGCAAAAGTTCTCTTTCTACAGAAGGCAATGAGCTGGCACTAGAGACACTACTCAGCTGTTATGTAGATGGTTCATTAGTGTGTTCAGTTTTAATTGAGCAACTTGTGGATTTTTTTATTGCTTTCATTTGAATTTAGGCAATTTCAAATATTTTTTTCTTTTTTTTCTTTTTTTTTTTTTTAATTTTCAAAATTACTTGCACCATTATTGGGGTAGAAGGGTATTTAGTCAATTTTTATGCCCTATTATATTATACCTCACCCTTGCTGAAGTCCATCTGCGTATCTTAAAACTTTTCCAAAAAAACAAGTATTGCTATCTCTGCTTTACAGTTAGGGGAGCCAGTAAAGCCCCCACTGCAGCCTCATGTTGCTATGTCGCAAGCTTATGGATCTTAATTTGTACATGTTGACACATCCCTCCTCTGCTTTTTTCATGCCCCTTCACCGCCAAAACAAATACTGTGACAAAAAAACTTCCCAGTATGAGCCTTTTCTTTTATTATATGCTTTGAAAATGCCTGAAATAGTTAATAATGCTAAACTGTAAAATCTTTTTCTCAGTTTCTGCACTGTGAAATAAACAGGACTTTTCACAGCTCAGAACTGTGACATCTGGCCCTTTACTTTCTCAGGAAAATGTCTCTCTAGATAGCACTTTGTCATTTGAATTTCAAAAGCTTCTTTTGCAAGCACATCATCCTTTGGGTATGCCTTCATTTTTATATTAAAAGATTAAGCTGAGAAGAGCATCAGAATTCCCTTCTGGAATCCTCTATACTACCGTTCATGTCCCATGAGAGAACATACAATTGGAAACGCATTTTGGAAACATGGATTTAAGAAGAAATATTTTGGTTTCGGTTTTTTGGTTTGGGATTATTTGGGTTTGTTTTTTTTTTAATCCAACAATATGCTTTTTTCCCCCCAATATTTGGTTATATATCATTATAATGATATTAATAATTTGATTTGGTCAGAAATTGGATGGAAAAAAAAGTCTTTTAAAGTTTTGGGTAGCACTGAAATGCTCATGCAACCATGTTTTTAAGCTTATTTTCATACCCTCCTTAAACACAATTCCACAATGCCTTTTACAGCTGTATGACACATTTGTGATGGAAAGCAGATCTAGCTAGTTGACCATCAGCAAGATGAAAAGACGTATAGTAATTCCTTTTGTTGTACCTCAGTATCTAGGAGGTACTAAAAAAAATAGAGAGGAGGTGAGAGGAAGAGAGATTAGAAAGGAGTGATCACTTTATTTCTTCAAGTATCCATAATGGAATTATATTTATCAGTCTATGAACTTTGAGAGGAAGGTCAGTATTTATGGTTTAGGTCTTGATATACATATAAATATGTACCATTTTCAGCAAACTATACTTTACTCTGAAAAAATTTAAACATTTTTCTAAAATAATGATTTCAGTGCAATCTTGATCAGGCTTTCATTTGTCTGTCATTGCCATAGAATAGATAGGTAAGAAAGATAGGTGGAACTCTAGCAACCTAAATCTTAATGGATAGCAATGCCTTGGAGAACATCATGAAGATTTTGGTAACTGTTCTGATTATTTTTATCTTAATATTTTGTGCTAACAGGCAGTTTTCTGAGCTGCTGAAATATAGGCATGTGTTTTGACTTTTAGTCTATTAAACAGAATAGCATTTATTTTGACACTAATACATTGTTTCCTTTAGGAGGAAACAGAAGTGAGTAGCAGAAAATAGAATAATTTCTCAGTTTTATTTGAATGAACTCTCATGTGAATACTCTAGTTTTTATTGCTATGGCAGTTATTGCAAAAAAAACCCCAAAAACCAAAAAAAACCCCAAAATAAAACCACATAAAAACCCAGTCAGATAAACATATACAGAAAGGAAAAGGACAAAGAAAAAGACAGAAAAATAATATAAATTCTTCCTCACCCAGTAGACAAGTTTTTACATTCTCCATCTAATTTCTATTCCTTTTAGGTATCACTCCAAGCAATAACTCTGACAGATATTAACAGACTTGGAAATTCCATGTAGTGCTTTGAGTCTACTGGTGTACATTTTTTCAAAAGAAATTCTCAGCAATTACAAAAGTTGTTCATAACATTTTATGAAAAGTTCATTAAAATAATTCCAACAGAATTAATTTAAACATATCCCGTGGGACAAATTCACTGCAGGTTTAAGTCAATGCAGTCTATTCTTGCAAATCTTCCAGTGCAAGGGAGTCAAATCCATTCTAGATGTGTAGCAATGGCTGTCATAAATTTTGATTCCTTACTAATGTCTAGATCTCAAAACATTTGAACTCATAGTTTCAAGGAACATAGTTCAAAGGATTTATATTCAAAGCCAGGAATTTATTGGTGTAATTGAAATCTTAGTAGTCTCATCAACTTAGTCTGGATCTAATTATTGCAGTCATCCTGGCTCCAGTCAAGAAAGGGTTAATTTTTACAGTGGCCAGAAGGGGTATGACTAAAACCTGGAGGTTTGGGCTCACTTCCAGGTTGGCATAGTGCGATGAGCGGTTGTGTATTGTTGTTACAACCCATATATTATTTCCAGAAGTAAAATTAAGGTGAAAATGAGACTAAATGTTGAGTTTCAAAACAATACATGAATTTATTTGTTAACTATAAGATTAAAGCATAGAGAAAGAGATGGAAAGGTAGAGAAAAGTTGGGAAAAAAGCTAAGATTACCATGGCTACCTATCTGGTGAGATGTGATGCACGTGTGTGTGGGATAATGTTTCCGCTCTTTTTTTTTTTTTTCTTTGGTTTGCTGTCCTCTTGGGGCTGACATGAATGCAGCGGGGTGAGTTCGCTGGGTTGCTGGGCCAGTTCACATGCACGCTGTTCTGATTTGGAGTCCAGTCAGACTGCGTTGCTGGCTCATGTCTCAGAGGGAGAGCAGCTGACTTTTCTTGATCCAGATTTCCCATGATGGAGAGGTCTTTGCCATTGTAGCCGTTTGAAAAACAAGGCTTTTGATTTAAAATTCAATTTTCCTCAAAAGCCGTTTCAGAAAGAGGGGTTGCCCTCAGCCGGGACGGAGCGGGACCGGGACCGGGGCCAGGGCCGGGGGGGCGGCTCATCGCCCCGGGCTTCCTGAGAACACGGGGGCCTGCTCTCCCTGTACCCGCGGGGGGCCGGGACAGAGCGGGACCTGCACCAGTCCCCGTGCCTCCAAGGTCGGGGCTGGGTCTGGGTGGCGGCTCCACACCCTCCAGGCTCCTGGCAGCAGGAGGGACTAGAGCGGGGCAGCAGTTTCTATCCCCCACCCATCCCCGCCCCTCCCGGGAGCACGGGGGCCCTTCCCTGCGAAGTGTGCGGCCGGGACCGTCCCCTCCCGCACGGGCACAGTGGCTTCCCAGGGCAAGAAGCAGCCTGGGGGCACGGCTACGGGGAAGCCCCAGCATCCCTCTGGGGCGGTGGCTCCTCACCCCCACCCCGGAGCGCA
>VXBA01002457.1:342786-358080 GCA_013399895.1 Serilophus lunatus
TATAAAAAGAGATTGAAACCTCAACTAAAATTTTGGAGAAGTTTCATTGATATTTGCAGAAGTAACTGACGAATACCTCTCTCTCCCTCCACTCCACTTGGGATGCCTCTGACTGAGCAATCATTAACTAGTTTTGCTTTCTTTCTTTTTTTTAACTTAATACTGTGATTTGCTCTAGGTTGGTTGTATCACTATTAGGTTCTGTTTTACTGTTAAGCGTGGTTTGCTGTTTAGTTTCCTTTACTGTTAAGTTTGTTGTGTAGTTAAGTTGGTTTTTCTATTAAATTTTCTGGTATGGGTATTTTGCTGTAGTGTGGTGTCCTGGTTTGGACACTAGTGGGTGTAACCAATGATGAGAGACTCAGTAGAGCAGACAACAACAGAACAGTTTATTATCTAGGGGTTCTATAAACTGTGGAACCCCATTAAAGCATAAACTGATTACACAAACAATAACCCAACAATATTCTGCAAAAAAAGACAATAACAAACTGCTCCTCTGAGCTGGCTGCTGGGCTGTGGAGCAAGGGAAGGAGGGAAGGCTGCCCCAAGGATTGTGCTTGTCCCACTCTAGGAGCTGCTGAAAGAGAAGGACAGTGAAAGGAACTCTGGGGGGAACCCAGAGGGGAGAGATATCACAAACTCTTGTCACCTCCATGTGGTTCCTCCGCCTGTACTGCTGCAGGGGCCATGGAGGCCACACCCCTCGCCTGTTGTGTTCCCAGTTCTGCAGCCACAGGAGCCCGGTGAGGAGCGAGCCTCGGCCACCGCGGTCAGGCTCTGGCTGCACCCCGCGCCCGCTGACGATGAGTACGGGTCAGCTCCACTACCCAGGGCCAGGAACTCAGCTGTTTCGCTCTGCTTCACTCTCCCAGGAACAACAAAGAAAGGTTTTAAAAGACAAAAGCCCCGTGTTTTCCCTTCCACCAGGAAAAACCTTAAGGTTAAACTCATAACATGTGGCTATTTTACACTCTGGTTACTTTAGTATAGACATTTTTGTTATTAAGTTGCTTTATGCCCGTGAGTGTATTCTACTGGTAGGTTGCCTGTACATATTGCTATACTACATACCTTCACTGTATTTTTGTATCTAAAACGTTGCAGACCTATTGAACCCTCTTAAATTGTCACAAATTGGTATTAATAAATCTGTTATTTTGTGAAATAGTCAGTTAGTCTGAAGTATTGCAGTGCTGATAGTTCTTGTCAACAGTGAAATAACACATGTGGGGGGGGGGGGCTTGCTTAGGGGGCTTGCTCTTTATCTTGCTATTTAAGTGAAGTCCTTGAAAAAGGTACACCCAGCCCAAAATCAGTGAATCTGTTAGTGAAGTGTCTTGATGAAGGAGACACTAACAGGCTGGTCTCCTGGGAGGAAGGGACACTGAAAAGCCAAAACACAAGTAGTAAACACTCAATGCTTCTAATGAATTTAGAGTGGCAACAATGCCTTGTCTAGTGCAAAAGAAATCAGCTCATTAGCCTATTCCCTGTCCCTTTCTGACTGATGAAGTACCAATTGAGATATGACTTACAGTACTGCAGATATTGTTTCAAACTGCTTCTCTAAGCACTCTCCCTGTGCTTGAAAATTTCCTTAACAATACTTATCTAAGTGTCTTGGTTTAAGGCAATGTATACTACAAGGTGGGACCTAATGGATTAGAAGTCCTTTTCTCCAAATTGCTGTAATTTGAATTATGAGACTTTCAAGCAAACTGTAGAAAAATAAGTAACAACTTCTACTAAAAAATGGAGAACAAAATAAGACAACAACAAACCAACAATAACAAAGGCAGGTATCACGCAGAAAACACTCTCCCTTTAGGGAAAGTATAAACAGGACTGTCTTCAGTGCCATAATAGCTGCAGTCAGCAGGCTTTCCTTCAGGGCAATTTCAGCCGTGATCTGCAGGTGGCCTCCGGAGATTGCTGACGTCACGTTTGATGATGCATACTCATGGCTTGCAATTGGTGGTTTCCTGTAGCAATGGGGGTGGTGGTGGTGATGCAGGTGGTTGCTACAGTCTGGATCAGTGAGAGGCGGCCATGTGACTGGGGGCAGCAGCTGGCCAGAGAGGGGCTCCTGCCCAGCATGGGACCTGTGGAGGATGGGGGGTGCAGAGGCAGGGATTTCCCTGTGTGTACCATGCATCGGGTTTAGTCAAAGACAGAACGCCCAAAACTGCAGCTTCTCATGGCAGCAAAAGTGCAGGGCAGAGGCAGTGGTGGTCTCAGCTGAAGCACAGGGAGCTGGAGCAGTCAGAGAACCTTCCTGGGTTCTGTTCCAAAAGCAAGAGAGACTGGAAGCTGGACTCCTGCTTGGATATGTCCAGAATCTAGCCTCAGGACTTCCCTTTGGAACTACCATGCCATGTGGAGAGAGCACTATTTACTGTTGTGTTTGAGCCTGCTACACTGCCTGGGTGCAGGGCACTGTGCACACCGTCCCTTCCCTGCACAGCCCAGCACTGCGGCAACTCCTCTCCACTTCGCACTTTCCTCCTGCCTGCTCACATGGGCAGATGTTGCTTTGGGGAACAACGTCAACAGCAGCAGTTCTGATTGGGGTTAGCAGGGGCAGCCCTGGGGGATCATGGGAAGATCATCTCCTGCACTTTTCCAAACCTCATGGTGCAATGGAAAAAATCCAACAAAAGATTTAAACTACAACAGTACAACAGATAGTCTCTTGGCCATTTTAAACAATTCTGCAAGAAGAATGAGAGGTCATGGCTTACAGAGTAACTCTGCCCTGTAATAAGCACATCAGTTGACAAAAGAAGGAGAAACTTGAAGTCATTTTGTGTGCATTTTGTAGCTCCTGGTAAGTCTGTTTGAAAATGGCATTAGCAAAACAATATGGATCCAAATTTGATTTTGTTGAAACAAATGACAAAATTCTTACTTATTACATGGCACAGAAGATATGCAGGAAGTTTTCTGAACAAATTTTTACAAGTATATTATAGGAGACTTAGGGGAGGCAATATTTTACATTGAAAAGTTTTTCATTTTTCACAAAGATCCTGTTATCTGTCAACTACTAGTATCAATTGTTATATAAAATTAAATATAAAACTCCATGATTTACATTATGAAATGCAGCACAATAGACTTACATATCTCAATTTATTGGAATCCATTTTAAAAATTATGATCAAGACCCTCAGAGTCTAGTTGCACTTGAGGATGGATAAGAAATTAAAAACTCATTAATTATCTCTGAGATAATTTTACATACAGAAAAAAACTAAATAACCTTTGTGCAGTGGCAGATTGATCGTAGAATGGAATAAAATGGATTAGTGTTTGACCTTGACTAAGTGTTTACTCTGGCTTCAATAATATGCAGTCTGAAATATCAAGAGTGAGAATTTTTCACTGCAAACACTTTTCAAGGGCTAGTTGCCTTTATATTGTATTTCTGAAAGAGCTGAACAAGAAAGGTTTCCATAGGAACGAAGTGAAAACTTACATGTTGAGGTGTTATTTAAATTGTACATATAGATGTCTTACTATGTCAAAAGATGGACATTAATAGTATTAGAAATCCATTCGGAGAAAAAATGGCATAAGAACATTAGAAAACAGAATCAATAAGCACAAAATATTTACAAGAGATAAAAATTGAGACTTATCCTGTATGCCATGTATTTCCGGTTTTTTTAATTTGCTTTTTTATTATAATTTTATGTCCTTTCAGAATCTTTTGATGCACTATAAACCTAGCGTCAATAGAAATTATTTCAGCTGCTCTAAAGTTACAAAGCTTCTCCAATAAAAGAAAAACACTTTGGCCACTAAGGAATGTAAAGAGAGATACAGGACATTCTCCCACTTAAACTTACCATTCAAAAGGCACAAATCACAGGCTATATATCCCTGAAAAGCTGTCATGTGGAAGGCTGTGTCAAAATGAAATATGCAAAAAATCCCATAGGAATCAAGAAGGTATGCATTTTAAAGAGAAAAAAAGACCACATTATTGATTGCATCTCCATTATGATGCTTAATAGTTATCTCATTCTTTTATACTAGTGAATACCCATATATTTGAGAAACACCCCAGTCATACACTTTGTTGGACTATGGGAACATTCAGTGGAGACTAGCACTATATCAACAATTCTTGTGATTACCAGGAAAAAAGCGTGCCTGAATGCCTTGTTTTACACTTACTGAGAAAACAATAAGGTAATAACTTGTTAATATTACATAAACATTTCTACATTTCAAGAAAATTTATTAAAATAATGATATTCCCTAAACTGCTGGGCTACCTCATGGTCCCTTGCTTAACCAGACACTTCATTTTCATAGTCAATAAGTTGTAGATAAAATTCCACGAAATTATTCATTAAATCTGGGAATATGAACTGTCTTTCTATCCACAGAAATATGACATCAGCTCTAATTTCGTTCTTTCTCTAACCAGTGGAAATTTATCCAAAATGCATTTATGTCCCTTAACTATTCAAGGATTTTTTTTTCTATCCAATATGGATTTTTTTGTTGTTTATGTTGGGGTTTTTTGGGGTTTTTTTTGCTTACTTCAGTTTAGTTTAGTTTTGTTTTGTTCAGATCATTAATCCTTTCTTCAGGACATTTCCTATAATGGAATCATAGAAGTGTTTGTTCAATAGCATGAGTTTTGCAAGTAAAGTCATATAATATGAATCAAAGGATTTTCCTTTGTTATTGGGTGACCAAGTCAAACTCGTGTGTTCAGAAGGATGGGTCAAACCTATGTGGATTCTATTGAGGTAGAAGAAGTTGAAGGGGAACATTTTGCTCTGAGTCTCTGTCTGTGATATTAGTTTTTTTTTCTAATTCCTTTAGGAACTGTCAGCTATGAAGAATGGTCTGATTGACACACAGTCTATAAATAATTTTAGCTTTACACAGAGAACTTTGTTTCCCTGTTGTACAAGGTCTTTTATCCCATCAATCTAAGACATGAGATTTTATTCTTTTCTTTACAGACTGACACCCCATCTACACTTCTTATTCTCCCACTCGGCTGGAAGTTGCCTGCATCTTATCACTTAGTATTTTGCTTCATGTATCTATTTCACAAGCATAATTCT
The DNA here is from genome assembly GCA_013399895.1 of Serilophus lunatus. NCBI lineage: Eukaryota > Metazoa > Chordata > Aves > Passeriformes > Eurylaimidae > Serilophus > Serilophus lunatus. Next base: position 347,880 of record VXBA01002457.1, read on the forward strand.
TCCTGCTGGTTAACCCCATGTCATTGATTGATACAGTAATTGCAATTACTGAACAGGTCAGGAAAGGAAGGACAAATTTTAGTAAACAGACTTTTTGGTATCTTACAGTGTTATTTTCTTCATAGTAGAAAATAGAGCAAATGCAATTGGGACCACCATGCACTTTTTGTGGTGAAATTAAAGGATTCAAAAAGGTATTTTTAAGTGTGCAAAGCATATTTTGTTCAGTGGGCATGGACAATGAATTGTTCTATCTAGTAGTATTTGTGCTCTTATGTCAGTTCTCATATTAACAAAACCAAAATGATGCTACAGGTAGACACTGTTGAAGACAGCACCACAAGCAGTTATATCAAAGTGTTTCTGCTTCCTGAAGGGCACAAGAATGTACCAGTGGAGACCAAGAGTCTGTTTAGACTGATCTTTTGCCTATCTCTGGCAAGGACTAACACTGGATTTCCAGACAAATGTGTTTGAGAAGGTTAAACAAAAAGTTGCATTTCCCCAATGTACAGTATTATCATCTAAATCTATGGCAAAAGATACTCTTCAAGAGTTGTTCTACTGATCTGTTTGAACCTCCTGTTGGGGAGCAGCAAGAGCAGGGCTGTTCACAAACAAAAGTGAATCAGGAGTCAAAGGGGAACCCAGCACAGACAGGACTGTGTCCTCCCCAGCTGAGTACAGCCTTACAGCCTCTGTGTATCATAAACATAGCAGGGATGGTGATAGCTGCTGATCTTATTGACAGCTCTGTTCATCACAAAAAATTCAAGGTAATAGGGCAGGTTTGATGTTAGTTTAGAAAAATCCAAACTATTCAGGACCTGAAGAAGGCAGAGATAAGCTCAGGGCTGAAATGGAGAAGAGCTGTAGTAGGGACTAGGTGCTTCTGCATGAAGGGGTAATGGGTGTGGGGGGTGTTTTGGAGTTGTTCTTGTGTATAATTTTTATCCTGAAAATACATATTTCTTCTTTCAGATTTTTAAGATATTCCAACCAATTCAAATATGTTTAAATTTGTACTGATATGTTTAATAGTGCTTTTATTTTTGCATTACTTCTTCTAATTTTGTTTGAACTTGTAGTCCTTATATCATAACAACAAATTTCAACAGCTAAACCATGCATGTCTGTTTATATGCTTCTAAGGTCAGACTGTAATAGGTTTGAACACTGTTTTTTCTTCAGGGAGGGGGGATGTTTGGATTTTTTGCCTGTTAAAGCATGAAAACCGTTCTCTTTTGTGTTTTCTTCAAAATCCTCGGGAGTGGAGAAGAGAGTGAGGTCGGCTGATCCCGGCTCTGGAGACTTTGGGCTTAGTGAGACTGGGGGATGCAGTGGAGTGGCGTGAGGCCAGGACCAGGTCCAGTACCATCCTGGCTGCTCTCCTGGGTTGCTGCTCGTCGGCGCGTAGGGGGTTGTCTTCCCCACAGCTGTGGTGCCTTAGACTGAGAGCGGTAGTACTCCCGCAGAAGTGGCGGGCATGGAGCTGTTTCCTTTCCCCACATACTAAAATTCCAGCATCTGCAGGGTTTCTCTCACTCGTCTTCTTGGCAGCTCCACTCCTGCTGCCTGGTCCACGTGGCGGAGTGGAGCAGGGTGGCCTCCATCTTTGCGCCGCCCGGTGGTGTCAGCAGTGGCAGGTGGCGGCAAAGCTCGGTGGCTGCACCTGCGGTGCAGATGTCTGCCCCATGCCGCAGCAAGCTGGGCTGGGCTTAGCGGTCGCTCAGTCATGGAGACCTGGCCCAGTGCAGGTCCCATGCTGCCGGGAGGTGTGTGGTGGTGGCTGCCCTTATGAGTGGCCCCTACTACCTGTGGCCAGTCCCTACGGGTGTCAGGGGCCACATGGGCAGTGCCACTGGCCCCGGGAATGCTCCACGGCCAGCATCAGTGGCAGCCAGCGGCCCTTGGAGCCTGAGCATATGGAGGGTTTGGCAGGGCCGCCATCTTTCCTGTAGTGAAATCTCAGGCAGAGGGACGGCACCCAACACCACTGACCAATAGGAAGACAGTTTGGCAGGAAAGAGAACTCTGAGTTTACGAAATATCAAGAGTCCATACAAGCCAGAACTCTAGAAATCCTGTCTTCTTTGGCTGGCTTGTGTAGTCTAGATAACATCAAGTGCCATTCTTAATCCCTCCTGGCTCCCTTTACTGTGCAGCACCATCAGAGCTCCAACATTGGCATCAGGGACTACCTAGCTGCAACAATCTGTTCCCTTTGGGTTCCTGGGGGAGGGTGCTTCTCACTTTTTTTATCCTTCACAGGCTCTGAGACCAGGAGGTTACTATCATCGAAGCAGCTTTACTTTCCTTCCTCCTGCTCCTCAGCCCAACCACTGGCTTTGAGGAGCAGTTTGTTTTTTTTAATTTAAATTTTAGTGCAGAACATTGTTGGGTTTTATATTGTGTGCATATTTTGTTTAGTGTCTGAAGATTCTATAAAGTCTTTAGAGCCCTAGAAAAATAAACCTGTTGCTTGCTGTTGAATCTATTCAGTCTTTCGTTACTGTTGTGCCCCCTAGTTGTTCAAACCACCACAGAGACCTTCTAATATAATTTTGTTACTTTATTCTTTAATTTGAAGAAACAAAGAAATTTTATTCTGTATTCATTTTCATGTGTGGTGGTTTTGGGCAACCAATGGAAAATTAGAACTCCAAATAAGTCACTACCCTTTTGTTTTTTTCTCCTCCCACCCCACTCCAATAATGAAGGGGCAATATGGGGAAATATAAGTAAAAATAACCATTTACTGAAGGAAATAGCCTTAAGTACAAAGATACAGGGAAAAACAGCTTAAATCAACAAAGGCAAAAAAGTATTACCTGGTCCCTCTTACATTTAGGACAAAGATAAAATGGCAGAGAAGCTTCACCTTCTGCCCCCTCTCCCCCAACCCCAGAACACACAGTCAGGGAAAACAACATAAAACAATGTAAAAAATGGTCTTCTGCAGTTTAAGAACCTTCCCCAGGGAAAAATAAAAAACAATCAAGCAGAAAAAAACCCCAAAACAAAATAAAAAAACCTCAAAAGTGAACCAAAACACCTGAAAAACCTCCAAAAAACAACCTACCACCAAACCCCCCCCCCCCAAAAAAAAAAAAAACAAAAAACAAAACCAAACCCTGGAAGATTATTTTAACACAAAAAAGAAGCTGGATTGCTGTAATAATGGCTTGAGTACTAGGCAGTTTTTGTTTCCCGCCCTGTAGAGGTGACAGAATGCTATGAAATAGCAATCCCAAGGTAGGTGAACAAGTATATCTTGGCTATTCTAGTTGCAACTTAGGAGACAAAACAAGACAAATTATTTATCTGCCATTTCACATTTTGCTCTGGCTACATTATCTGCTTCAAGGCAAGCAAAAAGTCCAAAACATTACAGAAGAAAAGATGTTTTGCCATCGATCACTGTGACATTTGAGATAACTAAAGGAAATGCAGAAATCATAGGGCTTTAATCATTTCCCAGTAGAAAACAGAGGTCTTGAAATGTCCACTCATTAAAGATTTTCAGCTGGTTAAAATACTGAACACAAAGAGCCCTAATAGTTTCGATTTAAAGAAAAGGCACTGAGCTTTAATTCTATGGCAGCCAAGAACCTCTGAGACTGTACATCCGTTTCATAATTGACAAACATTCTGGTGTCCTAATATGGCAGGAGCTGGTGTGAAAAAAAATGCGTTCGATAGAATTATTGAAAGAAACATAGGGAAATAAAATGCAAAAGTTAGGATTATGGTTTAGAAATAATTTTTCTCCTTTATTCATTATATGAATATGGCCTCTTAATGGCCATGAGAATTTCTAATCAGTTTTAAAGAGTTCTAACACATCTGAGGTAAACAGTATATTTTCTCATGACTAGAGGATTATAATGTTTAGCATCTCCATGGGATGGACTTATGTAATACAAGACATACTTTGCTCCTAAAGTTACTCTGAAACTAAATTGACATGAATCCAAAGGTGGCTTTTTTTCCTCAGAGCAAAAGGAATTTTCACATTTATATCGATTTAGATGTGTATTTAGACTAAAGAAAATGCTTTTTAAATGTTAACTTACTAAATAATTTGCCTCTCATGATTAGAGGAAAATTTCTTTATTATCTCACTTTCAATAGAGAGTTACCATCTAGTAAGTAATTCCTTCTTATTTTAAAATATTAAAGGACGGATAGAAGAAAGATTGGTCATTGTAATCTCCTACAGAAATTGTTTATATATTTCCTTAGTCTTATAGAAGTGACTGTGAAACCACTTGTATGTAATAACCTCTCTCAACTCAAAGGTGATATCAACATCTACCATTATTTTTCTAGCACCTAAACCTCATCATGACTTCTGTCACAAAGTCTTTGGGAATTATGTGAGTAGTAGAATGTTTTCCATCTTCTCACCAGTTTAGGCAGAACATTCATGGGAAGAGAAATTCCTGAAAATAAAGAATTTTTTTTCTGCTTTTCTCTGCATTTCTGTCTTTTGAACCCATCTTCTTTCTCTCTTTTTTTTTTTTGACCCCTTTTTTTTTTTTTTTTTTTTTTTTTTTTTTTTTTTTTTCCTTCAAAATAATATGGCAAATGACACCTTGGCATTGAAAAATTCAATTCAGATGATTTTATGAAAACAACTGTGAGGCTGAATACACCAAAGTAAAACTTTGTCCAGATACGATTAGAAATCTTCCTGTGACTGTTATATTTTCCATACTTATCTTTTTTCTTATTAGGATAGTAAGACTTTAAAAGTGTGCATAGTATGTAGGGAAATTCAGCTGTAGCTTAGTTTTGCTGCAACTATTTTTTTCAAACTGAGCCATGTATCTCCCTCATGATAATTTTCTATGAAAACATTTAGAGCGCAAGTGCTAACAGTAGCTTTGAGAACCTTAATGTTTGCATCAAATGTGAGATACCTTATAGGTTGTTTCAAAATTTTATCCCCCTCTAGGATATGTTAACTTGAGTTTCTCGCATTATAAGTAAGCAAGAAAAGTGACCCAGAGCAGTACAGAACTACTTGCACAAAAGAATTTTCCTTTAGGAAACACAACTTCGACAAAATTGGTGGGGGGTTGTGTGTATGTTGTATAAACCTTTTTACAACAAAATATTATAGAAAAAATTATCTAATATTCTCAGTAATAACATGCCTACTGACACAACCTGAGATAGTATAAACTGTATTTCCAATAAAATAACTTCTAATATAGACAGAAAATCCTGATTAACATTTGATTTCTCTATTTTGTTTTTCTGTGATAAAAATATTCAAATGTTGTTTTGAATTTAAGACCAGTCTGGTACAAGAAACAGTTCAGAGTTCTGCAGATTTAGCAGAGATCCTTTAAGGAAATTACATAGCTCACCAATTCCTGCTTGACCACTATTAGACCACTATATGCAGAAGTAATTTTTTCCAATATGAGGATTTCCTATATCTGTAATTCCGTAGAACTTTATTAACATAAATTTCATACAATACATAGGTCACATAAACATATTGCAGTTTGAAATTAGACAGCTAAGAAAGTTCTTTTTCTTAAGAAGATTAAAGTAATTTGTTATGATTTTTTTCACAGAGAAATCAGAATTTCGTATTTAGTGCAAAGTTAACATGGTTTCCCAGAATTTTAAAGAACTTTGTCTCATGCTTCACAGCACACATTCAACATGGTACTATCAGCCTAGCACATGATATGTAACATTTTCCAGCTTAAGTGGTGTGATTTAGGAAAACATATGCAAAATAGTCTTCTAAAATCAATTATACAGGAGTATAATACCAAGTCTACAATATTAATAAAGGTCCTAAGAGACAGCTCAGTTAATTTTGCTCCAAATATAGCAAATTTATCCTCATGTATTATACATTGCTTAAATTTGTGTAATATAAATAATTCATAGTAATAATTTATTTATAAGAAATAAACATAATTTCATTTTCTTCTGTCGTTTTAAGCCACATTGTTATTCATGTACTTTAGTTATGCCAATTAGCTATTCTTGATAAGTATAATAGTATGTACAAAATACAAAAATTATTTCAAATAATCTTTAAGATCTGTCAGAGATATTAGGAACCACAGTAACGTTTTATTTAATAAAACAATTATGTATTTCTATGTTTTTTCAAGCTCATATTCTGTCTTCACCTCTAGCATCTTCACATCTTCAATTAAAGTAAACATACACATATACACACACGGACACATATACATAATGAACCAATTAAAAACAGTCATCTCAATATGATGAAATAGAGGAGATAGTTAGGAAAGGAATTTAAACTATCTCTGATAAAGCTCTTATCATTACCAATGAGTTTCAGCATTCCATACTCATATTTTTTGCAGTTCTTGAAGGAAATTTGTGACTTTTAGCCAAATTTTCATTTTTCTGATACTCCCAGGTACGTCTTCATAATTTTTAATATGGTCTTAACATTGAGCATGCAGAAAAGAAGCAGAAAAGCAACAGAAAATGGAGTAAACCAAAAATAACCATAACATTTAAAAAAGTCCCTTAAAAATAATTGTCTCCTTAAAAGAGTAAGAATATTTGAGGAAGAATAATACCTGTCTTTATGATAAGCTTTCTAATGAAAAAAGAAAACAAGATTAGTTATGCAGTATAAAGTACGTGATGAATCCACATCCCACCTTGTCATATTATTCATTAAAAATGATGGCTTGATATGTCCTTTAGAAGGACCAAAAAAGTTCCCTACTTGTAAATGGAGATTTTAAAGTGTTACACCAAACCATTTTATTTCCACCACACCAGATGTTGTTTGGCTTTCCTTCATGAGACCTAACACTATCAACCTTAAATCATTTAAAATCACCATCTGAACATTCTCTTTAGTAATGGAGGGGGGGGATTAAAAAAAAAAGAAAAAGCAAAGACAGATGTTCAATACAGGTCCCATTTGCCCACAGACTATTTTTGCCTACAATCTCAAGTCTTCCTTTAAAAGAGCAGAAATGTGGTAACAACACTGATCTTCATTGACATCAGCTGTTTTTTGTTTAACCTCATTAAAGCAGTAGTTCAAAAGGTTCTTCCTTCTCAGCTTTACAATGGGACAACTGGACAATCTGCGTTATACTCTCCAAATCTAGACTTGTAACTCTTTACACTTTCACATTCCAACAAGATTCCTTCCAGCACTCTGATACAGTTACAATATAAGTCACAAAACTGAAATGCTAATGCATGCCATTCATATGCACAAAACAACTGGGGTAGTTGGCTCCATTGTCATGAGCTATGTTTGGCAGATCAGCAAGGGAAAAGGACTGTTGTTAAAGGTAATATGATGTGCCATGGAATAAGAAAAGTGTTAGAGGATTAAGTCTAATTTTAACTGCTATTTGGAGCCTGGCTGTGACAGACATCAGACTTAAAAACCTGACAAAGATTTTGTTAATTATTTATGATGGTAGTAATTTAGCGGTAGATATATCTGAATGACAACTTTTCATCTAAACTTTTTTGAAAGTAGAAAAAATATCTTTTTGTTTTGATTGTTTTTAATGGCAGTGATTGTAAGAAATAGAGCTGTAGTTTTTCTTAGAAAATGTTAGATATAGAGCAGTTGAAAAATTTGAATGCTTAAAAGAGTGGAATTATTCCCGTGGTACTCTGGGTAAATTTCAGGACAGATTGTGTCTGGAATTACATATATATGAGAGAAGAAAGGTGATGCAAGGAGGCTTCCGTGTTGTTAAGGTATGCAGGCAAGTTATATCTGTGTTCTGAAGGTTAAGTGACAGAATAGAACTCAAGAAATTACTTAACATGGAATAAGATATTTCTAGACATAACAAGTAAGAGTGAAAAGGTCACAAAACAAGTTTTCAGTATAAGAATAGTACCACAAGGGAGAGGAATGGCTGGATTGCAGAGATTCTAGTTGATCAAATATCACAGATAATTAGAGGGGTACATTTTGGAGTCACACAGCACACAGGTAACCATCATCTATGTATGGGATTATGTAGGTAATTTTATCAGAAACAGAAAATTTGGGTACAGAAGGAACAAAACTGTAACTAATAGGAAGAAAGTATTAGGGATGGGGAAATTTTTACCTGGAAGGAGATAGGAACAAACAAAAGAAGCAACATGCTATAGAGAAAGAGCATGGGAAAATGAAGATATGGGAAAATGAAGAGAAGTGCAGTTAAAAAGGAATGTTTGAGTGTAAGCAAGTGTCTGGTCAGTGCACTTGCCTGATTGAGCTCTACAAACATTCTACCTCCTTATTAAGATCTATTACTAAACAGAGTGTGTGTACGTGCACATGTGTGCAACCACTAGCAGACTACAGACTAGTCAAACAGAAGAAACAAGATAGTTCTGTGTAATGGCTCATGTGAATGCTGTTTCTGCGTATTTGGATGCTGATAAAGACATTATACTCTGTCCATGTTGATCTGTGCAGTTGTTTTTCATCTAGTATGTGTCTACTGCTGACATGTAAAAGTTGATAAACTGATTGTCTTGGGTTAGCTGAGAAAACTTTCCCTGTTTTGACTTGGGTTTAAACAAAGACATTTCTTTCCTCCACTTCCCCCCCCCCCCCCCCCCCCCCCCTCTNCGTGGGCACAGCCATGAGGATGGCTGGGGGTGCCTGGAATGCCAGGGGAGCCGGAGCTGCTAGGAGGGGGAGGCGAGGCGTGGGCCCTGCCCCACGCTCCCTGGCGGGGGGCTGGGCCAGGACACCGGGATGAGAGTTCCGCCGCCGCTCCTGGGCTGCCAGGCACAGCAGAGCCTGTTGCATGCACCGTGCCAGTGCTTGCTTCTGCCCCCGGGGCACGAGGGGGGCCGCCGGGCAGTGCGTGGCTGTTTCCCTGGTCCGTGTCCTGGGGGCTGGCAGGGGTCGAGCACACTGCTTGGTGTCCCAGTGCCTCCGATGCCCTGGGGCTCATAGCGGGCCATGGCTGGTCAGATTGCTGGTGGCGGGCGGAGTTAAGATGCAGATGGGGGCAGAACGGCACCGGAAAGACCAATGGGGACTCTGCGAGGAGCGAGATTGCCTTCTTTGGAGTGGACTGGAGGAGTCACACAGGACGGAGATTCCGAAGAATATTTGAGGAGATGCCTCACTCACCTTGCTCTCTTCTGGCCTGAGATCTCACCGAGAGAAGCAGTGCTGCCACCTTGGAGTCACCACATGCTCAGCTGCGCTGCTGCCCCACCCCCGCCACGGCCATCAGTGCCCCCTGCCACCTACTTCAGATTAACTGAATTTTTTGGACATTGAAACGAAGAAAAAGTTGTTTTTTTTTTTTGTTGTTTGTTCACTTGTGGAACTGGTGTGGGTGGGGGTGTTGGTGGATCGTTTTTTGGGTTTTTTGGGGAGGTGGTTATTGGGCTTTCTTCGGGGCGGTGGGGGGGTGGTGTGTTTGGTATTTTAATATTTTTAAGTTAATTTTTTCCTTACCTCATAATAAATTCTTATTTCTTTAATACCTCTGTATCCACGAATTATTAATCAATAATTTGTCCATCAAACCAGGACAGTGCTCACATTACCAAATGATCAGTTATAAGGATATTATGCTTTCACGTGAGAAATCCTCAGTTACTCCACTTTTCCTGTCAAGCAAAGTATAAAAACATACTGTGCTGGAGTCATAATTAAATATTGCTGTTTCTTCTCGTTGGCAAAGGAATACCTACCTTGTGCTCTTTATTGAAAGTTTTATGTGTGGATAGCATATAAACATAATGGAAAATTCAAAATCCTTTAGAAAAGTGAATGCAATTATAAATAATATCTTCTATAAATACTTGAAATATCATGAAACCAGGGAATTACAGGGAAAAGCTCTCAGATGGAGAAGTCCTTGTAACCTCAGTTGTATAAGCCAGACTAAATAGAAAGAGATACCTAATTTAATGTGTTTCATTGATGTGGGGGAAGTTTTTAGGGATACATTTTTAAGATTTCATACACATGTATTCCCTTTACTCTTTTTGAAAAAGGGTTTGCATACATTCTGTTTTTTTAGAATATACTCTACAGCAGTAAGAACAAAAACTTATATCTTGCAGGTCCTTAACTTGAACTGGCAAATGATTTACATGTTCTGCTTTCTTTAGTTCATATGGATCAAATTTACTTGGTGGAATTGGTAGATAAAAGTCCAAATACATATTCTTGATATATATATATATATAT
>VXBA01002458.1:0-49873 GCA_013399895.1 Serilophus lunatus
CTTTCCACCGTGCTTTTTGTAACTGGATTTGTCTGTCCCACATAGGCCTTTTTAGCCATCAGTGCGCTTGCAGCAAGCTTGAGTAGAGCCCTTCCCATATCTTTGTTTGCGAAGCCTAGCCATGATGATGATTCCTATGGTGTTGATCTCTTTGCCTGAGATTCTCTTAATCTGTAGTTATTACATCTGAAAACAGTGAAAAAGCCAAACATTCCCCTATCACTTGTAAAATTATTAAAATTTGAGTCATATTAGTCCATCCTGATACCATCATTTTAATGTTACAGTTTTCTATCATTTCGAAGATCATTGGAAGAGTCTGAAAAGAAAGAGAAAGTGACTACTGATGTGGGAAGATGAGTGGGAGGAGAAATAAAGGACATTCCTTGGGACTGAGTTTGTTCATTGAGACTAAAAGTTTTAGGGCCTTCAGCATGGAAAGAAGAGAAAAAGGATCTTCCTCAAGGGAGCACTAGGCATCCTGATAACCCTCAGAGATGACTGAAGGAACAGTCTGGAACATGCTGAGCTTGTTACAGTTTGGAAAAATTGCCTAAATCATACCTGGAAGCAAAATCATCATGGTCAGAATTAGCAGTAAAGTCTTTATTTCTTTGCTGTCTGATCTAATTTGAACTTTTTCTATTTAAAGAGTTAATTAATTTTCCATAATAAATGCTCATTTCTCTGAGCTTAACCTTTCTATTCTTCATTGGGTGTTCACTACAGGGTACTTATGTCAAAGGTTTGGTGATTCAGGTTACAGTATCTTTTTGAAAGATGCTGAATTAAAAGGAAGGACAGAGAAATGTCTCTGGAAAGAGGGAAGACAGGTTAAAATAAAAAAGGTATGTTTTTGCTGAGCTATGATCTCTCCTGGATACTCTGCTTTAAATCTTACATTGAATTTAAATAGTTTAGAAACTTAGCCAGAGTAACTTTGATTAAGTCCTCAACTACGTTATTCTATATTTACATCATTTTAACCTATGCTCACTATGCTGAATTAATGGGAATAAAATTTTCTTTCAACAGGAACTATTGAATGTAGTTGTCTAAGATAAAGCTGTTCACTCTGCACATTGGGGTTCGATCCCCTGTGTCACAGGTCAGCAGTATGCATTACTGACACAGCAGTAGATAGTTAGATCTCATGCTGCCGTTTCAACTTTTTACCTCTCCTTGGTCTCAGGCTTATTGTTCTGTCACTTCAGATAATTCTTTATTATGATGGTTTGCTTTTAATAAATGATAGTTATTACAACTCAGAAACATTTGTCCTAACATGTTTCATCTGTTCACATATTTTTTATATTCAAGGTAGCACAGGGTAAAATAATATTTTTTAACTATGGATTTATGAGCAAAAATATTTACAATATTAGTGGAAAGGATGAGCATGAATTCATTGCTGCAATGATGTCATTATATTTCCCAGAATGTATGCATGTTGCATGTCCTTGATGCTTTGCTTGATTAGAATCCTCACAGCCATTTCTTCAGACCTCTAAAATGCAAGCCATTAATGTACCATCGCATGCACAGACATTTCTGAAAAACTTTTACATAGTTACTGTTGCTAGGTAAGTCGTTCTCTTGGCATCCATGTATTTAGATATGTTTCTCACTTTCTTTGTCTTAGATCTGACACAGTGACATGCATTTGTGGGTAGATGCATGCAGTCAAAGCAACTGCTGAACTATGGAAATAAAAGAAATGAAGTTAATTTCTTCAAGGTATCTTAAATATGTTTTAATTATATCTAGTCAGAACTTATACATTGGCTGGATATTTATCAAGTGCAAGGGTAAAGAACAGCAGTTACTGCTAGAAAGATATCTAAACATAGGTCAGTTATGACATACCTAATTGTCAGTAAATTACACTCCCCATGCTGAATTTTTCTTCAGGTTTTTCACTCCTAATGTACTTCTAACCAATACTTATATATGTTTTATGTACCTATTTCTGCACAACTGAATTCAAGCCAGTTTTGGATGATGTAAACAATGCAACAAATTACTTGCCCATGTGCTGAACAGGAAAGTTCCATTTCAAAACTGAGACATGAACATTGATTTCTGACTTTTAGGATTTTTGAGATGAATACATAAACTAGGTTAAAGAAAAAAAAAATCCAACAAAAATTGTTTTAAAAATCTGTATAGGTTGAACAAGAGAAAGAAAAACTCTTTATCATAAAAGGAATACTAGACTAAGTTGAGCTTTGATGTTCTACCAAGTCTTCTAGACGTTACTCTCAGAATCTTGGAATTGAACAGGCTTGCAGTAGAACTTTGGTTCTAGTACTGACTTTCTGCATAAGGATAAGATCTACCATTTGTGAATGTCAAATATACTTTCAACTGTACTGATAATATTTCTAATGGATAAATATTCACAGAAAGCAAGATATGTTGCAACTTTTATAGAAAATTTTTAGGCAATCATTTTCAAAAAGTACATGAAAATCTTAAGATCTGGCTCTTAATAACATGATGTTATGTAAACAATAGTGGAAAAATATTTTCTAGAATTAATAGATAAAATAAAGATAAAATTCTAGACCAGCTCATAATTTAAATAAAAATTTAACGGATGCATGACAAGTCAGTTCATGTGATATAGGTCTCCCTTCCTCAAAGTTTTTCTAGTTTTCACCCTGAACCATTCAATCAACTTCTTTTACTGTTAGGCATAAATATTTAATTTAAAAGCCAGAATACAAGTTGGGAGACTTGGGATGTTTGATTTGCAAACTCAAAAATATTATTAGAAAATAAGATTCTCTATGTTATTATGTTGCTGACCAGTATATCTCTAAAATGGAAGAAGGCTTAGAGGAGATAGGTGAAAAGTCTGTGCCCATGGAGCTCAGGGAATAATATGGGGTGTGATTGACCACAGCTGTTGCACAGAATCTATCAATACAACCAAAGGAACCAAAGGGGACCAAAGGAAGGCCTTTGTTTTAGATAAACAGCTGTTGACAGTTCAGTACATCAACTTGTGGTATAAAGGTTTCACTCTGAATTCCTTAAAACACCGTGAATGTCTCCTTGAGTTAGCCAGACCAGTATGGGGGAAGTGAATACACAGCACAGCCCAACTCAGAGAGTAAAAACTCAACTAACCAAACAACACTGAGCATGAGCTGGCTTCAAGCCATATTTGCCTTCCCACCAAGTGAGAACACGTGGCTTTGTGATGGTGGGTGTATTTGAGAGACAGGGACTTTCATTTGTATAATTTTTTTTTGTATATTTCTATCACTCTGTTAAATCAGAAATTCCATTTGACATCAGTTATCTCCAAACAAGTAAATATGATGTTAAACATTTGTAGTGGTTTAACCTGGGCTGGACGCCAGGGGCTCACTACAGCCACTCTCTCACTCCCCCTCACCTAGCAATAGAGGAGAGAGAATATAATGAGAGGTTTCATTACTCGTGATAAAGACTACAACAGATTCTTTGCTGATCACTGTCACAGGCAAAACAAGACTCCATGTGGGGATAATAGTTAAGTTTATTACTAACAAGATCAGAGCTTAAGAATGAGAGACAATAAGAGACACATTTTACCCCTCACCCCCTCCTTCTTGCATCCAACCTGTTCTCCCACAGCGGTCAAGGGAAAAGGTGAGATGGTGGGGAGGTTGCTATGGTCAGATGCTGTTCTCAGCTGCTTTTAGGGGAGAAGGGTCCTTCCAACCACATTCCATGGGGTCCCATCTCTCACAGGACACAGTTCCTCTCACAAACTGCTCCGGCGAGAGTCCATCCCATGGGCAGCAGCCCTTCACCCACAGCTGCCACATGGCTGATATTCCACAGGGTGCAGTCCCTCAGGCACAGGCTGCTCCAGCGTGGGCCCCACAGGCCGCGAGTCCTAACAGAGGGATCCTACTCCTTCACGGGCTCCTCTTCCCCACGGGCTACAGTCCCCTGCCAGGACCTGGCTCTACCTTGGGTCTCCCACAGGCTACAGCCTTCCCCAGCATCCACCTGCTCCGGCGTGGCTCCTCCACGGGCTACAGGTGGATCTCTGCACTCCTGTGGTCCTCCATGGGCTGCAGGGGCACAGCTGCTTCACCATGGTCTGCACCATGGGCTGCAGCTGGATCTCAGCTCCGGCGCCAGGAGCATCTCCTGCCCCTCCTTCTCCACTGACCTTGGTGTCTGCGTTGTTGTTCACAAGTTCTCACCCTGCTCCTCTCCGGCAGCCATTTTCCTCTCCTTCTAACTTTTTTTCTTTCCTTCTTAAACATGTTATCACAGAGGCGTTCCTTCAACTGCTGATTGGCCTGGCCTTGGTCAGCAGCGGGCCCAGCCTGGAGCTGGCTGGCATTGGCTCTGCTGGACATGGGGGAAACTTCCAGCAGCTTCTTGAAGAAGCCTCCTCTCAGGCCCCCGCTGCTACTAAAACCTGGCCACAGAGAAACCAAAACAACATTATATCCTCCACTCACAGAATGTCAAAAAGAACCTGGCCAAAGCGTATGAGACTCTGGCACACTGATTTCCTGCCTATTAAACATTTGATTTCTCTCTGTTAGTGTTCCATTTGCAAAAATTTAAAGTTTAGTTACATCAATGATATCATAACTAGTAATTACATAATTATTTTTTATATACACACACACATATATGTGCTATATATCTAACTCTATGAATTAAAAATATTACTTAAACAAAAGTCACATACTTTAGTATTTCTCTTCATGATTTCTCAAGATGACTTTTTTAGGGAACCAAATCACTAACATCAGAATTATTTTTTCTGCTTTCTCAGTGTCTACATTTTGTTGTAAATGAGAAGTTTGTGAAGATAAAAAATTAGGTAACTTTTCAATATTCAGTGTCACCTGGATCATCATTTCTCCTTCTTCAGATTTAATTTCTCTGATAAAGTAATATCTTAGTTTGGGGATATCAATTTTTCTTCAAGCCATACTGATTAAAGACATTATACCATTTCCAATCTGAGTCTTTTAATTTAGATGGTTTATCCCTTGCCAAAAAACAAACAAACAAACAAACAAAAAACAACAAAAAAACCCACACCAAAAAAACCCCGCAAACCAGTTAAATTAAACCGGGCTTAAAAAAACAACTGAATAACTTAAATGGTCATTAATTTTAAAACGGTGTGAAAAGTGTTATTGACTAACTTACATGGGGCATTTTCTGCAATACATGGTATCATATTACGAAAAAGAAAGCATTCTTCTGAATAAAAATAGAGAAGCAAAAATATATTTGTCCCTGAAATACCATCTGAGTTAAAGATCTAAGATCTACAAACATTCATAAACTTCTCAGCAAAATTGTGTAATCTGTTTCCTCCTATCCTCCACTCTACATTTTTCTAAAGCCTTTGGTTTTCTATTATTGAAGGACAATCAGTTCTGGATTAGGATAGAGCTAGAGACAAGATCCATATAACTCTCTATGTATGCAGGGAGGAAAATGCCCTGGAAAATTCTACTGGGCCCGACTGATATCCCTGGGCAGCTGCTCAGTGCAGAGCAGGAACCTGGAGTGCCAGCTGCTTCCTGGCTCCCAGGCAACCAAGGGGAAGTTGGGAAGCTGGACAGTACCAGGCAATAGGCTCCTGTGGGGTTGTTAGGAAGAAGAAGTCAGTGGTCATTATCCAAGAGCTCTGGAGTGGACAGCTGCAATAGGTATGTCTGGGGTCATCAGGAACCAGACAATAGCTCCCATAAGTGATTATTCCTGTTAGCCTTGGTAGATCATTCACCTGAATCATACCCTGAGTAGAATGATACCATTGTTACAGATTGGAGCATCTCTCTTACTGATGGAGCGAGGCTGAGGGAGCTGGGCCTGTTCAGCCTTGAGAAGAGAAAACTAAGAGGGGACCTCAT
The DNA here is from genome assembly GCA_013399895.1 of Serilophus lunatus. Classification (NCBI taxonomy): domain Eukaryota; kingdom Metazoa; phylum Chordata; class Aves; order Passeriformes; family Eurylaimidae; genus Serilophus; species Serilophus lunatus. The sequence goes on from VXBA01002458.1 coordinate 5,892, forward strand.
CAATGCCCGTAAATATGTGAAGGGAAGATGTCAAGGGAATGGAGCTAAGTTCTTCAGATTTGCCAAGCAGTAGGACAAGAGGCAATGGGCAGACCCTAATGCACAGGAAGTTCTACTTGAAAAACTTCTTTACTGTGTAGGTCACTGCGCACTGGAACTGATTGCCCAGAGTTTGTGGAGTCTCCCTCACTGGAGATATTCAAGAACTGACTGGATGCAATGCTATGCAATGTGCTCTAGGATCTCCCTGTCTGAGCAGGGAGGTTGGAGTAGATAGCCCACCGTGGTCCCTTCCAACCTTACCCATTCCATGATTCTGTGATTTTTTGTAAAAAGAAAAAAAATTTTTAAAAATCCAGTAATTACTGACCTGGAATGCAGGTCCCCGTTGCATGGGGAGTGGCCCCGGGGTGCCCCCACTGCCCTCACCAATGGCCCCATGCTCTTGGGGGGCCCAAGGGAGCGAGAAGGCGTCGCTGCTGATCCTACCCTGGGTGAAGAGCAGGCAAGAGCGAGGACTGTCCCAGTCCCAGCCCCAGTCCAGCCCGGCAAATAGTGGTGGGGGGAGACAGGGGAGTGGCCCGCCGAGAGCAGACCCCCAACTTTTTCTTAGGGGAAACAGGATTTTACCCAGGCAGGTAAGTGGCCCCTTCTTACCCTCCCTCCCCTCCCCCAAAGCCCAAGGACCCCCCACAAGACCCAAAGCCCTCTTTGAGCACCCCCAGAGATCCCAGCACCTCTCAAACCCCTATACTAAACTAAATCATCATGCAATCCTATAAACAGTGATCCTAAGTGAGATCCTTTGAACTCTCCCGAACCATAGCAGATGCACTAACACCTCTTTTTGAATGGGATGCCTAAGGTTCTCATAAACAAAAAATGACAATGAGATCTGGGCTGATATTCCATATATATATACTCCTAGAAATTCAATCCGTGCCTGTTGAGAAATGCTAAGGGATTTGACATGAGCAATTTTCTGGACTTAAGGGGAATATTTTGATAGGTACCTTTACACTCCTAGATACAGGTATACACATCTCTATGCCTGCATCTTGCATGTGAATTGATTATTTCATGAATGTTTTTACTGTGAATCTATAATTGTCTCTGTTATGATTGTAGCAAATTCTATTGAATCCCTTTACAGATGTCGAATTATGCAATGGTTAAGTGCTTATAAACCTTTTTGCACTCTTATCTTTTGTATCCATATACCTTACACTCTAACTCTTTAGCATACTCAGTCTCTGTGTAAGTCATTCTAAATTGATTCTAATACAATTTTCCTATGTATGCTTCCATCTATGTAATAAGTATTGGAGTAAACATTGACAAAAAACTCTGTTAAAGTTTCTACTCTGTTAAAATAAATTCCTAAAATGCCAATATGCTTGATGGTGATTCTTTAGAGCAAACCAAACCAGTAACTCTAGGCAAAGATTTAAGGCAATTTAAGAACAGTAGGATATTTCTCTTGGGTGTGTGTAGTCGTTTGAAAAAAAAGGCTTTTGAAGGGAGGTGTAAGAGAGAAACCCCACTTACCTGAGTTAAAATTAAATTTTTCCTCAAATTTTTCCTGTTTCCCTGAAGCGGGGAGAGGGGGGGAAGCCGAGATGAAGGCAGCCCTATCCCAGGCAGGGCAGGGGGTCGCCCCCGGCGAGGACCGGGGAGGAGGGAGGGACCCTTGTTTCAACTGCTCTCCCGGGGTTTGGGGAAGGAAGCTGGGATCGGGGGGCCGGGACAGAGCAGGACCTGTGCCAGTCCCAGTGCCCCCAAGGCCGGGGCCGGGCGGCAACAGCTCCTCGTTTCCCAGGGGCCGCCCCCCCACCCCCACCCCCGGCCGGGGCCGGGCAGCGGCTTATCTCCCCGGGCTCCTGGGAGCCAGGGGCAGATCGCTGTCCATTGCTGCGCATGGCCACGGGGACCGTCCCTTCCCGCATGGGCACGGCAGCTTCCCTGGGCAAATGGTGGCCTGGGGACACAGCCGCGGGGAAGCCTCGGTGTCCCTCCGGGGCGGCAGCTTCTCACTCCCACCCTGGGGAGCGGGGCCAGCGGCTCACAGCCCCGGGCCGACCGTGGCCGGGAGTTTCAGCACCACAGCTGCTAACGGAGAGCGATAGAGAGCTCGCCCTGGCACCGTCTTGGCGCTGTGGCATCTCTGAGGTGCTGCAGCCATGAGAACAAAGATGGCGCCTAACGACTGAACTCGTGAGTTCTTCAACGAGAAAACACCGGAAACTGAGGCGGGGCCCGACTGGCTGGACGGATGGGAAGCCAGCTTGGCCAGGAGGAAGGTGATGATATTCACGTGAGACGGCGAAGGCTTAAAAGTTGAAGCACGGNGAGCTGGTTTTCACCTGTGTTTGTGTTTTTTCAGAGAGCTTGGAGGGCTCAAAGTCCTTCGGAGAGAGGGAAAAGAAGGAGAGACACCTTTTCCTACCCTTCCTCCCTGTTACTTTCAGTCACCTGGCTGAAAGGAACAGTTCCCTTCCTTTTTTTGTTTTTTTCCCTTTTTGTGTGGTTTTTTTCCCTTGCGTGTTGGGGGTCCCTCAATGTAATTCTGGGGTCTCCTGTGGCTTACCCTACCTCTCTAATTCAATTCCCCTGGAATAAATTTTTCTCCTGCTGACCATTCTATTCAGTCTTTCCGTCACCTTTATTGAATCTGCCCCCGAATGCTAAACGGTGGGTCAAACCACTACAGTGTGGCAATGCTGTAAACCAACAAATATTACCACTTACTCCAACAAGAAATAAGAAGATAGTCTTCACCTTTAGCAAAGAAAGACCACAAACAGAGACGAACCAAGAGTATGTAAATCCTGTGTTATTATTTATATAGGAGATTGATAATCTTTAAAATAGACCTTAATGTAGAAGACAGGACCACGGAGTATTTAATTCCTTTCCTGAACTGAGGCAAGGAGCTGTCCAAGTCAAACACGTATCTTCATAGATGTATGGTGAATGCTCAATTTATTGACAAAAAGTTGCGGTTTAAATAACAGTTCATTTCCGTACACATAGGGCATGCACTCTGTTCTACTACAACATTGGTTCATCTGCCTTGCCCACGCACCCCAGCTAGCAAGCTGATTGGATAAATATTTGCATACTCACACCCCTTACAACGTAATGCTCTATTCTTTACTTCTCTCATCCTTTCTGCACATTCTTTAAGTTCCCTCTTTGATCTGCACATTTCTAAGTTCTCTCTTTGATTGGGCTACATTCTTATCTTTAGGGCGCCAGCATGGCTGAGGCCCCACTGTGTCCTCTATCTGATAAGAATCCCTCAACACTGAACACCTTCAGGTATACTTAGTATCAGCAAGTTAGACAAAAATGTATAGTGGTATCATACAAGTTGCCCACTTTGTATTTGTGGCTACTTAACAGATTTGATTAGGACCACAAAGAATTTCTTTATATTGCAGCAAACACAATTCATTTTACATAACAGGAACTAGAAGATGAGGTAGAATGGAATAGAAAATTAAACCACGTTTGCAGAAAGAGAATACTTCATCATTCAGGACATTTGAGAATAGGTTGTATATCTGTAGGGACAGCTGACCCTGTGCTAAGGTAAGTGAATGAAATACAAGATCATAGTAAATTCCTGGATAAGCTGGCAGCCCGTGGCTTGGACAGGAGCATTCTGTGCTGGATTAGGAACTGGTTGTATGGCTGAACCCAGAGAGTGGTGGTGAATGGTACCACATCCAGTTGGTGGCTGGTCACTAGTGGTGTCCCCCAGGGATCAGTGTTGGACCTAGGCCTGTTTAATATCTTTATTGATGATCTGGACAAGGGAATTGAGTCCATCATTAGCAAGTTTGCAAGACTGCTCCCCAAGCTGGGAGCAAGTGTTGATCTGTTAGAGGATAAGAAGGCCCTTCAGAGAGACCTTGACCAACTGGAAAGATGGGCTGATTCCCATTGGGTGAGATTTAACAAGTCCAAGTGCCAGATTCTACACTTTGGTCACAATAACTCCATGCAGAGCTATAGGCTGAGGACAGAGTGGCAGGAGACTGGTCAGGTGGAGAGGGACTTGGGAGTATTGGTAGACAGAAAACTTAACAGGAGTCATCAGTGTGCCCAGGTGGCCAAGAAAGCCAATGGCATCCTGGCCTTTATCAGGAATATTGTGGCCTGTAGGACTAGGGAAGTTATCCTTCCCCTGTACTCAGGAGTGGTTAGGCCACACCTTGAGTACTGTGTCCAGTCCTAGGCCTCTCAATTTCAGAAAGACATTGAAATGCTCAAATGTGTCCAGAGAAGGGGAAGGAGGATGGTGAAAGAGCTGGAGCACAAGCCCTACGGGGAACAACTGAGGGAGCTGGAATTGTTTAGCTCAGAGAAGAGAATGATCAGGGTAGACCTTATTGTTCTCTACAACTACCTGAAAGGAGGCTGTAGTCAGGCGGGGGTCAGTCTCTTCTCTCAGGCAACCAGCGACAGAACAAAAGGACAGTCTCAAGCTCCATCAGAAGAGGTTTAGTCTTGATATTAGGAAAAGATTTTTCACTGAAAGGGTGATTCACCATTGGAATGGGCTGCCTGGGGTGTGATGGAGTCACTGTCACTGGAGGTATTTAAGAGAAGACTGGATGAGGCATTTAGTGCCATGGTTTAGATGATGGGTTGGTGTTGGGTTATAGGTTGGACTTGATGGTCTGAAAGGTCTCTTCCAGCCTCATTAATACTGTGATACTGTGATCTCATTTACACATTTACATGACAAACTGTTATCTCTCACAACTGTAATACAGATTTTTCAACAACAGACCAGAAGAAGAATGAAAACTTAAAGCTGGGTCAATTTGAATGACATATGCCAAGTGACAAAAAGCAAGAGCATTTGGCTTTTAAAACATAGTGTGTCATTTAATCTTCATAAAGCTTTTTAATTTATGTAGCACCTTTCATTTTAGAACACTTAGGACGTTATTCAGTGCACCACTAGAAAGCAGTTTCTTCTGAATTGATCCGTAGTAAGGATAGCAAAAGCAACTATACTTAAGTGAAACCCTGTCTATTTTTTAAAATTATAATTATTTTAGAATGTTTCAACATGTGCTCTACCTGGAAACAAAAATATCTGCCTTACAGACATGAAATAAATTAATTCTGCCTGAATATTGACGTTTGGATTCAAGGCTATTATTTAACATTTGCTTCTACTGTAGAAGTCCTCATCATAAGTTTTTTGTAGCAATGCCAGACACAAAAAAGATGGTCTTTTCCCTTTACTTTAAACCATATATATGTTATAAAACCAGAAAACATAATGCAACAAAGATGTTCAAATTGTCCAAGAATGAGCAATTGTGAGACACCAGCTGCGTTCCTCCGAGTATTTCTATAGCAAAGCTGAGCTATAAGAAGGGTTTTCACTGGGGTTTCCAAATTGGCTGCCTATTTTTTTGTGAGTTTACAAAGAGTTTTCCACAAACCCATGAACAACAAAAGCAAGGTTACTTCTTAGGAAGAAAATTGTTAAATTGGTAGTAAAATTTCTGCAGTGCTGAAGTGGAAGGAAGAATCATCATCCCAGCAGTGTGTAAGAAATGCTGGGTAGATTGTGTGCTGTGAGAAAAAAAGATGTTAAGTTTGACATATTTGACAAGATCAGTCCTTATGATTTCCATTTTAACTGGATAATTTTCACAGTATGTAAAAGAGAATTTTTTGAGATCAGAAAAAGAAGATGGCAGCACAAAAACCATGAAATGATGAAAAATTTCTACATCAAATTGTTTTTGGAATAAAGAATCAAGTATGAATGTTAAATATATTTTAAAGGAAGGAACAAGTTCCATCAGAAGTCTCATTCTCAGAGTGCATGTGATGCCTTAAGAGGTATGCTTAATATTTTGGAGAATTTACTTTAGCTAGGTAGATGGATAACTTGGAATATTAAGGGCCAGAAGAGCTTGTGCTCCTGTGTGTTTGCATTCTTGTTTATAGGTAAGTGAGGTATAAGACAAAGCATAGAGTTAGGCTTTCAGGCCTTCTAGAGGCTGTACATAGGTGGGGTTAAGTAACAAGGGACAATTCTTTTGGATATTGGGGGAACATAGAAGTAAGACGGACTTTAATTGGATAGTATGGGGGATGGGCACTCTAGATGTTATAAAAATGGGGAGATTGTTATGATTTTTCTCTTTTGGATCACAGACTTGGCCAGTAAAGTTGCATTCTTCCTTCACCTCTGTAAATGACGTGTTTGTGTTATTTCTTATCTCATCTGTTTCAGGCAACACATGGTTTCGTTGTAGTAATTTCACTTGTCTTGGATTTCAGATCCATTTCAGAAAGCTTTACTTTGGCTTTGTTTTTTTCCTGTGAGACATTATGCATATGATTATTTCTGTAGTCTGTGTATATTATCTACCTCATATATTTTCTTTTTCTTCATATCTTTCAGTTTATGCCTCCCAGGAAAATTTCTTATTGCTTTTTCAGTCTGTTGGATCTCAACCTTGGTTGTCTTATGGCCAATGCGAATCTTGACTCCAGAAAGGAATAAGAATTCTTACTCTGTAAAACATCTCTGTCATCAACCATGCAGAAAAATAAAAGGATAATTTTTGTGGAATACTTTTTTTCTCAATGTCCCAAAATTCCCTGAATTCTTCTCTCCAACCGCACATTTTCTCAGCAGATGCTTACTGTATATGCAACTGCCTATGTTGCTTTTTGGGTTTGGGGTTTTTCAGGGAAAAAGTATAATTGCCTGGGCAATGGACTAAATCATCTATCATAGTTTGCTTACCTGTTTTGACATTTTTAAAGAACCGTAGAGGCAATTGATAGTTATCTTCATTTTTGTTGGAAAAGATTTACTGACAGTTCCTGTGTCTTTCTGCACTTAATTATAGGAGCTGTGGCTTTGACTGTCTTCTAAAGACCCGTTTTAGTCAAATTGAACTCAGAATATGATGATTGAAAGAGCTCTTGTTGACTTCAGTTGATTCTGCCATCACACTGAGCTAGTGAAATGAAATCTAGCATATTTCCATATAGGTGCCCTTAACCTACCGCCTAAAATGGCAACACAGGTGGAAGATAATGTACATCTATCTGGAAATAAAAAAACATAGCCATTTACACTATCTTGGAAAGTTCGATTTTGGATTAGGAAATTGATTGTATAATCCTGTTTCATAGAAGGGAATGAAAATGGCATTTTGGCAGCAGTTACAGAGGACCTTCTTTTCTGTTTTCTCCAGCTTCTATTTATGATGTTGTTTTGGTGAAAGTTATTTTTCTTGCATGTCACAGAATGTGGGTCTTTTGTTTGGTTTGTTTGGTGTTTTTGTTTTGTTTTGTTTTTCCACAGAGATTATATCCATCCCTTAATCTGCACTTTAAAAATGTCATACTAATGACTAGCAAAAATTTTTCCCCACTTACGCTCAACTAAGTTTCCACAGAATATATGAGTTTTTTCTTGTAAATTCAGCTAATTTCCTTGGAAGATTTTTGTGTTCATTACTCAGTGTGGGTTTTTTTTTATTCTTTTGTGGTATTTTTGTTCAAAAACATCTCAAGATCACTTAGAAAGCATTTAGAAACCTTGCTAAACTTATCCTCAGTGTCTGTAGTGCTCTGAATTCAAAATTGTCAATAAGCAATGCAGTTTTGAATATTCAGGAGTAATAATCATGACAAATGTTACCTTTCTACCAACAGTTTGGGTTTGTTTCTGGTTGTCTTGCAGTGTATAAAATGTGTATTCCAAGTGGCCTCTTGGAAAAGCTGAAGAATTCCTAAGAAAGCTATAATATTAAAATATTATAGAATATATATTAAAATATATAAATATTAAAATATTATAGGACCTATCACACGACTTTCCTTACCTTGATTAAAAAAATAGACCACAGTAAGGTCCTTGAAAATTTGATTTCACTGACCAAGTCCAAGTGAGTTAGATACTCTTCAAATATATTTAAAAATTGCAGAACTGTGAACAATTTTTACTACTATTCAACTTCATCTTCTAGTCACTACTCTCTTTGATTAAAGCTAGTGGGACTTTTGAGTGAACAAGAGTTTTAGGGTCAAGCCTCCAGTGCCGACAAAACATTGAAGAGAAATACTTCTACCACAAATACTGCGAATGCTCTGCCATCATTGTGCTCTTGAGTGAAAAATATTCTCAAACAGCTGTCCAGCTTTTTGTAAGTGCACTTGAGCTGGGAAAGGCCAAAGACTGCCCTTGATTTGTGTTCTTCCAGGTGGAATCTGGCCAACGTCAGGTCAGAGTCTTTCCTTTAGCAATTCATTAGACTGAGAATCATAGAATCATTTAGGTTGGAAAAGAGCTTTAAGATCATTGAGTCCAATCATTAACTCAAGACTTCCAAGTCTGCCACTGAAGGATTTCCCCATGTGTCACATCTACACTTCTTTTAAATACCTCTGAGGATAGTGACTCCAACACTTCCTTGGGATGGTTTGCTCTAATGCTTGATGACCTTTTCAGTCAAAAAATTTTTCCTAGTATTCAGTTTAAACCTCTCCAGGCCCAGCTTGAGGCCATTTCCTTTTGTCCTATCACTTGTTAGTGGGGAGAGGAGACTAATACTCACCTTACTACAACCTCATTTCAGGTAGTTGTAGAGAACGATAACGTCCCTCTTCAATCTCCATTTCTCCAGGCTATGCAACCCCAGCTCCCTCAACCACCTCTCATAAGATTTGTGTTCCAGACCCTTCTCCAGCTTTGTTGCCCTTGTTTGGACACGTTCTAGTACCTCAGTGTCCTTCTTGAATTGAGGGGTCCAAAACACAAGATTCAAGATGAGGCCTCACAGAGCCAAGTACCAGGGATCACTGCTCTAGTCCTGCTGGCCACAACATTTCTGAAGCTAGCTAGGATGATGTTAGCCTTCTTGGACACCTGGACACACTCCTGATTGATAATCAGCCTCTGTCTGTCTACCCTGGGGATGGAGAAGTTGAGCTATTAACTCATGCTTATCTTTCAAAGTGGTTGGCTAACTAAGGATGAAAACCTATATGTTTTATGAAGTCTACATTTTTAAGTTAAACCTAGTTAATTATTAATTCAATCCATTTAAAATTCCTGAAATTGTTTTGCCGTTCTGACCATTGGTGGCTAATCTGAGTATGAAGATTGCAGTCCTAACCTGGAGGACCTGGAGCTGTGGAAGCAGAACAAACAGCCTACATGCTTTTTTCACAGAGTACTCTGCAGAGCTGCCAGATGACAAATATTGCACAATTGATAGTTGGAAGGCTTTCTTATTTTCTGTTCCTCAGATTTGGACTTTATTTCATGTCATGATAAATATTTAGAAATAAAAAGCTAGAAAGAAGCATGAACTAAAAGTTTTTCAAAAGATGACAATTGAGTCTGTTTTAGCAATCCACCAAACTGCTCCTCTTATTTTAATGTGTACCAGAGGTTTAGACAAATGGCAAGAGAGCAAAATTTATTCCTGATGTCTCAAACTGAGGTTGGTTAGATGTGGAAAACTGATACCAAATAAAGATTGTCATTACCTGCACTAATATTTTTTGGTCATGCAGCATGTATGATTTGTAGTTTGCACAGATCCATTTTTAGCAGGAAACTGAAACTGTAGCAGGCTACTGCATTGTACTCATAAAAAGACAAGCCACAGCCTCAAGATTTGTTTTGGGAAGGAAACAGCATACAGTCCGAATGCTGGAATAAGTGCTGATACTATATACATCCTTGTCATAGTTGGGGAAACTCAGGTTCCAGAAGACAGATAGTTTTTTCAGTTTTAATGATGTTCATGCACTTGAAGCTATGTCCTCTGAAATGTTTTACTGTGCTGCAGATCAGTTGTATTCAGCACAGAAGTTTCTTTTTATCTAAAGCAATCAACCTCACTTACCATTTAAAGCAGACTAGTTCAAGCATGCTCATAAAATTACAGGTTTGCTGTCAAGGCAGTTATGGCTGTCTCATAAATTTTCATTTAACTAGCTGTACTTTCTGAAGTTTATATTCTGCAATGGTCTTGTTACTGCCACAATATAATTTTGATTTTAAGTTGATGCATATTTAAAAATTGCACTATTATGTCCCATGATATTGACAAAACTTCTTAGTCTCCTGGATCCTGCCATGCCTGACTTAAGGCAAGCCATAAGTAGGCACAGATCACTCTATTCAGTTTTGTTCATTTAGTGGATGACCATTAAATATGTTCACTGAAAAAGAGCAGATTTCCCACATGATGAACAAAGGCTGAATCTCTTATCAAAATTTTTAGGGACACTGAATACATTTCTTGTCTGTATCCTGATCGACGTATCCAGAGCAGTCACGTGTGCTATTTTTAGGATGGACAGATTTTCTAATTACATATTTCATCTGATTGAAGTCAAAGTCTCAGTGGTCTGTGTTTTTTTTAATGAACCTTTGTGCTTCAAGACATTCTTCACAGTATAGTCCATTAGTTTGTTAAATAGTTTCTGTGCATTTCCAGATCTGTTTGGTTTTGGGGGGTTTTTTTGCAATTCAGAAGAAAACCATTAAGACCAAAGTATTAAATTTAAATAAACTACAAAAAAAACCCCAGATACATACTTGTGAAAGACATTATCTCTATTTAAAATTTTAAGATATCGTAAGGATGCAGTAAACTCCCTAGCACTGGAAAAAACCCCTGAAGTTGCTACTTCAGGACCTCGTGTTTTCTCATCTTTTTGCAATACTAGAAAAGTTTAAAAGTTAGTGAAACTGCTTGAAAGATTTATAAAGTATAATGTTTTGCAGTTGATTTTTATGTAAGTTTTCACATTACAGCAGAGGAAATTGTGTCTATTCTCTTAACATTAGGACTGAATTACTGTTTGATAAGAAACCATTCCCTTAATGGGAGCCTCAATGGAGCTTCAATGGGAATCTTTACTTCATATAGAATGAGCTGTAACAAATATTTTTCCAAAAAGGACGATGTAATGTGCCTGTGTGACTTTGTGCTTCGGTCATAACCCTTTGACAACTATTTGAATCTTTACACAGTTTTCCTGCAGAGCTGTATTCCATAAAAAAATAGACATTCACTGCTGTGAATTTTTAAAATCTTTTTCCTACCTTTTTATCAAGGTTTTAATGTTTTGGCAAGCATGGTTTTTCACAGTTGTGACAGTTTTGAGAATAGTATCTATTAAAGAGATGTAGCACTCTTTACAAAACAATTACTCTTATAACTCTTATACTCTTATAACTATGTAAAATCTATAGATTTAGTTAGATAACTGTTTATATTGACTTCTATTGGCCTATTCAGGAGGCTTAAATTGTACATGTATTTGGAACACTCGCTAGTCTTTTACTCAAAGATACTATTGAAGTGCATAAGAATGTCCTAGCCCATAGTAATGTCTATGTTGAGGTTAAGAATCACTAATGCATTTCTTAATATTTTCTGTCACTAAACTGCTCAGTTTCCATACTGTTAGAAGTGCTACATTTGTGTTAACTTTTCTGTCACATAGGCTGCTTTAGTCTACCTTGTTGATATACCTCAGCTACCTGTTACAACAAAATATAAATGTCAGACAATTTAAAATTAAAAACAAAAAAACACAAACAAACAAAACTACAAAACCACAAAAACAATAAAATCCACTCCTATTATTTGCCTTCAGAGTAAGGTTAAGGGGCATGCCTGAGAGATCCAGTGCCTGGGAATTAAGTGGCAAGACAGATTCCAGCAGAGGTAATCAACAAGATCACAGTAATGTCTCCACTGACCAGCAAGAAGAAAACACAAGCTTTCCTAGGTGCTGTAGGTTTCTGGAGGATGCACATCCCAGAGTACTGCCAGATCACAAGCTCTCTCTACCTGGTAACCCACAAGAAGAATGATTTCTACTGGGGTCCCAAACAGCAACAAGCCATTGAACAGATCAAACAGGAGACCAATCAAGCAGGGGACCTTGGGCCAGTAAGGACAGGACCAGATGTGAAGAAGGTGCTTTATTCTGCAGCTGGGGATTATGGTCCTTCCTGGAGCCTCTGGCAGAAGGTGCCTGGGGAGACTCAAGGCTGATTATTTGGATTTTGGAGCTGAAGCTACAGAGAATCAGAGGGCAACTATACACCAATGGAGAAGAAGATTCTAGCAGCCTACAAAGGACTTCAAGCTGCCTCAGAAGTTACTAGCACAGGAACACAGATTGACCTGTCAGCACAATTACCAGCGCTAGGGTGGATGTTCAAGGGAAAGGCTCCCTTTACACATCATGCCACTGACATCTCATGAAGTATGTAGACTGCCCTGATCACACAACACACCCAAATAGGAAATCCTAATTGCCCTGAGATCGTGGAGACAATCATGAATGGGCCTGAAGGTGAGAACTTCAGTCTAGCAGATAAAGACGAAGAAGAGCAGGTGGCACATGCTTAAGAAGCTCCACTATACAATCAATTGCCAGATGACAAAAAGCATTATGCTCTTTTCACTGACAGTTCCTGTCACATTGTAGGGATGATCTGCAAAATGGAGAGCAGCTGTATGGATGCCTCATATGACAAGTTTTAGATGTGATTGAAGGACAAGGTGGATCAAGTAAATTTGCAGAGCTCAGAGCCCTGCAACTGGCCTTAGACATTACCAAACAAGAGAAATAACCAAGGCTTTACTTCTACACTGACTTCCGATGGTGACCACTGATGGTGGCCAAACCCTGCAGGGAAGAAGGTCAATTGGAAGCGCAAAGGAAAACTCATCTGGGCTTCCAAAATGTGGCAAGACATCGCTGCCCCAATAGAGGAGCTATCATGGCAGTTCACGGCAGTTATGGAGATGCACATGTGCCTAAGAGTCGAGCCAATGAGGAACACTGTTACAATGAGCAAGTGGAATGTACTGCACAAGTGTCGTAGGTGGATCTAGGCTTGGAGCACAAAGGAGACCTGTTCCTACCTTCATGGGCCATTATGCCTCAGGTCATCAAGGAAGGGATGCCACCTATCCCTTCCTTGGCAATGAAACTGAGGGGTGGATTTAACCATGAACACTCTCTTACAGGTTATCCACAATTGTTAGATATGTGCTGCAATTAAGCAGGCTAAGAGAGTAAAGCTCCTGTAGTATGATGAGGGGTGGACCAAGTATAGATATGGAGAAGCCTGGTAAATTGATTACATCACACTGCCGCAAGCCTGCCGAAGTAAAAGCTATGTGATTACCATCAACTACCAGATGGCTGGAGACATACCCTGTCTAGAACACCATCCTGGATCTTGGAAAGCAAGTCCTGTTGGCAATATGGCGTCCCAGAGTGAATTGAGTGAGGAAATGGGACTCGTTTCAAGAGTAGCCTAGTTACCATCTGGGCTAAAGAGCATGGTATTGAGTGTGTGTATCATGTTCCCTATCATGTATCAGCCACTGGGAAGGTTGAATGGTGTAATGGATTGTTGAAGACAGTTTAAAGGCACTGGGCAGAAGGACTTTCAAACATTGTAATCAGCACCTAGCAAAAAACTACTTGATTAGTGATTACTAGAGGCTCTGTCAATCAAGCTGGCCCTGCCCAACCAGAGCCCCTTCACACTACAGATGGAGATAAAGCCCTGTAGTGCACCTGAGAGGTATGTTAGGGAAAATGGTCTAAATTAGTCCTGCTTCGAGCAAAGGCAAACCCATTCATAGGATTGTTTTTCTTCAAGGACAAGGGCGCACTTGGTAAGTGATGCAGAAAGATGGGGAAACATGGTGTATACCTCTAAGAGACTTAATTTTTGGATAAACTATCTGTAACACTGTGCCTGTTTGTATGTATTTGTAAATGTATACATAATTGAAATATGTATCTTTATAGCTGGAAGTTTCAAATCTGATATAACATGATGGTATGAAAAAATATGGGGTGGATAATCTTATAATTCAGTTAAGGAATTTTTTTCATATCATCACACAGATTTGTGGAGGAGATGCGAGAGACTGTTCCTCTCCCCGCATCAGCAGCCTCACACTCCCAGATCCAAGCTGCACAGGGGATGTAGGCATGGGTGGAGGGCCCAAAACAGATTAAGGAAAAGAAAGAAAAGAGATTAAAAGAGTAAAGAAAGAAGGAAGAAGTGATTAAAATAACAGAATTAAACAGCTACCACTGAAGAATCCTGTGGAATTCACATCACAATGGCAGATCCCGACAGAAAAGGCAAGAGGGAGACCTGTGTTGTTGTATTTTTGTGGTCTGGCTACAGTGGCCACCCCTCCCAGGTGGAACATTGGGGTCACTGACCACTCAGTGCCCACCAGGCCAGAGTGAGGAGTGGTGCAGCTAATAAGAGGCTCCAGGGGGCATGGTGTGGGTAGGCTACCAGACAGGCCTTTTTGTTTGACAGCCTTTGTCACATGGCATTCAACAACCATGCTCTTTCCATGTGTGAGGTTGCAGGCTTGGCCCTCCCTGCAGGAACAAACAGCTCCTGCACACCACCACCCCCCACATACACTAACTGTTTTGTCCAGACCCTAATTGTTGCCTGGTGGGTGAGATAAGAAAATGAGAGAAACATGCAGTGAGGGGGAGAAGCAGCTTTGCTGACGATGTCTGATGATCCAAAGAGAAAAATCATAATAATCTCCTCATTTTTATAACCTTCTCAGTGCCCACCCATCATATCATCCAACTAAAGTCCATCTTACTACTATGTCCCTCAAATATCCAATAGAACGGTCCCCCATTACCTATCTCCACCCCAGTCCAGTCCCTTGTAGGCCTGGAAGCCTAACTCTGTGTTTGGACTTACTACCTCACTTATCTACACAGAAGAATGCAAATATTTTGAACTCAGGATGTTCTTGGCCTCTAATATTCCAAGTTAGCCAGCCACCTAACTCAAGTGAATTCCCCAAATCTCAAGCATATCCCTTAAGGCATCAAAATAATTACATAATCAAGTGAGATTGGAATCCAATATTTCACATAGGCCTTTACTTCTTCTAAAATAGCAGTTTTATTTTCTGGATGAGCTACTATTTCCCTAATTTTGTCAGAATCTCATAAATATTCTCTCAAGGCATCATTTCAAAATACATTAGGAAATCATTCAAGTTCATACAATAGTGATGTTTGAACATCCCTTTCCCTGTAATCGATGACAACAGTGGCAAATGGCCAAGCCAGGTTGGTGTGAGATAGGCAGTCTATTCCTCCACTGAGAGGGAATAGTATTCCTGAGCTTTATTCTGTTTGTTGCTAGCTGCTAAAAGTGTGCGTTGCAGTAGAAAAATCATCTTTTTTTTCTTAAATCATGTTTGTTGGTTTGTTTTTAAAAGTACCATCAAAACTAGGGTAGAAATCAGCTGTTGCATTTTCTATCAACTGAAAAATGCAAAAAGTACACAAAATATTGAGTAATTTTCTAATTTATGAGCACTTTAGTCCAATACGTATCACGTCAGGTAAAAATCTGTTCATTTGATGAGATCCATATATAGAACTGAGCACTGAGTTGAAAAAATAACTTCACAAACCCGCTTCTTCCCTGCCATCTAACTTTGCTAGGCAATCAAGAGCATACTTGTACTGTACATCATGATCTAGATCAGAGATCCTGAAGCAAACACCAAAAGGTTAACTCTGGGATGGAAACAGTACAGCTTCATCAATTTGGTTTAATTCTACTTATGGATGTGAGGTTCGTTTCTATATGCAATCCTGCACTGTGTAAGCAAATAGGGATCTGTTTTATTATATTGGACTGCACTGCAGAAGCATATGTGAAGCCTCATCAGAAAAAATTCCTTTAGGGGTGCTATGCACATATATAACAAGACACACCCATAACCTGCCTTGATGACACCAAGCAACTAAAACCTAACTACTGCTGAGAACTTCACATGTTGACTGTGCTGACTCTTATGTCCAGCCCCATGGTATTTACTTGATCACTTCCTTCGAAGTTAGGTATTGATACTGAAGAAGTCACCACTTCTGGTCTAAGCAGCTTAAGCATCTCTGAGGTCTAGCTTAAGAAATAGAGTGTTCCATGAACAAGAAAGTATTAGAAAATCTGCAGTATATTCTGTCCCTCCACCTTGATCTGTTAATATTTTTGATACAGAAGTACATGAATTTGTTTTCATTTGAGAGCTCCAGTAATCTCAATTAACCACTCCAGCCTATACATTTTTTTCTGCTTCTTCATCCTTCTCCTGCTGCAAGCCTGGAAATGCAGCCCATCTATTATTTGCTGTTATAACATTGTAATTTGCAATTCCACCTAAACTTGGTTGGTTTGTTGGTTGGTTTCCCCTTGGTGTCAGCATTTAACATTTAACACTTCAGGCTATGAGAGAGTTGGAATCCAGTTATTGCTACAGTGTTTCATATTTGAATGTTTCTACTAATCCAGCAGGAAAAGTACCCACACTGAATTTGTGTGCATAATTACAGCATAACTAGGATTTTAATTACCATAACCAAAAACATCATTGCTATTCTAAGATCATGAAGCAAACTCAACAAAAATGCCATGTAATACTGTACATACTGCAGTGTTAAAGCAATCCTAACAGCATTTACTATTGGGCATTTTTCAGGCTTCAAATATAATGAATTCCCTAGACATCAGTTAACATTTAAGGATTGCCTCATTTCTCTGTGCAGCTTCATCACTGCATGCACATATCATCTCCATTTACAGAGTTTTAACCTGCACAGTTCAATTTCATGTTCTCCAGGAAATGTGGGGGAGGGTACTTATTATCTCTAACCCCAACCTAAGATCTCAGTCTGTTCAATCAGCAGTGAAAGGCATTAAGATAATTCATCTTAAATCAGATTTTATTACTCTAGTGCTTTATTCTCAAATTACTTCTAAATGATTCTGGCTTAAATAATAGTATAAAAAACACTTATTGATTCAGAAAAGGAAATTGATCATGAAAGCATGTGGCTACAGTTCAGTCTGAGATATCCACTATTACCAGGTATATTTTCTGTCTTGAAGGACAAATCATGTTCCTTCATTGTATCAGTTAGGCAAGTTGCAAATCTCTTGGTACAGTATTTCAGGATTTATTTTGTTATCAATAAATAAAAACTTGATTTAACAGAATTAAGAAGTTAAAGTATTTACTAAAATCCTAAATAATAACGCATTTGCCCAAAACAAAAACATTTTCTAAAATTTCTTTCCGATGTGCGAATTTCTAAAATTTGTTATTGTGATAAGAATCCCGTTACATTGGTAATAGGGTATACAATGCAATCCTCAGAACTGTTTGAGATAAAATTATATCTTTTCTGTTTTATTCATATAATTATCTTATATATTCCAATGTTAACTACATTAGATATGCTGGCTTGAGTTTTGGCTTTAGTGATAGTGTTGTTGACAGCTGTAAGACACTGTTACTAATATAACAGTAGCGTACAGAATAATATTTTTGCATGTATTTTCTAACATTATGAAAAAATAAAAACTTTATTTAGAATTGAATAAGTTGCTTAAAGTACAGATGATTTGTTCTTCAGTTTGGTACCTACTCTTGATGACCATCAAGTCCAACCTATTACCTAACTTATCAACCTACCCAACACCATCCCATCATCTAAACCATGTCACTAAGTATGCCATCCAATCTTTCTTAAAACACATTCAGGGGCAGTGACTCCACCACCTCCCTGGCAGCTCATTCCAATGGGAAATCACTCTCTCTATGAAAAAGTTTTTCCTAATATCCAGCCTAAACCTCCCCTGACTTAACTTAAGACTGTGTCCTCTTGTTCTGCCACTGGGGGCCTGAGAGAAGAGACCAACCCCTGCCTGGCTACAACCTCACTTAAGGTAGTCATAGAGAGCAATAAGGTACCCCCTAAGCCTCCTCTTCTCCAGGCTAAACAACACCAACTCCCTCAGTCGTTCCCCATAGGGCTTGTACTCCAGCCCCTTCATCATCCTTGTTGTCCTTCTCTTGCATTCCAGAAACTCAACGTCTTTCTTAAACTGAGGGGGCCAGAACTGGACACTGTACTCAAGCTGTGGCCTAACTAGTGCCAAGTCCTGAGGAAGAATAACTTCCCTAGTCCTACTGGTGACACTAGTCCTGATACAGGCCAAGATGCATTGGCTTTCTTGGCCAACTGGGCACACTGCTGGCTCATATTCAGTCTCCTATCAACCAGCACTCCCAAGTCCCTCTCTGCCTGACCTCTCTCCAGCCACCCCATCCCCAGCCTATAACTCTGCATGGGGTTATTGCAATCAAAATGTAAGACCCGGTGCTTAGATTTGTTAAGCCTCATACTATTGGATTCAGCCCATCTATCCAGCCTGTCAAGGTCCCTCTGCAGAGCCCTCCTACTCTCTAACAGATCGACACTCGTTCCAAGCTTGGGGTCATCTGCAAACTTACTAATGATGGACTCCATCCCCTCATCCAGATCATCAATAAAGATATTGAACAAAACTGGTCCCAGCACTGAACCCTGGGGATCCCCACTAGTGACCGACCTCCAACTGGATGTGACCCCATTCACCACTACTCTCTGAGCTCAGTAATTTATTCATATCCATGAATATGTGAATATCTTCAGTCTATGTGTTTTTTCTTCCCGTTATTTGATTACTTCAGGGTTTTTTCTGGTTACATTTTGTTCAAGCTTTTCAACCAGCGATGTCTAAGGGTAGTTAGGTGCTTAATTGCTATGTAAGATCTATGAAATGCTCTTGAAATAAATATTAAATACAGTCTTTGTCAGTCTGGGAATTTTCAACATTCACTTCTTCTGTGAAGAAAGGTGAGTAGTCTGGGTCATATTACTAGAATATACTTAAACTTAAGACTTTGAGGGAAGACATTGTGCTAAATAAAGATGCAGAAGTTCTGTACCCTTTCTATGATATTCAGGATAACCAGGAAATATATCATATTTTCTGTTCTTTCTTTTAGAAATGCAACTGTAAAAGGTTGATTTGTTTTAGTTATTTAACAGTTATGCAAGACTTGTGATCATACAAGGATTGTACTTTTCAGGATAGAAAAGAACTTGTTGGTTTTATAGTCTGTCTTTTAAGCTTGGAAATGGTGAATTGTCCCTTACTGACATCTGTCTTTGATTATCATTCATCTCAATGCACAGACAACCTGCTTGAATTGTGCAGTAATAGTACAGCATGTACAGAGAGATGTCACCAGGGTTTTCACAGATAATAAGCTTCATAAAAATATGTCTCATTTCAAATATAAAACTGAAAAAATATTAATGACCTTTTTCCTAACCTAGAATGAAGTGAGACATTCATTTACTGCAAATTGGTATATCTTCTTTGGCTGTTTGGGACTAACTTGATTTACACATAAAAAAATTCTGACCCAGTGATGTATTTCCTGCACAGTTTTAGCCATTTGTTCTTGTTTCATCCTTAATCCTGAGTTTGGATGACATAAATAAGAAATTCAGAAATATTGTACACATAACTTGGGGAAGATTTGTTTACCTTGGCTTGCAGATTCCTTCCTCTCCCATGGGGGAATTATAACACCCACTGAATTTTAACTCTCACTAAGTCTTTGAAAAGAAGAGCGGGCTATCTTTTAGAATTAGCTTCCCAATAAATGGGAGAGTTGCTTACAGGCAAAGGAATAGTAACATTGTTAATTCTTAAGACATGCATTCTGTATTTTTTTCAAATACAGCATTGTCTAACCGCACACCAAAAATTTTTCAATAGTCTCTTAATCATCATGTATCCAGGCAGAAGTTTGAAGGCTGTGTGTAATGGGCAAGAACCTCTGTATGTGCGTCTACACCATTAAGGAAGTCTAATTTCTTATGGAAACAACATTATTCTTCAGTTTTTACCATGAAAATAGCTGGATCATGTTCTTTTGAACATTTCACAATTTGTTACAAGGTTTCCTACGATGCAGCTGACTAACACAACAGTGAGGACTTCTCTGGGACCATAGACCAAGCTACAGTTACCTAAAGTGGTAATGCCTTCTCTGTGTTACACTTCAGCAGTTTTCTTTTTCTGTGGTTTGGTTTTGGGTTGTTTTTTTTTTTAGTAGTTTGGGGATTTGGGGTTTGTGGGTTTTTTGTTTGGTTGGTTGGGTTTTTTTTCGTGCAGGAGGAAGTGAGCAAGAGGGACTTCTTAATTTTTAAAAAATAACAAGCACAATTTTTCCCTTCTTGAGGAAGATGTGGGGAACAACAGAAATATTATTCAGTTTGTTCTTTTTTCAGTTGTGGAAAGGTCAAGAGGAAAATAACATGGGCTAAATGTATCAAGTAAGACCATTAACTTTGAACTGTGGGAGAATGATCGAGAACCTCCATGACGGTGTTAATCTCCAGCCTGAAGACTTTCCTGCTTGGTAAAATTCACTTAGTTCTAAATTGTTAAGTGTAACAGTGAAAGAGATTAAATATGGGAAAAAATGACTCAGCAATGTAGTAGTTGTTTCATTTTTTTCACTCAAGGTATTTTACTAAAATACTTGTTGGAACTAAATGAGGGTGCAGGAGAAGACTAGATAAACCTGGATCACTTTGATTGTTAAAGGTTGTCAATAAAATTGAAAATTAATAGCACGTATTTTCATGATAATAATTAGATTAGGATGGTTTTATTACATCTCTGCATGTCTGGCAATATGCATTTATAGGTCATAGGATATCATTTGTCATGCTTACTGGATGCCAGAACAGATTTTAACAGGAATACTGAGTTTGTGTTTTGACATTTGTTTTGGAAGAGGGAAAGGGAAGAGGTCACTTGTTTGATTTTATTTATTTGCAGTCACCCAAACAGACTGACTGAACCTGGCTTTGTTGCATGGGTAACTTTCACTGCTGTGTCTGTGTGACAAGACCCAGAGCCGACCTAAGTTTTAGATGGGTCTGAGTAGACTCTTATATTTAGAACAAAACCTATAAAATCAATTTATATTTTAACATGAGCTAAACTCCCTGAAATTTTATAAATAGACTAACCAGAATTAATTGGAACAGAAATAAGGCCAGTTCTTTTCTTTCAAGCTTGTTTTTAGGCAAGAACATTCTACATTTTCATTTTTTTAATTGCATCAAACTTATTAAAGTTTTCTCTAAGTCTGCAGATAAAGGTTGTTTGTTTGGGTTTTTTTCACCTCTGTAACTTTACTGTGTTTCTGCTCCCTGCTTTTCTGAGCAGTCCCTGTTGCTCTCCAGATGCGGAACTTGCTGAACATTGCACTCAGGGAAGTATATTTTGTGTTTTGCTTGAACATGATCTACTGCAATAGAAGGTGCAGTTTCCCAATGTGATCCACACATTTCTCACCCTTTTACTCATCACTTTGCTGCAGCTTCTTGTTAAACTAAACGACAGTGCTATTGAGGAAGACTTCATATGTTTTTAATGGACTGATACCTGAACAACACACCCACAATACTCTTTGATTTTTTACTGTAATTTACTAACTTTCACTTTCTTTATAATAAAACATGTAGTTGACATGATTCAGATCCTTCTGTTGAAAAATTAGCTTCCTAAACCCACCTTTATCTATCAAAATAAAGCATAATATTTTTTAAGTTTTATTTTTAAAAAGTCAGTAAATATTAGTCTTAACTTTAGTTTTCAAATAAATTGCATGTCCTGATATTAGTTTTCATATAATCTTTAGATTAAAATTCCATTTCAATGAAATAAGGTAAAAACAATAAGGTATTTTTCTATAAAAAAAAAATAACAGGACAGCTTTTGAACAAGTACCTTTTAGCACTGAGACAGCTCACATTCAAGCTTTCATTATCTACTAGTGTATGATACAGTCAAAAGTAAAACAGACAAACAAACTTGCCATACCAAAAAAAAAAAAAAAAAAAGGCAACCAGAACTTTTAAATATTAAATTGTTATTATAATACTGTGCTTTGGAAAGATATGACTGTGTTCTGTCACCAAAGGATAAGACTATTTCACCCATGTAGTAGAAGCAAACTTCTAAGTTAAGCAAATAGACTTAGACATAAACACATTGTTGTGGTTTAGGAATGGTATACAAATTAATATTCCCACTGAAATACTCCAAACCATGCAGTACTTTCCTGTCCTCTCCTGCAGCAGGATGGAGAGGAGAATTTTAGGCACAAATGGCAGATTACAGGTTAAGATAAGAACAATTTACTGGAAACATTAATGAAATAAGAAAAAACACAAGTAACAACAATATTAATAGCAGAGTGTACAAGAGGCAAATAATTCACATGTGAACATTCATCACATGGAAACACTGGACCATACTCACCTGTGCCACCACACACTATGACTCAGAAGGGACCCCTTCCCCTGTCCCTGGAAAATGGTGTGAGGTGGTATAGAATGACCTTGCCATGCCCTCTTCCTGGCTACTGAAAAAATAAATTTTGTCCTGGCTGGAACCAGGACATACAACAAAATAATGTAACCCGTAGTGATGTTATGTATACATCATCACTAAAGCCTAAACACTGATCCCTGGAAGGATTTGGTTATGAGTTTGCCTATGGCAAAAACTACATGCTATAGCCATGGAAATTTTAGGGTGTAGTCCTAGACATATATTTCCCATGTTCTTTAATTTCAACTACCTGATGTGATATTCAGACAAACAAAGCAGACTAAAGCTTATGATTCATATAGCAGTATCTCCTCATTGGAGAGAAAGGACTTGCATAGGCAGAGTTATGTTACGTTTACATAGCTATTTTGTGTATATATGTACTAGGTATAATTTTGTGATGTTAACCTTACATAGCTGAGTTTAATTAGGACTTTGAGGGAAACATTTTCAAAGGTAAATTATTGTCACCTAATATAAAACAACCCACAGTACCAGAGACCGAAAGGTATTTTTATGCCTGCTTTGTATTGGGTTCTATGGGCTGTTAAATAAGGCAGGAAAAGTCACAGGTGGGTTAACAGCTTGTATGTCTACTTGTTTTTACAAAGACAGTGATGTGCATTTCAATTAATTTATGTTTAGGCAGACAGATGAGGAAATATTAAGTTAAAAATCAGTTGGGAGGCCATTAATACACAATGGTAAAAATTGATTCAGTTTTCCGTGTAATAGCTCAACAGGATTTTGGAGTTAACAGCTAAACTTTTGGTACTGATTTTGATCAGGCAAATTTGAGAGCGGTTATTCTTTTCTTAATCAGTTTTTGAAAGACTTCATAAGTCTGAGAGGCTATTCTTTGTGTAGTGAAAGACATCAATTTCCCACATATTATTAAGTTCTCTTGCATTCTTAGTAAAAAAAAAAGAAGGTATCTTGCACCTGCAGATGTGAATGTGGACACTTCATTAGATACACTAATGGCCCCATTTACCAAGCACATTTCAATACACTTAAAATATACTTCCAACAGAAAGTGGGGTAAATTAGTCATGAGGGGAAGTTGGAGCTGGATGTTAGGAAAATATTCTTTACAGAAAGAGTGACTGATCATTGGAATGGGCTGCCTATGGAGTTGGTGGATTCACTGTCCCTGGAAGTGTTTAAAAAAAGACTGGATGTGGCAATTAGTGTCATGGTTTACTTGAAGACATGGTGTTAGGTAATAGGTTGGACTTGATGATCTCAAAGGTCTTTTCTAACTTAGTTAATTCTGTGATTCTATGATTCTTAGACACAGAGTATGTTCAAATACAACATATTTTATATAGAAAAAAAAATTTCTAGTTTCCCACTTTGTTTTTCCCTCCTCAAAATGCAAACCTTCAGCCATAATGGTCATAGTTCCTAGCTGGTTTTTTGTTATAGATAAACTCAGGTTTTTTTGGTTTGTTAGATGCAATTAATTCCCTACACCATGCTTAACTTGACCTGTGAGTGAACTTATGGTAGGTATCAGTATCATGGCGATTCATCTGTCAAAAACGCAGACTTCCTGGACTGTGGTATTCCCACTTTCTCTATTCCCTTCTGTGGAAAGGAAGGAGAAAGTTTTCATCTTCCTGTGGAGCTACCCAGAAATCCAAGCCCTCCAGGGTACTCACAAACAGGTATCTTTTCTGAAGTCGTCTTATAAAGTTAAAATCATCTCTCAGAGTGTCCCCTGAAGCTCTCTCCTCACAAGAAAGTCTCTTTCTGTGGCATAATTTTATAAGTACAGAACCTCCAAAACCTCATTTTGCCACACTGAAAGCTTTGATGTGGCTATTGCACATCTCCTGCCTGATACTTCCAATAAGGAAATTACTATTTAGAAATTATCTTGGTACATCAATCAAATAAAGCTGTTTTCAGATTAGCAGACATGATTATTTATCACTTGCATGAGGATAGTATCCACAGATACCTGTCATAATCTTGGCCATTGTACAAACCTAACATAAGAGACAATCTCTCCTAGAATGAGAGTGTGTAAAATAAGAAAACACAGCATGGGTTGGCAAGAATGAGGCAGCAGCAAAAGGAAGCAAATCGCTCTGCCATTACTGAAATCTCAGCTTTGCATAGATGTTGCCAGTCTACCGCACGCTGTGTGCTTGCTGTGTGCTACTAAATAAAGAAATTGGTAAGTACAAATACCAATCCTATTTATAATGGCCACAAGATCCATTTCAAAATGATTAAACCTTTAGTTTAAGTGCAACAGGAAAATATGAAGTTTACTACTGCAAGGTAGGGGAGTATTTTTTATTTGCTTATGCTTGGGATTTTTTGTGATTTGAAATAGTAAGAATTCTGCTTTGCATTAGATTCAGATATGACTTTTTATAAAGTCTTTAAACAGGTCTAAACTGATCTAAAAATAAATGCATCCACACCACTAGGGAAACTAGAGAAATCAGAAACTATACTTATACCTATTCTTCAAAAGCAATCAGCCCACTTCTTAAAACCACTTCTAAGATCTCCTTATGACCAAAATACTGGTTCTTTTCTCCTTGGGATTCCCTTACAGGAATTTTTTCTTTTTTCAAGTGCAATTTCAAGTTCATAAATATTAAACTTTCACTATATTGGTAACAAGGACAGGTCTTTGACCAAGTGCTGCTTGTGCAAGATCAGGCCTGATCACTTCTTAGTCTCTTGTGTGGGTAGTGGCCATAACTGAATGAGTTTGTGAACTCAGTCCGGTTATCAGTGAGATGCATCCTTTTCAAACAAGAAAAAAAACCAACAGTATAATTACTTCTCCAAGTAACTGCCTTCGAAAAGTAAAGTTCTGAATGAAATTATCAGCTGGAACTTTCTCCTTCTGAGTGTTTAAGTACTGTACCCCACAAAATATTTGTTACGCACAGCCTTATTAAAGTATTTCACTTGAAGACATAGTCAAGTTCCAGTTTCCAGTACTTTCTGTCATAAAATTTTTTCTTACATATAAATGCTTTTAATATTTATTTAATCAGAAGACATTTTTTTCTCCATATCTTGTGTTGTAACATCGATATATATGATGGCAAATGGTTGCAGACATTTGTTTTAAATTATTAAAAAAGCACAGCCATAATACATAATCTTATCTTTGTAAGTGTGTGTGTGTATATATATATATGGATAATATCTATTGTTAACTCACCATATTCCAAAAATTAGCTGTGCCAGATTAGTGATCAAATTCTCCTTTCCATTCAGAGCAGTCTGAAAAAAAATTATGTTCTATTTATTTTCTGTTTCTTTTCTATTCACATTGAATTAATTTCTATAAATAAAAATACCATTAAATCCCTGGCTTTTTCAAAATCATTTTATAAAACCTGAAGAGAACATTTGAACATAAGTCTTCTAGGAGTCTCCTTTGGTTACTTATCAGTCTCATCTTGCTTATAGATCTGGTTTCAAAATCCTTCTAGGATTCAGTTTACCTTGGGTTTAATGATGTTTAAATTTATTTCAGTTCTCTTGCCTTAGGAGAATCATTGCTTGGACTTGAAATTTAAGATTAATTAGAATCATATATGATTAATATGAAGTAAACTACAAGAAATAAACAAGGAAATAAGTCATTGCTCCCCCACCATCCCCCCGAATAAGCTCTCCCAAAACTATAGGAGCTTTCTCATTGCTCGTTTGACCCAAGTATCCTAATCCTCACATATTTTCTTATTTAAAATGAGCATCAATTTGGATTATATATCTCAGTTTGGATCTCAAAAGACTATTTAATAAACCCTCAGAGACAGATAGGATGTTTATATTGAAAGCTGAAAAGCAGGAAACCAATAGTGGGGATCAAGACCTTTTGCAACAGAGATACTTAGTTGCCTTTTGCATTCTAATTGTTAATTTACCATCTCTATGTGAAGGAATAAAACCACTCAAGAGTGATTGAAGTCTTGTTATGAATTCTGGATTTAATTAACAGTATTTTCATGATAACCAAATAGAATCAACTGACTTTATGGAGACTGTTGTTCTTTCAGGAACACTGTTGTGTAAGAAATCTCCAAGGGAAAAATACAGTATTTAAGTCATATTAGTCAAAAATTAGTACTTTTCTATTTTTCAGTTTCATAGAAAAGGACATTTACATTTTTTAAGGGCTCTGACCAGTAGATCAGAGTATTTTTTTAATTGATAATTAAAAAAAGAGAAAAAAGGTTGAGAACTAGGCCCCACAGACCCACTCACTCCCCCATGAGCAGAATGGGAAAGAGAATTGGAAGAGCAAAAGTGAGCAAACTTGTGGACTAATGACAATTTAGTATGGAAAGCAAAAGCTGCACATACAAGCAAAGCAAAACGAGGAATTATTCACCGATTCTCATGGGCAGGCAAGTGTTCAGCCATCCCCAGGGCTCTATATCACATAATAGTGGCATGGGAAGACAGGCATCATCCCTCCGAATATCTTTCCTTCCATCTTCTCCCTCCATCTTTACATACTGAGCATGATGTCATTTGGTATGATGTGTGTCTCTGGTCAGCTGAGGACATCTATCTTGGCTGTGTCCCATCCCAGGTTCTTGTTCAACCACAGCCTCCTGTGTGGCAGTATGAGAAGCAGAAAAGGCCTGATTCGTTGTAAGCACTGCTCAGCAAGAGCAAAAGCATTCCTGAATTATCAACACTGTATTCAGCACAAATCCAAAACGTATCCCCACAGCAGGTACTGTGATGAAAATTTACTCTATCACAGCAAAAACTACAGGCTATTATGCAATATCTTGGTTGATACACTTTGAAGTGAAGATATATTTTAAGAAACAAACCAAAAATAAGAACTGATGTTCTTCAAAGAGAATTCCATTGTAAGGTTCTTGTAAATTAAAAGCATTTTAGCTGCTTAATTTAACAATTGCACCTTTGTTTTTTATGGAAACACAAAATTTTGAAAAAGTAAGTTGTCCTGGATTAGAGGACAGTTATGTACATTAAATTTAATAACATGAGACAAAACAATACAGAAGGAGTAAAAACCTTTATTATGTAATATATATATTATATAAATGTATGTATGTATTTAAATAGAAAACAAAGTCAGGAAAAATCCCCACAGAATAACTAAGAACAAACATGATTCAAAACCCAACTATCCCTTTTTCCCATATGTCCTTGAGTCCAATGATAGGTGTAGGGGGTGTGAGTTAGGGACAGAGGAATTTATTTGAGGTCTAGGAAATGCCCATAAGGGATTGGAAATAGAGCTGGGGCCCTGCTGTCAGAAACGAAGCTAACATGAATAGAGTCCCTGGAGAAGCTGACCATGGGCATCAGACAAGGACACATAGACAGCAAGAACTAGACACCACAAGGGCCTAGAGATAACAACTAAAACAGCTTCTGAAGGTCTCCACAGGGGAAACGGGTCCCCCTGCCCTGAAGCGATGACGGCAGCAACTCAACCCCCCAGCAGAGCGGCTTTCTAGGTCCCTGGATGGAGCGGGGAATAGGGAGAGGCCTTGGACCTGGAGCCAATCAGCAATGTGTGACGCCTACCACCGGGAAAGGGTATATAATCCCAGGGATCACGCGGCTCGTGGAGCGAGCTTCTTGGAATGAAACTGTGACCTGCTCCCTGCGCAGAATAAACATACGGTTGTCATAACGAAGCCTACTTTGTGAGACCGGTTGTTGCACGTCAGTCGCTTGCCCCCTTGGGAGGCAGGGGAATGTTGTGACTCTCCGGCAACCACCGCGGGGTGCTTGCGGAGCCCCCGAAATGCAGCAAGGCTGTAGATGCCAGGCGACACAAAGCTGAGGGTGGTGTGGTGGGCACTGCAAAAGGCAGCAGCTGGAAGAGAAAGAACGGGCAAGAGAAACAATGTTTCTCTTGAGCTATTGGAACTGAGGACCGGTGGAGAACCCCAGAACACTACTGCTGCATGCCACTCCTGCCCACCACATGCTGTCACCAGCTGGTGGACTTCACACTGTAGCTACTGAAATCCAAAAGAGCAAGGGCATACATGCTTGCCCCTTTTAAAGCCTTCTGTGTTTCAGCTTGGAGTACCCCCATCTGCCTTGTGTACAGGGAAGCTCTAGTAATGACTAGCGTGCCTGCACCAGTGCGGCTTCACTCAACATCTCTCGGGATTCCATGGAGGCACCCAGAAGGTGATGGCGCCCAGGCACTGCCCCGTGGTGGGACCTGCCTCCCCAGCCTCGTGGGGATGGAGAACCCAGCCAGTGTCGTGGCAGCAAGGTCATCAGGGAGAGATTAGTTCACATCACCAGGGTGGCGCAGTGTGGCTCGGCGGCGGCACCGAGAGGCACCCATAGGACTCCTAACACTGAGTGGCCCTGCCGACTGGGACCACTGTGGCCACACTGCCGGCCACATTGAGGCCACCACTGCCACTCCTGACTGCCAGCGGGTGGGTCCTCGCTTGGCACTAGCCTGGCCCTGTGCGCAAAGCCACATGTCTGCGGGCCATCTCAGCCTTGGTCAGGGCTACCAGGGCTGCCAGGAGCCTGCAGAGCAGCGCCAGGAGGCAGGCAGGGCCCACAGTCCCCGACGGCCCACAGTCCCCCTGCCCTTCCCCATCAGGAATGGGAACATTTTCTATATATAAAAACAAGAAAAATGCCCAACCACAATGTAAGTAAAATGAAGTTTTGTGATACTTTAATGGACTCATTCCAAATGTATAACCTTAGCACATTTTCAATTGAATTTTATTTTTCTTTACATGTGATAGCATGCAGCAAAATGATAGTTCACGGCTGCAAGCTGATAAGCAACATTTCTTACCTTCATTTCAGTGAAGTTCAGCACTGTGCAGGCATTGCTGAGAGCACTGTGGAGGTATTGACTGAATGTTCAGGAGCTACCCCTGTGAGGTTTTCCTAGACTTGAGATGAATTCCTTCTGTTAACCATGTGAGCTGTGATGCTCTATTCAGTAGAACTATTTGTTACAAGACTAGTATGTGTATAGCACTTTGAGAGACCTCTAAGCTGTTCCAGGGTCTACCAATGTATCGGTAAAATAGTAGTCAGGGTTCACCTCATCTCTTTCTATAGCAGTAGCAATTTCTTCTCAATAAGAAGCTTGCTACTACTGAAATCCTAATTAAAGTCCACTGCTATAATTTTTGCTTATGTCTACTTTGCACTTATGAATTTGTATGTAACTAACTTAGAAGTCTATATCTTACTGATATAGGCATAGAGACAGAAACTGCTGTAAAGATGCAACAAAACCTTTCCTGCTGCCATACTGTAATGGAATAATCAGAACAAACAACAAGGAAATAAATTATTTTACTCTTATATTATTCCTGAGAAGATTTGACACCAAAATTGCACAACCTTTGATTTTTTCCTCCATTAAAACAAAGCAACTAGGGCTCCATGAGTACCTGTTGCGATGATGGCCTTTGAGATGGTTTTGGAATGACATTTGTAACATGTTTTTGTACTTTCAGCTTTATAGTTTCTTCTATCTGTAAAGAACTGGTCTCTGAAACTAAAGAGGAGACACATAAAGAAAAGTTTCTGCATGTCAATTTAATTAAAAAGGCTTTGTCAGCTTCATAAAAAATGTCTAATATACAAACTAAACTGTTTAATGTGTTAATTTTGTGAGTGGTCTGAAGTAAAATCAAAATATCAGTCTTAAGTTACTATTAAAGTAAGTCTTATTAAAAAAATTATCTCTCTGTGATATGATTACTGACTATTTATAATACATAAACCTTTTTTAACGTGTAATTACTCTTCCTGTACTAGTGATGAAAAAATAAACTTAGATCATGTAATCCAAGAAGTTGTTAAAAAAAACTTGTGAACCTGAGTAGCTGTTAAAAAAGTGTATATTTTTCTTCCATGAGTGCCACAACTGATGCATTTTGAAATTTCCATATACCCATAATTCCTGAATAATTTTTGTTATTGACACAAATGTCCAAGCACAATTTTAACCTTCTTAAATACCTGTTTTCTTTTATATTTCTTTTTATTTGATTAATTTTTCCCATGGCTGAATTGCATGATTAGATTTTGTATTATGGGAGATGATGTAGAAGCAATCATGATATGGAAAATAATATATGGTTAAATTCAAGGAAGTGTCTATGAGGAGATATTCATGTCTTTATGTCTGAACTAATACTATTTCAACCTCCAGAGAATACTAGTGAGTGAAGACAATGTTTTCTTAATCAGCATGTTACACCTTTTTGTTTCATAGACTTGCTCTTTTCCTTTTGTCTCCTTTTTTTTAATTGATAGTTGAACAGTCTTATTATATAATTTGTGCAAGACCATGCAAAAATGTAACAGCAAACAGTAAAAGAAAAAAAATACCAAAAAGTTACCTGCAACAGAGAATCTGGTTTGGGAAACAAGCTAGAAATCAAGAATTCCTTTAAATTATTTTCTAGGCTGACTCACATAATTTAGGAAAAATACCAGTAACATGAGAAATCTGAGTTTTGGATCAGTTCATAAGTTTTGGGGTTTTGCATGAAGTACTTACTTTTTTACGAAGAGAAAAAAATTAATTGTCTGAGTATAGACATGTAAATGGGTTAAGTGCATCTTCCACAATGAAAATACTTAGACTTCAATGAAGCTAAATTCTGTAAGAGTATCATTCCTTGGACTGTAGCAAGCTGTCATGCCAGTCGACTCTCACAGACTCATTATCAGTGATTTAGTTCCAACTTCCCACAAAATTTATTTTCTTGTTCTCTATTCACCTGAGACACATTTCCCACTCTAAAAGTGTAACACCTATCTCTTT
The DNA here is from genome assembly GCA_013399895.1 of Serilophus lunatus. NCBI lineage: Eukaryota > Metazoa > Chordata > Aves > Passeriformes > Eurylaimidae > Serilophus > Serilophus lunatus. The sequence goes on from VXBA01002458.1 coordinate 37,061, forward strand.
TATTTTCATCACTAATGTGAAACAAATAACTAAATAACAAAATCCTAGAGTAAAATCATAAAAGGGTTAGCTCTTTTCTTAACTGTCCTGGAGAGAGAATTTTATAGATTGCCCGATATTACATTACTTAAAAATATCAGAGGAGACTAAAGATATTCAACACAAATGCAATTTCCATGGCAAAACTGTAAGGTTACAATGAAGGTTATTCACTGGAAATTTCTGTGCTTACATCTTGAGCTCTTTTTTCTGCTTCTTTTGCCCTTTGGTTTGTGCTACACTGTAGGTAGCTCAATGCATATACTCAAATTTCTTCCTTCCAGAAATTGTTTTGTATCTGTTCGCCCTTGTTGCTTATCCCCCCTTGATTTCAGTGATGTCATGAAACACCATCTGTTGCCATGGCAACGATCAGTGGTGTGTGGCGTGATCTGCAATGATTACAGGTCTGCTCTGATCCACTGTTTCTTCCAGTCAGTTCACAAAGACTTCCTTTGTTTTGCAGTATATTCCAAGTTGTGTTATTAACATGCTTAACCAATTTTGTGCCTATATAAGTGCTTATCCCTGTAGAAAATACATTTCCCAAACGGCTTCCCACACACCCTTTCATTTACGTGCAGAAATACTACAGCTGGCATTTATGCCTTTGACTGGCATTACTGTACATGAATTGAGAAGAGCAAAAAGAAGGGTTAATTTCTAGTGTGAATCTAATTCTTATTCTTAGGCCTAAAGGCAAAAAGGTCCAAGCAGAAAGAATGGGGCAAGTTGTGAATAGTTATTAAATGAAGGGGGGGAGTGCTGTGCAGGGGACTTTCCTTTAACAAACAATGTCACAGAAATCCTCCTCTTTTTTTATTCCTTTTCTTTTTAAGAACAAAGGCTGAGCTGTGATTTACAACCCACATCCATGTTCTGTAAAGGGAGAATTTCCTGATGACATGCCTGCCTATGGAAGAACTCTGATTCATTGTTGGAGAGACAGCCTCAGCTCAGCTGTTCTCATGTGGCATATAGCAAACATTTGTTTTTAAGCTTATTTAGTTAGTTTGCATCCGGAGGAAAGGTGGACAGAAAAGATTATTCTGCTTATTTTTGGGTTCATCAATGTCTCATACTAAGATCTATCTATGAGCTTCTGCACAATTTATTAACATGAATAAGCTCAGCTAGCATTTAGCTGCACTTTTTCATTGGGCCAGCAATTGTTATGTCAATTTTTTCCCAAATGCTTGCCAATCATTGTAAAAAAAAAAAATAAATTTCTGCTTGGCAAATATTTACCTAACTCTCCCTCTCTGAACTTTATGATTGCATTCTGTATGTAATATGTTTAGGAAAGTTAGCAGAAGATAATAATACAAATTTCCTATCCATTTCTTACCCTCCCTTAAGTGCATAACCGAATTTCCTTTTCCATTCCCAAACCACACAAAATTTTCATGAAAACTAAAGAACAAAACCTGTGAGAAATAAGACAAGTGAATAGAAGAGTTCTGCTACATGGTACAAATGTGCCACAGTCCATTGCGTGGGAAACAGTGTCATGGAAAGGATCTGTACATGACTTTAGATAAATCCTTCCTAGTTTCAGATCCATGGGACTCTCAAATAATATTTAGTATAACAAATCATGTAGTGCAAAAGAGTGAATATATGCAGCAAAAGAGTTGGTGTGTTCCTGGGACACATGTTCCCATTTATTGCAAGAAAAAGTTGCAAAAAGTGAAACTTTGCTCACTGGACACCAACACAGAGCAAACAGGGACAGCAAGATTCACTTCAGAAATATTTTTCTCATCTGAATTACTGAAAGCTGCCCAGGCATGTTACAGAACTTGTTGCGGATACCTTTCTTTAGATGAAAGCCAGTTTGTTTGTTTGTTTTAGTTAAAAAAAAACCAACAACAAATGTTATGTGCTCACATCCCTTGAATAACATTTGAATAGCTTTAAAGTGTGCTTCATCATAATTTTTGCTTCTCTATTTAGACTATAAGCTACTTAGGAGACTTCAAATATTTCTGAAATTCTCTTTGTTTCCAAAGAAAAACTAAATATATTTGAAAAATACAACAAAATAATATATTTAATGCTGTACGAACATTCCTAACATAGTATCTTGAAATACTAACTGAAGAAAATGCTTTGCATTCATTTCCTTGCTCTCAAAATTAAAGAAAAGGGGAAAGAAACCTTCCTTTTTTAAAAGCAAGTCAGCCAAACAGTTTCTCTATGTGTTCTTTTCCCTTCAAAAATCCTACAAGAAGAGGACATAAATATGTGTTAAAATCTCTCAATCTGGACAAGATACTGCATTATTGTTTTAAAATCAGTGGCAAAAGAAGTATTTATTCATTCCTTTTCTTGAATCAAAGACGCTTTTTGATAAACACTCATCTTTGTTTATATTTCTGAGAAAACAGGTTACATTGAGATCACTGTACACTTTAAATTATATAATGTCAGACAGTTTTATTTACACACATATATATATATATTTGCTATTCCTGAATTAACCACTGATTCTAATTTTCATCTCCTATCTTTTTTCCTTGACAGTACAAAGATGAACTACTATAAAAATTAGAAGTTTACAAATAGTTTCGTAATGTCCAAAAAGGACATCTTTGATAAGGAATGTAGACTGTCTTGTTTATTTCCACTAGTCCCTTATGCTGCTAGGGATGGACAAATGTTTGCTTCTGGAGGTAAAGGCTACATTCTGTCATTCATTTCCATCTTCTCCATTGCATTTCTAAGGCTAGAAATTAGAAAGGAAGACTGAAGAACAGCCTTATATATGCAACGGTGGAATGTTCTCTTCCTTCTGAATTTGTGTTCTTCCTGTGTCTCAACAATATATCATGTACTTGTATTTAGAAAGAAAAAGAGTATTTGTAGATGAGTGCTAGTCATGGATTAATTAGGGATGTTGACACAAAATTGGAATTAGTCATGTATCTAAGAATGTCGATATTGTAATATGACAATTCATTATAAAATAGAATGAAATCATAGAACCATCACTGATTATTTCCCTGTCTGAATGTTTGCCAGTTAATCAAAGAAATTATATTGTATCAAAACCCAGATACTGATGTAAACTAGCCTGGTTCTTTTCTCTCAATTCACATTTCTGCATTTTACTTCTCCTTGCCGTTCCCAGGACACGTCCTGTGAATGCAAAGCAGTTAGCGTTAGTCAGTCAGTCAGCTAGTTACCTAGCTAGTTAGTTAGGTCTTTGCAGGCCTCACTAGCTGATAAACATTTGCAGCCAACAAATGGCTGACTCTGCCAGTCAACACAATTTAACTATCAAAAGGGTGGATTATTCATCAAAGAATGCACTGTATGAAGCCTGAGTATCTGAAAGGTTTCAATTTCTGTTGTTATTTACCATATGCTGTGTATCTGACACAGTTTTGTTGAAGAATGATTTGTGTAACCTAAAGGTACTTAAACTCTGTCACTGCCCCATGCTGGCAGAGCTGGCATTGGTAGAGTCTGGATCTGTTGCCCCTTATTCTCTCCCATGGCTACAGGAATAAACTGCTTCTGTCCTGAGTACATCTTACTTGTAATTCCAGTTATTTTTGCAACAGACTCTTATCACTAAAGAACCAAAAGTATCTGTTCAAAATATTAATTGTCTGAGTATAGACATGTAAATGGGTTAAGTGCATCTTGCACAAGAGATGGCAAAGAGATTGATTTAAGAAGTTCTCTTTTTGTTTGAGAGATCTTTGGTAGCTGGATGACTTAAGCTTGAATTTCATTTCCTCTGCAGTCTTGCAGAGCAGTTAATTCCCTGAAAAGATAACTTTTTCCCAGATGACCTTGGAGCCCAAATGAGTTGGAGAGAGGCAAGCTATTAAGAAAGCTTTGAGAAGAAAAGGTTGTGCACTCTTTTATGCCCAGTGCACACATTGTTGAGTTTAGCATTCTCACCTTTGAAAAATAAAATTTTCCTAAGTTCTTCCGCTGCCTGGTGTTTTGGGGGAATCTGCATTATCTTCCTTCACGAAGTGGATAGTAAGTCAAACAAGCAGGAAGGTGTAGCTTCCAAACACTGAGTAATGTCTCTACTCGGACCACTGATGTAAGAGTGGGATAATGTTGCACTAAGTGTATATAAATTTGGAAGAAAATAACCCCCCTTGCTTTCCAGATGGTCTTCAGATATTAGAGGATCTGGGTGCATCTGGGCTTAATATCTGATGAGAACAAATTCAGCACTCTAAGTCTGGTCACTCACATTCAATAATAACTTTCAAAAGAACAGGTTCACAAATAGGGCAGCTTTGACTGACACTATATGTCTGGTCATGTTCAATGATAACTTCCCAGAGTACAGATTCACAAACAGTGTGGTTAACCAATCCGATACTATAGATGTGGCTGAGTTCAATAAGAACTTTCACAGTTCAGATTCACCACTAGTACGGTTTATTGAAGAAAGAGGACAAACGATTCAGAATTGCTGGTGATAAGTGTTCTAACTAGAGTGTATTAATATGTGCCACTACAGAAGTTATAGTAACACAGATGTAGTAGCAGTATATACAAATATATATATGTGTGTAAAAAAATAAATATTTTTTCGTTTGCTTCAACTTAAGAGGAGACACAAACCTCACCTGAAGGTGGGAGGAGGAGAGACACAGTCCATCAACTGATCCCAAGAAAACAGGTGCTTCCCCTTTTTTTCTTTCCTTTTTTTAATTTTTTTTTTATTTTTTATTTCTCTGAAACACTCCTTATTTTATACTGTAACCTTTTTCCCCTTCCCAAAGGGGTGGAACAATTGCATGTTATAGCTGGGGCCTTGGTGACTGTGGTCATACATGTAAGGCATGTTCCATTTTCTATTCATTTTCATTCTTAATGATGTGAAAGTTAATGTGTAAACGGGTCTTAATGAGGATCTGAGTTATTTTCTGTCAGAATTTATAGTTGATTCAAGGAGTAAAATAAACACTTTGTTCCACCTACTTTGGTGACAGTAAAGGCTGTCTGACCTTTTGGAAAGGGACTTTGTTCTCATCCTTGTCTCCTTAATGGATCAGATTTACAAACAAAGCTTTGTATGCATGATGAAGGGGGACTGAGACTGAGACTTCTGTGTCTCCCTGAAACCACACTTGGCCATGGGGCCTCTGCTTCACTCCAAACATTATTCAGTTGTTAGGACCTTCTCGAGCCAGATACAGGATAAGTGAGGGTCTCGACTGATGTTTTGGTCAACCAGCCTCATCAATTCTTCTCCAACTTAAGCCTCCAAGTTACAGCTCCAACTGTAACAAGTCTGAAAATTTACCAAAGGTGAATATCTGATGACAATCATCTGTACTGATGCAAGCATGCAGAAGAGAGTGGAGAAGGCATTACACTGGTGCTTTTTTTCTTCATTCTGTTAATGTAATTTCAAGCAAATTATCCTGTACTGGAAATTTTCCTAGGAAAATTGTGTAATTAGGTAAAGTTCTAAGTGAGGATCAAATTTCTGTGATCTGTTAGCATAATTAATACACAAGCAATATTAAATATTTTGCATTTTAACAGTCATTTTGATGAATAGAATAAATGAACCAATATATATCAGTTGTTAAAATTGTGGCTGCCTCTACAGTAACTTACGACAAGACAGTTTTTCTTGTTGTAGTCTAGTTAAGGGAGATTACTGCTCTCTCTTGGTATGGAGCATTTTATTATGCAAATATTGCAGTGCTCCTAGTCCCTTCTAAATTCTACTGAAAACTTGCTGAAAGTCTGCTATATCATAGTATCACTGAAGTTTTGAAACATTATTAATGTATTAGTTTCTTGCTTTTGAGAGAAGGAGATATTGAGCTGTAGGTTTTAAAGATTTTTTTCTTTCCATATCAGAGCTAGCAGAATCCACTGGAGAGAAAAGCTTGAAACATACCATCCATTCTTCTTAAAATGATGTTTTATCTCTTTTAAATGAGGAAAATGTTTAATGCAAATAGCTGTCTGCATGAAATGTACTATTATATGGGACACTTGGGATTTCCTCAGAGACCTGTATCTATAGCTGGGTGCCTCAGGTGACGTTAACTTTTTGACTAGTATTGAAATGTTCTTCTGAAGAAAAAAGAGTACAATTTCAGTATATTTGTATATTTCACTGGTGTTTTTTAATATTTAATTTCTCGAGTTCAACTTTTTAGCAAAAAAATTTTACATTGATTTTTTTTCTTTTTTTGCATTTTTTTGCATTTTTTTTTTGCATTTTCTTGCATTTTCTTTATAGTTTTTTTGTTCTGTTTACAAAACCTTTATCTTTCATATAGCTTAAATATCTGATAGTGGTAAATAAACATTTAACTTACAAAGAAGTAAGGACAGAGGTTAAATAAATAAATAAAAATAGTTATACATTTCTACTTTCAGATACTTCACCTTTTTTTTCCCCCAAGCTGGAATTGTTCAGGCTGGGGAAAAGAAGGCTCGGGGAGACCTTATTACTCTCTACAATTGCATGAAAGGAGTTTGTAGCCAGGTAGGGGTCAGTCTCTTCTCCCAGGCAACCAGTGACAGAACAAGAGGACACAGTCTCAAGCTGTTCCAGGGGAAGTTTAGGCTGGACAAAATTTTTTAGGAAAAAATTTTTCACAGAAAGAGTGACTTGCTATTGGAATTGTCTGCCCAGAGAAGTGGTGGAGTCATCGCCACTGGAAGTGCTTAAAAAGAAACTGGATGAGGTACTATCTGCCATGGTTTAGTTGATGAGATGGTGTTAGGTCATAGGTTGGACTTGATCTCAAAGGTCTTTTCCTATCTATTTAAGTCTGTGATTGTGTGATTCTGTGAGACCTTCATCAAGGTAGTACTCCACAGTTACAGTCATAGTATATCCTCGAGACACACAACAAACATATCTCAGGCAATATTGCAGTTATGATATATCATAAACAAATCTCATTGCAATAGCAGGTTCTTCTATCTGTGCTTGAACTTTAGGGTCGTTTTCAACTTGCTATTTCTCATATTTATTGAAGTAATTCCAATGAGTCTAAAAAAACCCCACCTGTACTGTGGGTTACACCGATAACCAAGTAGTAAGCAGTTCTAACTTTCTCTTTTTGTTTTGAAATGTGTGCAGTAATTTCCTCTCTACTGTAAAAATATAAAAAAAGATTCTTTTTTTCCTCTTAATTATGTCATTCAGAAAAGAACGTAATGGTTTTTATCTGTAGAATGCATATGCTTATTTTTAATACTTATGTGGGTTTTCCACCACTAGATATTAAGCAGTTTTAGATCCTAATACAATCGGATCTTCTGATGTAGGTTAGAAATTAAGCTGTTTTCCTGTGTCTAAGAAAACGGTCAATCACCTCTAGGGGGGTAAGGCATAAATGTGAATCTAAGTAATTAAGATATTTTCATAAAAAAAAAAACTTTAATATATATGTATATTATCGTCATTATCAAGAAAAATAAAAGATAAAAAACCCTTCAAAATCCAAAAGTAAAACCAGAACATCAGACCAGAAAAAAACCCAAGAACAAACCAAAACTAAAACAAACAAACAAAAACCACAAAACCAACACCGGCCTATCAATTGAAATTCACATTGCCTGAAAATTTTGTTCTGGATTTGTCTTAAACAGATAATTGAAATTTGGTGATGTAAAGCTTTTATTTAGGGAAAATAATTTCTTAAAAATCCCCAATAAATAGTTAAACAATGTGTCTTGAGTTAAGCATGTCTGATATAAAACATTTCCTGGAGCTGATCAAGTTAATTCATGAGAGTTATTAGCACTCAGATGAGTTTTATGGTCAGGTCCTCATGTCTTGTTAAGAATATACAATCTAGCTTCGAGGAACAGCTAGGAACACTGGACTCTTGAAATCCATGCCATGGTAGACAAATGGAAACTGAATTTCTCTATTTTTCAGCTCTACACTCTTGCTATGATTCTAAAATTTGTCTTTAGTGAATATCACTTCAGCTTTATTTGGCTTAAGATCTCCTACTAACAAAGAGAAAAAACATGTAAGCAATAAAGCAAATATGATCAAGAAATGGTTAAATTGGAAGGGCTTTCTGCTTTCGATTTATGACAATCTTTGCTACTTTCTTTTTTAAGATAGACTATGAATTTAAAAATATTTCTAAAAAAATTAAAGAGTAAGTTTAGAAGCCTAGCTACAATGATTCAGGATATGAAGAGGAACAATAGATAACTCCACAATTAAGCAAAAGTAAAGAGATAAAATTCTTGGCTGCAAAGGTGTCCAAGCATTTACATGCTAACAATCTGTAAACTTGGTATGATAAAATCATATTAGCTGGTTTTAAATTTAAATGTTTAAATTTAAGTGTTGGCAAAAAAACCCAAAAAGCACAACACACACACAAAAACCCAACCAACTGACCAACCAACAAGAAAACAGATCAGTCTTTTAATAATGTCTGGTTTGAGGACTTATTCTAATTACTTTTTCAATCCACAAGATAAACATACTTCGTTGTATTTGTTTCCCTCACTAGGACTTGACAAATGGCGACAAAAATGGTCAGAGGTCTGGAACACCTCTCCTTTGAACACAAGCTGAGAGACTTGGGGTTCTTCAATCTGGACAAGAGAAGGCTCCAGGGAGACCTTATTGTGGCCTTTCAGTACATAAAGAGAGCCTATAAGAAAGGTGCAGGGAGACACTTTACCACAGTATGTAGTGAAAGGATAAGAGGCAGTTGTTTTAAAATAAGACAGGATGAATTTAGCTTTGACTTCAGGAAGAATTTTTTTGCAGCAAGAATGATGAAACAGTTACAGGTTGTAGACCTTTCTACCTCTGCAAGTGTTCAAGATCAGGTTGGATGGGGCTTTGAGCAAACTGATCTTAGAGAAGACAACTCTAGCCATGAACTAGATGAGCTCTAAAGGTCCTTTCCAACTAAAACCACTCTATGATTCTATGATTTTATGACATTTTCCAGTGAAACTTGAGAATGAGGCAAAGAAATTCCAATAAACACAAACAGTCATGTATTCCTTTTAAAAATTCCAGCTGTTATAGATAAAGAATGGATTCCCCAAAATCAACTCTTTGGAATCCAGGAAATGATTACTGGAAGACACAAGATTCTGTGCTTTCAATTTTTTCTGTCGTTTGGTTGTGGCTTTTTAAAGAAACCATCATTTAGTCTCTTGTACCTTTCATTTTTGCATGTACAGGCTTCTATAAAGTTATATTATTCTACTGTCTGAGAAAACTGAGTGAAGTTTTCTGTTTAGTTTTGTTTGCTGGGAGGGGGGATGGTGTTAAATGTTTTGTCCTTCAATTTGAGAAAGAAAAGGAAATTAAGAATGAGTGGCTGCTGTCTGAACTAGCTAGTCATTCAGACTAAAATAAATAAGCCAGAACTCGGGTTCAGATTTTGCATTGGGTTTATACTGAAAGGGTGTGTGGGATAAGGGTGTGTGCAGGGGTAGCTTCTGTAAGAAGAGACTAGGAACTGACTCCATGTCAGAATTCCATCTGGTTTCAAACTAGTCCCACCACTGGCCAAAATTTGAGCTCGTCAGCAACTCCACTAGAGCCTCAGTTATAACATGTTTAAGAAAGGGTAAAAAGAGCTGCACAGCATCTGTCACAGAGAGAGCAATGAGAAAAATGAAATAGCTTTGCAAACATCAAGCTGAGAGAGAGAGGAGGGAGAGGAGATGCTCCAGGCACCTGGGCAGAGATTTTCCTATGAGTCCTGAAGAAATCATGGTGAAGAAGATGTTTCCCAGCAGCTCATAGAGAGACCATATTGAAGAAAATACCACACTGCCTCCAGTAGACAGGCCGTGCTGGAGCAGGTGGATGCGCCCTGAAGGAAGCTGCAGCCTATTGAGATCCCATGCAGTAGAAAATGCCTAGCAGGAACTCCAGCCCATGTACTGTAGCCCATACATAACTTTTCTGGCAGGATCTGTGGACTGTGGGACCCATGATGCAGCAGGCCTTTCTTGGAGGACTGCATGACGTGGAAAGGATTCTATTTTTAATTAGAAATAAATTCATGTTTCCCAATGTTCATGTCAGTACTTCTTTCTGAAGATCTAGTTATGCTGGAAAAGGGTTATGTTGCATTTTTCAGTCTTTTACAAGACTCTTTTAGTATGTTTGTTGTAGCATTAGTTTGTTTTATTCACAAATCCTTTCTCTTTCCATTAAAACTTCATAAATTATTTTCATTAGTTACAGATTTGAAAGCTTCAAAATTGCAATATATATGACAGAAGGAATCCCTTCTTAAGAGATGAAAAATTAATCAACCTCTTGATCACTCGATTGAAATATTGAAAATTTTTTTATAGTTTATATCTTACAAAAGACTATTTTCAGCCTTCCATGTTATTTCTTTCAGTACTGTCCTTTCTCACCCAGACATAATGTACGTGGTAATCATTATTATTTCTATCTTGCCTAAGAAGTGTTGAAACATTTTTTCTCCAACAGCTCCCACATACAGCTCTTCTCAGACCAGGAATTGGTTCTGCTGCCTCATATCTACCTCCTGTGTTTCATTCCACATCTGCTCCATGATCCTGGTGTGACACATTCTACCTCTCCTGACTTTTTTCCTTTTACAATATTCTTCACTCACTTCTGGAGGGACCAGAAGGACTCCCCTTTTCCCAAGACTGCACTGCAGAGAAAGCAGGGGAAATATCTCCTCAGAGTGAAAGTGAATCAAGAGATTAGGAGAGCGCCTGGGCTTGTTACAGTCCCCTTTTTTCAGCTTATAGGAGCTGCACTAGGCTGCTGAGCTGAAGTTCATTCTGCTTGCCAAACAGCTCTAATCATATGCCTCCACCTCAAGAGGCAGTAAGCTAGGACTGAAAGTTTACCAAAGAAGTTACCTTTCTCCTTCTCAGCAGTTATTAAAAATGTATTGTTTCCACAGAAATGCAGATTTTCTTTTCAAAATTTCTTCACATTAAGAGAAGGTAACTTATATTAGACATAAGCAAAAGCTGTACAGATTTTCTAGGTGAGAAATCATTTTGGGAATGTTTTATCCTAAGAGGCTAGTGTTTAAAGCAAATATAAAATGCCTATTAACATACAGAGACACAATAAGTAAATATAACTTTACTTTTAATATTTGGTCCTGGCTGCACTACTCTTGTAAATCTGCTTAAACAGTCACATTACAAGCAGTGATGGATAAGTCAGACAAGGAAAAGTTGTCTGTACAAATACTGGACTGTTAGCTGTTTTTCTCAATGTTTTCCACTCTTAGCTAGTGCCCACCACAATAGACAAGATTGAAGAATTGGAGGTGGAGTATAGGCCAATTCTGTTACAGCCATTTCTATCCTGCTTACTTCTTGCCTTTTGCTATTAAAAGCTAGAAGCTCTAAACACAGTATCTCTGAGTCAAATCTTGGGGAAATGTATTTGAAATTTAATAGTGATGATGAGGTTCATACACTGAAAAGGGACCTTAGGATGTTTGGAAGCAATAATAAAGGGCAAGAGAATTCAGAAAGATAACTATTAAAACACATTCATAAGAAAAAGAAATTAAGCTGAAGGAGTAATCTTAATAAAAATATTTCTTGTAGAAAGAGAATTGTACAAACTAATGGAAGCTTAGTATGAACCTAATCCTTAGACTGAAGGGATGGAAAATATAAGAATGTGTGACTTGTCATATTGGGATAGACAGTTAATGTGGCCATTCTGGAGATACATCCACATCATGGTAATCATTGGCCATTTGCCAGAAGAAAGAATAACACTTGTTTCTTTAAAAAAAAATAAAATATATATATTGTGTGTTGACATTGCACTATCTCTAAGGATTTCAAAGTTATTGTAAGAAAGCTCAAGCTTCCAGAATTTTAAGGATTCTGAATGACAAAGTTGATTGAGGATTAGTGGGAAAAAAGCACATAAGTCATAAAATTAATTTAAAAATTATTAAGTATTGCAACCACAGACAATGACTTGTCTTTTGAGATCAAAAGGGAATTACTTCTCCCCCTTGATGCCTCTTTCTCTCCCTGATTCCTATGATATCAAATCATTCTAGATTAGGATTATCATAGGGTTTCTTCAGATTAATGGAATGCAGGGAATTAGGGTAATTCAAAGATTGTTCAAATATCCCAAGTTTACCTAACTGTAGCCGTTTGAAAAACAAGGCTTTTGAAGGGGGGTGTAAGAGAGCAATCCACTTATGTGAGTTAAAATTCAATTTTCCTCAAGGCCATTTCGGGGAGGGGCCTTTCCTCCAGCTGCTCTCCTGGTGCCCGCGGGGGCTGGGGCTGGGCGACGGCTCTGCACCCTCCAGGCTCCTGGCAGTGGGGGGTCAGAGCGGGGCATCAGTTTCTAGGCCCCCCCATCTCTGCCGCTCCCGGGAGCACAGGGGCCCTTCCCTGCGAAGTGTGTGGCCGGGACCGTCCCTCTCCTGCGCGGCTTCTCACCCCCACCGAGGAGCGTGAGCAGCGGCATGCAGCCCTGGGCCAGCCATAGCTGGGAATTTCAGCACCATTGATGCTTCTGGACAGAGATGGGGGGCTGGCCCTGGCACCGTGTTGGCGCTGTGGCATCTCTGAGGTGCTGCCGCCATGAAAACAAGATGGCGGGCGGGACTGAAACTTGTGAGTTCTTCAACGCGAAAACACCGGAAACTGAGGTGGGCCCGACTGGCTGGACGAATGGGAAGCCGGCTTGGCCTGGAAGAAAGCAACGATATTCACGCAAGACAGAGAAGGCTTAAAAGTCGAGGCATGGCCCCACCTCGGACTCTTTTTTGGCTGCCGCTGTGA